>JACEFO010002864.1:0-306551 GCA_015342445.1 Digitaria exilis
TTCATCCTTTTATCTATAAACTTTATGACAGCTACTGGAGTATAAGAGTTAGGCTCACTCCAAAATTTAGCTAAAACTGAGCTACACAGAATTTATTAAAAATAGTTCAAACTACTGCCTGCATAAATGAAATAAATTCATATAAAATCGAAAATACAGCCAAATCAGGAAATTTTCCTACCAGAGCTAGTCATGAGTGCTAGGAGGGCTCTGGCCAAGAGGTGCTCAAAATAATCCTTGGACAGTCCTCAATAAATTCCTATCCGAAAACACATATCTATTTATTTGCTAGTTTAAACAGAGCAAAAATTAAGTATTTTTGTGCATTTTTCTATTTTTGTACGATTTTTAGCGGATTTTACAAGATTCGGGAAAAATAGATCTAGGTTTAAGAATCTTTTTACGCTGGAGACCCTAGAACTTTTAAAACTTCGCGAACAGGTCCTTGACTTTTGCGCAGAGAACCCTGGAAAAACGAAGACGATGAACATATGCCCTTCGGCTCGTCGCCGGAGTTGCGCCGGCCAAACAACGGCGAGCTAGGGTCGGGGAAGTGGGGGAAAAGAACCAGGGGCTCACCACGAGTCGATTGGTGGCGGTTGGGAGGCTGGGGGAAGCTCGGAGTTCGCCGGCGACGTTCGGGTGGCGGTGCGGCCGCCGCGAGCTCGATTCGGGCGAGGGTAGTGGGTCTCGTCAGGGTTGGAGGGGTCCTAGGAGCACCAGTGGACTCGGGGAAGCTGTTGGCGTGGTCGGTTGGCCTCGGGGATGGCTCGGCGTAGGGTCTCGACGTGAGGGTGCTCCGCGCGGCCGAAAATGGAGATTTGGGGGAAATCTCGATTTCTCGCCGGAGAAGCGATGATAGCTCGAGAGGAGTGGGGGAATGGGGAGGCTAGTGAAGGGGTCTAGCTTCAATGCGCGAGGGATTTGGGAATGGTGGAGGGACGAGGACGAATTTCTCTTCGAAGCTCGGCTCGGTCCGCACGGCGCGAGGTTGAAGACGACCGGGAACGAGCGCGAAGGAGAGGGAGAAGGGCTAGGCGCTAGCTGAGGGAAGGAATGAGGATGCTCAGGGAAGCGTTTGGGTGCGCTAGAGGCACTGAGTGGCCTCGGTGGCGTGTGTGCGCGTGCGCGGGCTGTCGGCGGTCGCCATTGATGGCGCGGCGAGCTCGGGCAGAGCGCGCGCGACAGTTGGGCATCGAAGATCGTTGCGTGAGGGAGTGGAAGATCTTCTACAGGGCGTCTTGGAGCGTAGCGGAGAGGAATCTAGCGCGAAGCGGCTCAGGGCGACGCGCGCTGCGCGCGGCCACGGCAGCGCTCGACCGCCATGATGGCGGTCGCGCGGCGCGAGGCGAGGCGGCCTGTCGACGGCGATGTGAAGGCTCGGGAGGGGCTGGACAAACGCGTGACGATAAGCGCCACCCGACGCCGGCGGCTCGGCCAGCTCGGCGCGGCCTCCGCCGCTCGCCGGCCACGTGGCGGCCGATCTCCGGCCACGCGCAGAGCGCGCCAGGGCCGAGCTGGCAGCTCCGTGGAGCTCCTTTGCCCCTTTTTAATTTCCAAAAATTTGAACTGAACATGAAAAAGTGTAAAAACAAAAGTTGTAGTTTGAGAGGTGGGACACAACTTTCTTTTTGGGGTGAACCTGAAATTTCAAATTTTTCGAGCTCAAACAACCCAAATTCAAAAAGGTGTTCAGATTGGTTTTTCGAGTTTTTGAGGGGGCTAAACTGCAAAATTTTCAGAAGTTCCAAACAGTGACTAGGCCTTATTTGTGATGACAACAACTTTTATTTTTGGAGATTTTCATGTTTAGTACAAAATTCTCGAGTTTTCAGTTGGGTGTCAAACAACCTTTGTTTTTTTTTGAATTTCAATTTGAATTTTGATGAATTTTTTAATCCTAACACCATTATTTCCCTTTTAGCACTTGGTTTAAGTGTACTTTAATACCTTGACATCAGAGATGTCACAGCCTACCCCCCTTAAAAGGAATCTCGTCCCGAGATTCGATTAAACTTAGGAGCAAGGTGGGAAAAGTACCTTTGGCTTAAGCAAGGATGTCGGGGAAATTCTTCTTAAGATAGTCCTCGGTTTCCCACGTGGCTTCATCTTCGGAGTGATGACTCCACTGAATTTTGTACATTTTAACTCCTTTCCTTCGTGTTTGTCTCTCTTTTTCATCGAGGATTTTAAAAGGGATGCTCATCATAGGAGAGATCCGGTTCAACCGAGAGTTCCTCTTGTTCAACAACTTCGGTCGGAACACGAAGACACCTCTTGAGTTGGGAAACGTGGAATACGTTGTGCACGACTGAGAGCTTCTCGGGAAGCTTCACACGGTAGGCTACCGGTCCACATTGTTGAGTAACTTCATATGGGCCGATGTAGCGAGGTGCAAGTTTCCTTTTAACCCAAATCTTTGCACACCCTTGGTCGGGGAGACCTTGAGATACACGTGGTCGCCGACTTCAAACTGAAGTGGCTTCTGCCGTTGATCAAAGTAACTCTTTTGCCGTGACTGGGCGGTTCTCAAATTTTCACGAATGATCCTAACCTTCTCTTCTGCTTCCTTCACAAGGTCAGGGTCGTATGTGTACCTCTCGCCTGCCTGGGACCAACACAACGGGGTCCGACATCTTCTACCATATAAGGCTTCGAAAGGTGCCATTTTAAGACTCGCTTGGTAGCTGTTGTTATAGGAGAATTCGGCCAGAGATAAACATTTCTCCCAATTCTTCCCATAATGGATAACACAAGCTCGAAGCATATCCTCAAGTATTTGATTTACTCTTTCCGTCTGCCCATCGGTCTGAGGGTGATATGCTGAACTACGGATCAGTTTAGTGCCTAGGGATAGTTGCAATTGTTCCCAAAAGCATGCTACGAACTGAGCACCACGATCTGAAATTATCGTCTTGGGTACCCCATGTAGACAAACGATCCGTTCCAAATAAATCTCAGCATACCTCTTAGCGGTATAAATGGTATTGACCGGAACAAAATGTGCGGTCTTGGTAAGGCGATCCACAATTACCCAAATGGAGTCATGCCCCTGAGGGTTCTGGGAAGTCCAACAATGAAGTCCATGCTTATATCTTCCCACTTCCATGAGGGAATAGGTAGAGGTTGAAGCGTGCCTGCTACCTTCAAGTGGCTAGCCTTAACCCGCTGACACGTGTCACACTCCGACACATACGTGGCAATTTCTCGCTTCATCCGAGTCCACCAAAAGTTTTGTTTCAAATCTTGGTACATTTTGGTGCTACCCGGATGGATAGAAAATTTAGAGAGATGGGCCTCATCCATAATCTTCCTCCGGAGTTCAGTGTTTTTGGGCACCACGATGCGATGTCCAAACCACATCACTCCCTGCCCATCTAACCGGAAACACTTGTATTTTTCCTTCACCTTCTCCTTCGCCAATTTCCTTTTAAGGATTTTAATCTTTGCGTCATTTAATTGGACTTCAACAATCTGATCGTTCAAGGTTGGTTCAACTGCAATATGGTTGAAGTACCCGTGTGGAACAATCTCTAAGTTGAGCTTTGTCATTTCATGGCCCAAGGTGTCAGCGTAGGACTCCACGGAAAGACAATGACAATGAGCCTTGCGGCTTAGTGCATCCGCAACCACATTTGCCTTGCCGGGGTGATAATGCACACTAAGGTCATAGTCTATTGCTAACTCCAACCATCTTCGCTGCCTCATATTCAAATGTGCCTGAGTGAAGACATATTTGAGGCTCTTGTGGTCGGTGTATATGTTGCATGGAACACCCATCAGATAGTGTCGCCACATCTTGAGAGCATGAATAACCGCTGCTAACTCAAGATCATGCGTGGGGTAGTTTTGCTCATGAGGCCGAAGTGCTCGAGAAGCATAAGCAATGACCCGGTTCTCTTGCATGAGGACACAGCCAAGTCCGGTTCCTGATGCATCGCAATAGACATCATAGGGCTTGGTGCAATCGGGTTGAGCATAAACTGGGGCTGAAGTTAAATGTTTTCTCAAAGTGTGGAAAGCTTCATCACATTTGTCATTCCACTCAAATTTGACTCCCTTCCTTAAGAGTTCGGTCATGGGTTTCGCAATCCGAGAGAAGTCCGGAATAAAACGGCGATAATAACCGGCTAAACCCAGAAAACTCCGAATCTCGTGGACAGAGGTAGGTGGTTGCCAATCTAGCACCTCTTGCACCTTGGTCGGATCCACAGATATACCATCCTTGGAAACCGTGTGACCTAGAAATTTCACACTCTCCAACCAGAATTCACACTTGGAGAACTAGGCGTAGAGCTGATGGTCTCTCAATCTTTGAAGAACAATGCGAAGGTGCTCGGCATGCTCTTCCTCATTCTTGGAATATACAAGAATGTCGTCAATGAAAACCACCACGAATTTGTCTAGCTCAGACATGAAAACTGAATTCATGAGATACATGAAGTAGGCTGGGGCATTGGTGAGTCCAAAGGACATGACCAAGAATTCATAAAGCCCGTAACGAGTAGAAAAGGCAGTCTTTGGAATGTCACAAGGTCGGATTTTTATTTGGTGATAGCCAGAGCGAAGGTCAATCTTGGAGAAAACTCTGGCGCCAGCTAGTTGGTCAAACAAGACATCAATACGGGGGAGTGGGTACTTGTTTTTAATAGTCACCGCATTGAGAGGCCGGTAATCGATACACAACCTCAAAGAATGGTCCTTCTTCTTCACTAAGATAGCGGGACAGCCCCAAGGTGACACACTTGGACGAATGAAACCCTTGTCTAGCAGTTCTTGGAGTTGAATTTTTAATTCGGCCAATTCATTGGGTGGCATTCTATATGGTCTCTTTGATATAGGTGCTGTGCCAGGTTGGAGTTCAATAACAAATTCAATGTCCCTATCCGGCGGCATCCCAGGTAAGTCATCCGGAAAAACATCGGCATACTCACATACCACCGGAATGTCCTTTAGTTGCGTTTCTACCATTGTATAAGCACAAACATTGACACAAGTCCGTTGCGGCAGATATAACACACTAGGGCCATGTGTAGGCGAGTTTATTTCAACAACTCGTTCCGCAACATCTAGCACGACCTTATGTTGAGTCATCCAATTGGCTCCCAAAACAATGTCAATCCCTTCCATACCAAGCAAAATTAAATTAGTAGGAAATGTTTTACTTCCCAGCCTGATTGGAACTTTTCGGGAGACTTGGTTGGATGCTATTTTACCTCCCGCAGTGGATATCACATATGATGATTTGGTATGGTAAGATTTTAACCCACATTTTGCATGAAATCTTGTGCTTATAAAAGTATGTGTTGCCCCGGAATCAAACAGTATCACAGCAGGTTGAGTGTAGATAGGGAAAGTACCAGTCATGTCTGGGGCTCCCTCGGGTAGGTCGGCCAAGGTGGTGTAGTTAAGCCTTCCTTGTCGAACCTGTACACGCTGCTGCTGTTTGCCCTTGTTTTGCTGATTCCCTGGGCACTGGTTCTGCTGCTTGTTCTGTGGGCAGGCCTTGATAAAGTGATTGTTGCTGCCACACTTGAAGCACTGATAGCCGGCTCCAGGGCGAGCTGGCTGTTGTGCGTTCTGCCTTGGCGCCGGTTGCTGCTGCGGCGGTGGAGGGAAACGGGGCGCATTAGGCTGTGGTGGCCTAGCAACCCATCCACCTCCCTGAGGTGCCCTGAACTGTCCTTGCGGTGCAGCCGGGGGAACTAAGCGGAATCTCTGCGGCTACGCGCTCGAGGGTCCAGCGGGAGCTTTCCTCTTCTTCTCCGCCTTGTGCACCGTGTTGGCATCTTCTTGGGCGATGGCGAGGTTCACAAGATCACCATATGTGGCAGCATGGGTGGTAGCCAACTGAGCTTTCAACTTGGTATTGAGGCCACGTCGGAACCTCTCCAACTTTTTCTCGTCAAAATGGGCGTGATGACCCACGTACGGGCACAAACCATTGAAGGCCTGGGCGTATTGGAGCACCGTGCGGGTACCCTGGGTCAGAGCCAGAAATTCA
This sequence comes from Digitaria exilis, assembly GCA_015342445.1. Lineage (NCBI taxonomy): Eukaryota > Viridiplantae > Streptophyta > Magnoliopsida > Poales > Poaceae > Digitaria > Digitaria exilis. Next base: position 6,005 of record JACEFO010002864.1, read on the forward strand.
TTCAACTTCCGCTCTACCAAGCCGGCAGGAATATGATGAGCCTTGAACGCAGTCTTGAACTCATCCCATTCAACCACATGACCCTCTTGCTGCAGGGCCAGGTAGTTCTCCCACCATAGGAGATCTGGGCCGCGGAGCTGCTGCGCCGCGAACACTACCTTGCGGTTGGAAGTGCAAGGCGTGGCCAAGATGGTGAACTTGGACTCGATGGCTCGAATCCACGTATCGGCCTCCAGAGGCTCATCGGCGGGTGGGTAGCCAGAAAATCCTCATATCGGGCCACTTGAGGCTGAGGGGCCCGTTGACCTCCCTGTTGTAGCATCTGCTGTTGCATCATTTGTTGCTGATGCTGCAGGTTCCGTAGGATCTCTGTTTGCGTAGCATACAACTGCTGCCACGTCGGAGGTTGCTGCGGTGGTGGAGGTGGTGGCGGCTGTTGTTGCCCCTCTGGCCCTTGCTGGTTAGCATTGGAGCCACTAGCATCATGACCGCTGCGGGTGATTGCCATCTGCAGTAGGTACTTGTATTAGCCACAATTCATAAGCTTGCATAATGATGACAAGATAGAACGTGACAATATATTGAAGTTTACTGCGTAGGAATGACATATCAACAAGCAGTTCGGAAGAAAAATTATATCTCCCAACAGGAAGCAAGTCAAATGCTCCAATTCGGTCAGTAGCTCGAAACTTTCATGCTCTACAACTTTCATGTTGGGCTCAGAATCAAATTCGGGCTGGAACTAAGCCGAAAAATTCAATCTTTAGCTCTCTGCGTTTGCTGTTTTACAGCAGGCAGAGCTGTAGTGTTTTGGTTGCCATTTTTATTTCGCTTAACCAATGGGGTCGATATTTGGTGAACACTTCGTTTGACAAATTCCAAACAACTTTGTAGTTCACCTCACAGCCCAGAAATGAATGGAAAACCCATCAACAATTAAAACAAAGTTAGCTGCAGAATGTTTTCCACACAGCCCTTACAACCTTCATCAAGTTTTGGATCACAACCACACCATTAAATTACATTGTCTCAAAAGATTTAAAAGGGAGCTCAACTCCATCTAGCCTATTACAACATGAAGCCAAAATTTAGGCTAAGCGGAGGAGTAATCTTGCTACTACAACTTCTAAAAGTCATCTAGGTTGTTAGCGGTAGCCTCGCTGCCCATAGGTTATGGTGGAGCTGGAAGGGGCGGCATATCATCCTCGGTATCCATGTCGGAGTCGGGGGCCTCTCTTTCCCCTTGCTCTCCTTCTTGCTCAAGAAGGTGCTGAGCATCATGGGCGGCTAACATGGCGTTGGCATGCTCCAAAGTACCGTGTACCTCCTCAAGTTCTTCTCTGGTTTGGGCTAGCTCATTTTGGACATTGTTGTGCGCGACGTGGAGGTCATTCAATTGCCTCTCCAAATCAGCAATCATGGCGTCTCTGGTGCTCACCTCGATGGACAATGAGGTTCTCTCAACCCCAATGTCACGGGCACGGGCGGACATGTCCATAGCAAGGTTGAGCATCTCGCTCTGCGACCGTCCTACAAGTGCCTGCAAACGGTGGTAAGCTCGGATCCACCTCATCATAAGTGCAGCTGCGGCGACGGGATTCTCTGCCATCCTCAAAGGGGAGCTAAGATAGCGTCTCATCCAATGGGGATCATCCGGCTGGGTCGGTGGGAACAACCCAAGCAACTGGTGCTCCACCAATTCCTGGTTCTGAGCACAAAAAGAACTAATGCCATTCAAGGCAGCTAGCTCACAAGTTATCTCCATGTGGTGTCCATGAACTTCCACACTCCAAGTGGGGGAGATAGGACATGGTGGATGGCGATACACCACCAAACGCACACGAGAACGGGTCACACCACGGTCTCGGATGAGGGTTCTCTCGTATTGTGGCGGGGTAGGGTAGTCGAGCGCCTGCAAAACCGACCACAGAATGCTAGGGAAGCCTTCCCATCCTAGGCAATCTGAAAAGGAAACATCGTTGGGGTAGCTGGCCAAGTCAGCGTGAGCGTCCATTCTGAACCAAAAGAAAAAAAGGGCAAGGGTGAGAACCGGTTAGCGCCAGGAAAACAAAACAGATTCTGGACAGTGTAGTAAAAATTTTAAAACTCGAATTCTACAAGCTCAAAAATTCCCAAATTTGGCCAGGACATTGTTTAAGTAATTCCAAACAAGTTTCATGTTGGAGGTTCGAGCAGAAACTGTCATTAAGATGGTGTAAAAATCTAATTTTTATCTCACTGTTCCCAGAAATTTCCAGCAGAAAGGGGGTTACCATTTTAAGCATAACTCCCGTTCTAATGAACCATTTTCGTTGAAATTTCTACAGCATAAACTTCATAACTTTTATGACAACTTTCATGTTGAACACTTTTTCGTTTGACAACGTTTTCGGTTTCGAATTGATGGTGCAAACAGATTGGTTTCGGCAGAGTTTCGGGTTGTGATTTACATTTTGACGGCGGTTTGATAGGTCACGTGTTGAGGTTCAATATCATTTCGGTGAATGCAATGTATGAGCGGCCTATTCGTTCTCACCAACACACATGCCAATAAACTTTTGGCCATCACAGCGTATTGACTATGTGCCGCCACTATATTTTCATATAGTGCCGTGGTACGTTACAGCAATCGCCGTACCTTGCGCCCACCATTGCGTAAAGTAAATGACAGAATGAAATGTGCTGGAAGTCAGTATAATATATTATTTGCCACCTATCATATCGTGATCCCTTAACCCACATAGGCTTCACGCTCTAGGTAACATCCTTAGCGGTCCTAACAATAACCTTCCTTCGCAAGGCGCGGTGGAAGTACGAGTTGGCAAATTTTATTTCAAAATGTTTATTTAAGGCTTGTTGCTTTCTCCGGTGCGCTGTTTCGGCTCTGATGCCAGCTGTGGCGGACCACTTCGAAATTATTCCAAGTTAAGTACCCCGGGACCACTAATCGAGTAGTCAGGCACTTAATCCGGAATAAGCTGGAGCGCCGTCGGATTAAACCCGATTTAACCATGTACTTTTCTCGATCGAAACAACAGCACGCCCACACGAAGGTGAGTTCCAGAGATTACAACATTCCACAAATTCAACATACACAAGTAGTATCCCAAAGTTATTACAAACCAAGGTTGAAATTTAAATCAGAGTATCAAGTTCATTGCAGCGGAATTATAAACTAACGACGATACAACGTAACACCATGATTAAGCGTGCCACGGTGCTACTCCTCCCGTTCCTCGGCAGAGGACGGAACCCACTCGATGTGCCATCCAGGGGGAACCTGGGTAGGCCAAGTCATGGCATCGACTGCCACATCCAACACTGTACCTGTAAATAAAGCCACAAGCAAGGCTGAGTACACTAATACTCAGCAAGGCTTACCCGTCGGGTGAAAACTACATCACCGACATCTAGACATGAGAGGCCTTTGGCTGGTGGGTTTGTTTGCCAAAAAGCAACTAAGAGTAGGTCCTTGCTTTCATGTTTTAGCATCATATTCTAGTAGATTTAACCATTATAGATTAGCATCCTCTCTAAGCATACAAGTGGTGCAATACAATTTATTTCATACAACAAGTTCCTCAATCTCATAGTTCCACTTATTACTCAATGCAGCAAGGCGGTCAAGCAGTCTCATTAACCGCGAGAAGCGGACAGTTCGAACCGAATTTTGCTACCTGGCCAGGGGAAACCCAACACACACGGACAATGCTTGCTATAAAAGGTACAAGCATTTCCCAACCTTTCCCATCGATCCACAATTCGGAACCGGGTCCACTTCCTTAGGATAAAGGTTTACTGCTTCACTCACAGTCTCACGCATATATCCACAAGTGTACGGCAGGGGAAACAAAAGTTTCCAAGGAGAGATGGCTATCGGCCCTAGCCGCTTCAATCTGGTACCGGGCTTACCGATTCCCATATATCGGCATGCATGTGGTACGTTCAAAAACTTGACACACTCAACCACATGTTTCGACCTTAAATCCATTATCATACACGGACGGGAGATCTACATCTACCATCCCGCCCGTCAATCCTTATGATTCCAACATAAGTAAAGACAAGCAACTCCTATGTCTCGCGAGTGACAGGAAATCACTCGACTTGTAACGGACCTAAAGCAATGCCCTATCGATCCTTTCATACTAGTGTTGCAAGTCATAGGTACTAGAAATGTGCAGCTAAGGTATTCAATCAACTCCTTGAAACGTAAATGCACAAGCATAGGGAATACATAGATGCATAAACTTTAAAGGTTAGGTTATGCTCCGGGGCTTGCCTTCTTGCGCTAGCTGGGGGTTAGCCTCCGGGTTGACTTCTACTTCGCTGGCACCTCCCTCCGGGATTCCTTCTTCGTCAGCGGGGATGAGATGGTAGGTGCCGTCCGGAATAGCGCCTTCTACATGAGATGCATAACTTTATAGTGGCTGCCTAGTGATTTCAAAACTAAGGCCTTGAAGGCCATATTCACCTAGACACGCTAAAGTACTACTCTCTTCTTCATAAAATTAGAGGAGGGGCGTGGAAAATTTTTACGCATCTTTGATGGTGATTGTGTACATATATAAAGGAATTTCCATTTATTATTTTGAAGATAGGGTGCTGTTCTGGAATTTTAAACCTTTCCAAGTTTTATTTTAATTAATTATAAAAAAGCTCTATTCTTTTATATAACTCAATTTCCACCTTAATTTCTTCTCATTTTTGTTTCTCGGTTTCTGTTCATCCTTTTTATCTATAAACTTTATGACAGCTACTGGAGTATAAGAGTTAGGCTCACTCCAAAATTTAGCTAAAACTGAGCTACACAGAATTTATTAAAAATAGTTCAAACTGCTGCCTGCAGAAATGAAATAAATTCATATAAAATCGAAAATACAGCCAAATCAGGAAATTTTCCTACCAGAGCTAGTCATGAGTGCAAGGAGGGCTCTGGCCAAGAGGTGGCTCAAAATAATCCTTGGACAGTCCTCAATAAATTCCTATCCGAAAACACATATCTATTTATTTGCTAGTTTAAAAAGAGCAAAAATTAAGTTTTGCATTTTTAACAGATGTGCTAACAAGTTTTTAGGCCTCTGGAGAAAAATGGTGATTTTTTGCTGCATGGATTATTTTTAACAATTTCTGGACTGCAAAAAGACAGAAACCACAAATTAATTCATAACTGAAGCTACAGTCCATATTTTTAGGTCCCCGTTGGACATAATGTGTCCAAAGTCACTGCAAACAACATATCCAAAGCTCAGCCCTAGCGGAGCTCTGGATTTGAAATGGTGCACAAGTTGCTAAATTTACAGTTTGAATTTTAATTCAAATATGGTTCACCAAAAGTATATACATGCTTAAATGAGATTGGAGTTTACAATCTCACGAGTCCAGGGAGTATTTTTGTGCATTTTTCTGATTTTTGTACGATTTTTAGCGGATTTTACAAAATTCGGGAAAAATAGATCTAGGTTTAAGAATCTTTTTACGCTGGAGACCCTAGAACTTTTAAAACTTCACGAACAGGTCCTTGACTTTTGCGCAGAGAACCCTGGAAAAACGAAGACGATGAACATATGCCCTCGGCTCGTCGCCGGAGTTGCGCCGGCCAAACGACGGCGAGCTAGGGTCGGGGAAGTGGGGGAAAAGAACCAGGGGCTCACCACGAGTCGATTGGTGGCGGTTGGGAGGCCGGGGGAAGCTCGGAGTTCGCCGGCGACGTGCGGTGGCGGTGCGGCTGCCGCGAGCTCGATTCCGGCAAGGGTAGTGGGTCTCGTCAGGGTTGGAGGGGTCCTAGAGCACCAGTGGAACTCGGGGAAGCTGTTGGCGTGCTCGGTTGGCCTCGGGGATGGCTCGGCGTAGGGTCTCGACGTGAGGGTGCTCCGGCGGCCGAAAAATGGAGATTTGGGGGAAATCTCGATTTCTCGCCGGAGAAGCGATGATAGCTCGAGAGGAGTGGGGGAATGGGAGGCTAGTGAAGGGGTCTAGCTTCGTGCGCGAGGGATTTGGGAATGGTGGAGGGACGAGGACGAATTTCTCTTCGAAGCTCGGCTCGGTCCGCACGGCGCGAGGTTGAAGACGACGGGAACGAGCGCGAGGAGAGGGAGAAGGGCTGGGCGCTAGCTCAGGAAAGGAATGAGGATGCTCAGGGAAGCGTTTGGGGTGCGCTAGAGGCACTGAGTGGCCTCGGTGGTGTGTGTGCGCGTGCGCGGGCTGTCGCGGTCGCCATTGATGGCGCGGCGAGCTCGGGCAGAGCGCGCGCGATGGTTGGGCGTCGAAGATCATCGTGTGAGGGAGTGGAAGATCTTCTATAGGGCGTCTTGGAGCGTAGCGGAGAGGAATCTTGCGCGAAGCGGCTCAGCGCGACGCGCGCGCGCGCGGCCACGGCGGCGCTCGACCGCCATGATGGCGTTCGCGCGGCGCGAGGCGAGGCGGCCTGTCGACGGCGATGTGAAGGCTCGGGAGGGGCTGGACAAACGCGTGACGACAAGCGCCACCCGACGCCGCGGCTCGGCCAGCTCGGCGCGGCCTCCGCCGCTCGCCGGCCACGTGGCGGCCGAGCTCCGGCCAGGCGCAGAGCGCGCCAGGGCCGAGCTGGCAGCTCCGTGGAGCTTTTTTGCCCCTTTTTAATTTTCTCCAAAAATTTGAACTGAACATGAAAAAGTGTAAAAACAAAAGTTGTAGTTTGAGAGGTGGGACACAACTTTCTTTTTGGGGTGAACCTGAAATTTCATATTTTTCGAGCTCAAACAACCCAAATTCAAAAAGGTGTTCAGATTGGTTTTTCGAGTTTTTGAGGGGCTAAACTGCAAAATTTTCAAAAGTTCCAAACAGTGACTAGGCCTTATTTGTGATGAAAAACAACTTTTAGTTTTGGAGATTTTCAAGTTTAGTACAAAATTCTCGAGTTTTCAGTTGGGTGTCAAACAACCTTTGTTTTTTTTTTAATTTCAATTTGAATTTTGATGAATTTTTGAATCCTAACACCATTATTTCCGTTTTTGCACTTGGTTTAAGTGTACTTTTAATAGCTTGACATCAGAGATGTCACAGTGTTGCCGGTGAAAGGCCCTCGTGGCTCTTCCACCACTGGAATGTAGCGTCGTGGGCCGTTGGCCGGCCTCTTCTTGTCGACGGGGCTGGTCAACCACGAATCCACGACACCCACCCCAGAGTGTCACCTCCTTTCGGTGGATTCTACCTGTTGAACCGCGGTGCGCTCGAGGAGTGTCTTTAGTCCATTCTGACCCGACGCTCTTCTGGCGTCTACACTGGCTCGCCCGATTGAACAACGAGTAGCTGTCGGCGTTGGTCTCGATCCGTTGACCCACCTCGCGTGCTCGTGCTCGGGCCGTCGGTTCCTGGCCCACATCCAGCTGAGCTTGCTCGAGTTCGAGGGTGAGTCGTGCGTGCTCCAGCTCTTGTCGCTTGGCTGCAACCTGCTCCGGGGTTAGCCAAACGTCCGCCCCATTTGTCAGTTGTGGGGGAGCCCCAGTTGGCAGATCCTCCGGGAGGACGACAGTGAAATAGTCCCGCGTGGGGCAACACTCATCCATCCACGAGTAACGATCTACTCCTAGATCCAGTCTTTGGTGGGATTCGCATGAGTCAGGTGCGGCATCTAGATCTCATAGCGTCCCAAGATGCCCTCGTACCTCAAAAGGCGCACCTTGGCATGTGCCCTTTCGAGGCATCCCCACATCTGACGTCGCACCAAGCCAGAGAAAGCTTGTGACACGTTCTTCAGGCCAAAAGGAAACACCGGCGCCGTGCCTTCCATGTGGCGTGCGTCAGCCTCCCATGTCGGCAGGCGCTACGGGCCACGTGTCGGTGGCGAGCTCCAACGTTTCGCCTGAAACATTGGTGCAGAATTGTCGTGGCTGTCGAGGTGGTGCACGATTCACTCATGCCCCACCCTGGACACCATGAGTGGGCTCTGGGAGTGGGTGCCTACGACCTGCAAAGCCGTCGCGACACCGCTCCCAGCCGAGAACGCCGCCCCGCTGTCCCACGGGAGTTGTCCCACGGATGTGGCCTTGCGGCTGAAGTTGTTGAAGAGGGCGAGGCTAGGCGCGACGCCAGGCGCCGCCTGCAGCGCCTCCACGACGAACTCGAGGCTGCTGAAGCGAATGCTCGCGCCAAGCCCTAGCTGGTGGTCACAGAGACCGGTCATCTCGCACCGGGTGTGGATGAGGACGAAGACATGTGCAGGCCCCTACCTGGCGCGCCAACTGTCGGCGGGTTGCACACAGGGTGCTTCATGCCGGCAAGTGACGATCATAGAACACGCACATCTCGGTGGAGAATGGTTCAAGAGACGCAAGACAAAGAGTTTATACTGGTTCCGGTGGAATCCCTACGTCCAGTTGTGTCGACTCGTGGTTGTATTGCTCTCTTGGTGGCCAATTACAATGAAGGCTGGTTCAAGCCTTGGGTGTACGATGCATGTAGGGACTAAGTGTTCTAGGGATCGAAAGTCTTCCGAATGGATCTCTCCCTCGCAGGAGGGTGCCCTCCCCTTTTATAAGCCAAGAGGAGGGCTTTGTACAATGGCGTTTTACCTATCTACCCTTGGAGGCTGGTGCCCCCATTGCTCGATGTCGGCTTAGTGCTTCCGGCGACCCTCTCGTTGGTCGCCGCGTGTCCCTGGCCTACCTCCAGGCAGCTTCGTAGTAGCTTCCTTCTTGGCCTAGTGCAACGGAACGCATGCAGCTATCTTTTCCCCTGGCGCAGGGCCGCATATCAGCTTTTCCTATTGGTAGGCCGCACGCTTCCTCCTTCAGGAATCTAGCCTAGTTTCGGGGCTATTCTCGAGGCCTTGCTTGTTTCTATTCCTCATGCCGGGTCGGGCTGCACGGGGGTCCTCCCGCGGGGTCGGACCCTCTGGCCTGGCGGACCCGGGGTCGGGGGGGACGGACGTCCGTGACCCCTTCATCCCCCAGAATGTTCGGGAGTCGGGCGGGACGGAAGTTCCCGACCCCTTCGTCTCCCCGAACATTACGGGGTCGGGCGGGACGGAAGTCTCTGACCAGCGACGAACTGGATTGCTCTCGTCCGTTATCAGGCTCTCTCATCATTCGTCCGCCGTTAGCATGCGTCGCGTTGGCGGGGCCCCCTGATCCATGGTCCCCACACACAGCAACTACTTGTCGAGGCTGATTGGGGACGTCTCACATTCGACCGACTTCATCTTGCTGGTGAGTTTTCGTTACTGAATATCTTGGGTTTTGGTCTGTGAGCGAATCATTGTTTCCTCGTTCCAGTATTCGACAACTATCCAGTAACATATAGGTTTTAGCATCCCGACGCATCGATGTTGCTTCGTCTAGGTTTATTCATAATTTACAAAATTTATCTAAGCTTTGATATCTGGGCCCATCACTGTTATCTCAATTAGATTTATAGGTTTTACCTGTTTTTTTATGCTTTAACCACGGTAATCCTATTCGTAATGCATCTGAACGGCTCTTAATGTTCTTTATTTATGTCACATTTATGTCTAGCCAATTAGATCTGTTACGATCTTTAGCCGTTGCAGGCGTAAGATCTATTAAGAGATGTACTTTCACATCCTTACTAGATTCTTATGCCATCACATAGATGATTCAATAAGTAATTTATTATATTTAAATTGCTAAATATATTTGAACTGACTAAGACATGTCTTAAGCTTACACGATAACGTCCATCCTGCACATCCGTAGTTGTTCGTTAACTTTGAGTCTTTTGCCTGTATGTCATCAAAAAAGTTCGTCTTGACCCATATGCCATCAAAAAGTTTGAGCGCACCTGTATGCCATCAAGTTAAACTTTTTGACCCACATGCCATTCCGTCCCCTTGCCGTCTGTTTTCTACCATCAGAGGCTCCTGATAGGTGGGGCCACCCACGAAAATGACCAACATACCCTTGCTTGTTTTGTGAGTGATCCAAACAACATATAGACTCAAAAAAAGTATTGTAACCACAAATATATGGTCATAGCATATATACATGCTCCCAAAAAATTTAAACGCCAAGAAAAATAGACAACATACCATAGGTTAAAACTGTTCAAATTAATTTTTTGGCGTAATCTGTGGTCTGTTCTAATTAAATTGTGGTCTGTTGTTTTTTTTTTTTTTGCATTGTGAGCTCATGTCACTTAATTTTTTGGGAGCATGTATATATATGGTGACCATATATATATATAGTTGCAGTATTTTTTTTAGTCTATATGTTGTTCTGATCACTCACAAAACAAGCAAGGGCATATTGATCATTTTAATGGGTGGCCCCACCTGTCAGGAGCCTTTAATAGTGGAAAACAGACGGCAAGGGGACGTAATGGCACGTGGGTCAAAAAAGTTTAACTCAATGGCATACAAGTGCGCTCAAACTTTTTGATGGCATGTGGGTCAAAACAAACTTTTTCGATAGCTTACAGGTAAAAGACTCGTTAACTTTGCACACATGGTACTAACCCTATCCGATGCATTAGATCTGATTGCCTGAATTGGCTGCACTGCGCTGGTTATTGTCGTTTTCTGCATCAGCTGATGGTAGCCGATATATGACCTATGAGAGTGCATTCAGAAATCCAGCAGACAAGCTCTCGTATTTGATCTTTTCACTGTTTTCGTATCAATTTTTAGGTCAAATTGTCTGGCACGCCCTGGTCACCTTGGCCGACGGTTCGGGCTTGGTCTACAGCACTCTCAAGCCTGAGTGTTAGTTTTCTGCGTCAACACCTGTAAAGTTTTGTTTGGAGACCAAAATCAGTGAAGATATAAATTAGATTATGACTTGCATGAATTTCCTGACTTCTTTTTTACCGATTTTTTTTTATTTTTAACTTTTTTCTTAAAGATATTCTAAAATTAGCAGCCATAGAAGTTTATTCGCACATCATGACCGTTTTTGCCGCACCGTATATGCTGACGCGGCAAGAAGGAGCTGGTTGCCAGCGTGGCATTGGCATGCTGGTGCTGCGACGGCCTTGCCGCGCCATGCTGCCTGGCGCAACAGCCCGACTCCCATCTGGCCATCTCGTCCGCCGACGTCAATGGTCCTGCTCTGTCCTGCCTGCTTCATGCTGACGGTAGTAATACTTCTTATTATTGTTGATGAATGTATTCCCTGTTGGCTCTAAACATGATGTAATTATAAAAAAATTACATAGATGGACACGGAATCAAGACGAATATATTAAGGCTAATTACTCCATAATTAGATATTATTTGTTGTAGCACGACATTATCTTGATACTTTGAGATATAAGCACAATGTCTTGGCTCAACATCAGATAACTTGTCACATCGACTTCTTTCCACTATTCATCAATAACTTTTCACTATTTATATTATTCATTTACCTCAAAAACATGTTTTCCAACAAAGTTTAATATTCCATCTGTCTCAAAAAGGATGCAACTATTGGTTAATATGTGACCAAGTTTATAGAATATTATATCCATACTTATGACTCAAAATAAATTAATTATAAAATACATTTTGTGATTAATCTAATGATGTTTATTTTATACAATAAATACTAAGACTTTTAAAGTTATAATTGATCAAACTTAACCTACTAACACATGATATTGTATTAGAATTGTATTCTTTTTTAGACGAAGTAAGTAGAGCCTATTTAATCAACTAAACAAGCCCTGCTTCGCAATTATCTAACTTATCTCCGTACTCTTGTTTGTTCTCACCACTCACTCACCTCTGACTTTTACATCCATCCCACCCACGTGATGGCTCTACACACAAGACAAACCCTATGGTAGATAGGTACTATAGACTTTATGAGTATCATGCACTAGGTAGTGTACTATAAAGACAAAAAAAATCAATTGAACTTAGGGTGTGTTTAGATTGGGGAAAGATTCCCCGTAAACATACTGTTCACTAAAAATACACTATAGATAAATAGTGTTTTATGAGTGGGAGAGATGAGATGAATAGAGAAAAGTTGGATGAATAGTGTTTTTTTGGGAACTAAACGCAGCCTTACAGTTGCAGTGCTGCACTGCGGAGGAAATGACCCATGTGCATGGCGCACGCAGGGCTGCCGCGCCAAGAAGAGTGGCGTGGCAAGACCAGCCCACGTCAGCATCCTTGTGCCAGCACGGTAGGGCTGCCGCGCCACATGCAGAGGCGTGGCAGCATGATCTTGCCGCGCCAACATGCACGGCGCGGCCAAAACGGTCACGGTATGTAAATAAACATTTATGGCTGTTAATTTTAAAATATTCTTCAGAAACAAAGTTAAAAATTAAAAAATTTACCCAGCCTTGACATGTGTTAAAAACAGTGTCAACAGTTTCCTGAAACTAAAAAAAGATATATAAGATTTCTGAACATTGTTACTACCGCTATGTCGGATGAACAAATCACATACATAAAAGTTGTATATCTTCAGAAGTTATACAACTCTAGTTGAACTCTTTTTAATTTAAATTAATTTGGCCAATGGAAAGTACATTTAAATTTCTCGAATTCGAAATTTGAGTTTTTTTTCAAATGACCTTGGGTGGAGAAATAGCCAAAATGAGAATTATTGATAAGTTTTTGAAACTTTATAGTGACAATTTTTTTATTTGAAATTATCTTGTAAACAAACCTAAGTTTTAATTTCTCGTATTTGAAATTCAAGTTTTTGTAAATGACCTTGGATTGGGAAACAACCAAAATGAAAGTTGTACATCTTGAAATGGTATCAAAGTTTGTTGTTGACAACGTTTTTATTTGAATTCACTTAGGGCCTCAAAGAAGAACTTTACACATGGTTTTGTAGAATATTTGGGGAACCAGAATAGAATCTACACACAAGTTAGAGTATGGTGTAGTGGTACAGGAGGTTACACTTGAGCGAGAGGTCACGGGTTCATATCCCGTCACGTCGCGTGCAAATTTCCGCGTCGAAAAGCCTGACAAGACCTTGGAATAATATGAGAACTATGCCTATGTAAAATGGATTGCACAGATCAACAACTTCTTGCCTATCTCTTGTCCATAATGACCAAGGAAATCTTGGTTCATGTTTCTTCCCTTGAACATGCCCGCACAAGTGTGGCAACAATCACTAAGATGTTTGCTTCACAATTTTGATCTATGATTTTGCAACTCTAGTCTCAGTTGTCTCAGCAAAAGAATGGTGTTCATCTACATCTGCATATTATAGCATGATAAAATGACTTGCTAATGAGATGACGGCAGCTGACGAGATGATTGATGGTGCTGATGATCTAGTTAGTCATATCCTGAACGGATTAGATTCTGAGTATATTTCGTTTGTTTCCTCGCTCAGTCAAGGAAACCTTGTCTGTAGGCGATCTCTATGCTCAACTCCTATCCTATGAAGCTCGTTCGAATCAACAGAGGGCCGATGAGGGTTGGTTTTACTCTTCTGCAAATTCTGCTTCACAAGGCCATGGTCGCGGTGGCGGCAACTCTCGTGGGTGTGGTCGTGGGAAGCACCTCTTCTGGTCATAGTAACTTTAACAACATGGGGCCATCAACTGGTCGTGGTGGTTCATCCAGCTCTTTTGATCCAGATGAAGTCTCCTTTACAAATTATGTGAGTGCTATGGTCGCCCATGATTGCTGCTACAGGTTCAACAAGAAATTCGTGGCTCTGCGTGATGGTGATTCCAGGAAACCCAAACAAAGAGTTTAAAAACCGGCCTCTTCTGTTGTTCCTTCGTATGGCATAGATACCAATTGGTACTTTAACTCCGCTCTACTGATCCTATTACCAATACATTGAACAATCTTACAAGGGAGCAATATCATGGTGAGGATCAGATTCATGCTGCTAGTAGCAAAGCCATGAGTATTAGTCACATTGGTGATACTACTTTTCATACGCCGCCCCCCTATGATGCATGCTCCTGAAGTTCACCTTGTCAGCCGACCCACAACTTCTAGATGGCACCATCATCTGTGCCATCACTCGTCTACTATAGTTAATCATGTTATTAGGGATAATAAATTGACAGTCAGTGGTGTTGCTACTAGTTTTATTTGTGATGCTTGTCAAAAGGCTAAAAGTCACAAGTTGCCTTATTCAAGATCTACTAGTGTCTCTTTCTTTCCATTACAATCGGTGTCTTCCGATGTATGGGGTCATGCACCCTCTTCGATTTGTCATTATTAATATGAGCTCTTTTACAATGATTGACAAGTACCATGGTACTATCAGGATATAGAATCCAATGGTGGGAAATATGTCTAGTACCTAAAAGTACCCATCCAAAAGTACTAAAATTCTGGGACCAAGTATCAGAAAAATAGGCTTAGGTAATTATTTATTTATTTATTTATTCGAAATTCTAGTTAAAAGTACTGGTAAGTACCAGGAAAAGTACTTGGATTTTTCTTCTTAAGATCCACACTGATGTGTTCCAAGTGTTCCTCTATTTATCAACACTTAATAGTTGAACGTATTTTCAATAGAAAGATTCTTGCAATGCAAAATGATTGGGTGCTGAGTACCAGCGTTTAAATCCCTTCGCCCATCATGTTTCTATCTCCCATCATGTTTCCTACCCTCACACTCATCAACAAAACAGCCTACTGGATACAAACACTGCCATATTGTAGGTCTTTCTCTTTTAGCTCAAGCTTATTTGCATATAAAATTTTGGGATAAAGCTTTTGTATCTGTAATGCCCAAAGAAATGAATTTCACTTTAATTCGTTTTGGGTTTTTTTTAGTGGGCTAAATGAGCCTTAAACCTGGGCTTTTATTGAGTCTCTTTCCTGGTAGAAAAGGAGGAGGCAGAGCCCATGTGTCTTGGGTTTCCTCCTGGGCGTTCAGAACCCATGACTCTTGGGTTTTCTCCTGGGCGTTAGTGAGGAGTCCGACGTTTCTCCTGGCTAGGGCAGCGATCCCTTTTGATCACTCAGAGAATTGATGGGAATCGGAGAAGGTTAGGGAGAGGAGAGATCGTGACCTGCGTTAGGTAAGGAATACGATTGTTTTCTGCTCTGTTAACAGCTCTCAGCGCTGGATTACTTCCGGCCATTAGGGCCATAACCTGTACCAAGTAATCGTAGTGAACTTCTCTGTTTTTCCCGGTAGTCTGTGCAGCGTTCCTCCTCTGCAGTTTTATCGCACCTTAGAGTTCGAATTTTAATTTTGCTATAACATGGAATTGTCAATAATTTTATTATGTTTCCAACGAGTATTTAAACTCAATTTTTGGTCCAGTATATCCGGAGTTATAGCTCTCTGAATATTACTGTCAGTTTCGTCAGACTGCAGTTACAGTTTTGATATTGTGTCTTTGCATGGCAATATTAGCGATCTTAGAGCCGAATTGGTATTCTGGGATATGAAGATTTCATAGTAGATTTGATCACTTTTCCATGGAGTATTTAATCACTATTTTTTTTATGAGGATTCAGTGAGAGATGAATTTTTGAATTTGACTGTCCTGCAGTACGATGACAGATTATAGTGCTGTCTTCAAGATTGTTTTACATCTAGTAGATGTTCAAATTATTATTTTTTTTGGTTGAACACCAAAGTTGTAAATTGATTTCTGTGTAGATACTCGTAACGTATTTACTTGTAGCAATACCTTGTAGCAATACCTGTTGTACTTTTAAAAGTCATGAAAATGTAAAGCTAGTTGTCCTGTGTAGACAGTTTTATCTTTATGGGACTGTTTTGGGGTTATATTTGCGACCGGCCGTAGGAGCGCTTTACTCATTGTTTGCAATGTTGGTATGCTTTCTTTTATGCTGAGAAGTACTTATATGATCAGGTGGAGCTCCTTCGGAACGTGCTTAGCTCTCTCTTATTGATTGGTGAAGGCAAGTAAACATAGCGCTATGGTCTTGCTTTAAGTTTTTGTTTATTTGAATTGCCTCCACTAAACTGAAATATTTACCACTCGCGAGATAATATGCTAAATTGATATTTTATCTCTACGTCTTGAAGTATTTATGATCATGTTATGGATTAAATATAGTTGAGTTGAAGTATATGATAATGAAGTGCATACATGACAAATCTTGCATTTTTGGCACTTTCGTTTGGACACATAAGACGACACCGTAGCCTGATGTTGGTGCGGTAAGTACCGGTACAGCATTGAAATGAGCAATGTGGTTGCAGCCCTCACTTCCTGTTGTTCGGATTTGAGGGTAGAAGAGAAGTCATGCATCACACTGCATCATTTGCATTCGCATTTGCATGGAAGTTCATATTATGAAGTTAATAATATTTTATTTCACCAATTGGAGTTATATTTCAGCTAACACTAAATTTTGGAGCTGCCCTTTAAATTGTTGTTTAATTAAAATGGTGGCTCAAATAATGTTGTTAAAGCTGTTTACTTGTTGAGGTTTTTAATAAACCTCATGCGCTTTTATTTTTCTTTCAGGTGCTTGAGTTTGGAAGACGACATGTGTCGGGGTGGGAAATAGGAGCACATCATTGCATTTTCAACACGTTCCTTGTTGTCTTCACGCAGTTAGAATAAAGAACTTGATCCTCTAAGTTATAGTATACCGTTTGAGTTGTGTAGTGGTGTTTAATTTTAATAATATTCTAAACTATTCTGCTGGATTTATGTATGCTGGAGTGATGCTCTTTTTCTTGAAATATCTATTTATCAATCTTGTTTGAAGCTTCCACGTTCTCTGTTGTTAATAGTTGTCTTGCTTGCTTTAACGATATCTTGCCAATGGTTGTAGTAGTGTAGTGTAGTAATACTCTAGATCGTTTTCTAGGGTATTACAGTATCGGCCACTTAACTTATCAATTGTACTCCTAGTCAAGTATTTGGTTTCTCTACTCCTCTGATGTATCTATTTAATGAAATGTATCTATTTAATGAAAAGCCCAATTATTCTTTCTTACGTGTCTTTGGGTGTGGTTGTTGGCCCAATTCTTTGTCCTCATAATAGACACAAACTTGAATTCCGTTCTAAACAATGTGCTTTCATTGGTTGTAGCAATATGCATAAGGGCTACAAATGCTTGGATATTTCTACTGGTCGAGTTTATATTTCTCATGGTGTTGTCTTGATGAGAATATTTTTTTTCCTTTTGCTAGCCTGTGTCCTAATGCTGGCTCGGGTCTCCAAGAGGAAATCCATCTTTTATCTCCTAATCTTTTAAATCATGATGGGGAAATGAATTTTAGTATTTCTACTGTGCCTAATCCTCTAACCGATCTACATGAGTTGCAATCTTGACCTAGGTATTGTTCGGTCTCCCTCCTCAGTTGTTAGTGCTTTTTCGGATGCTGATTGGTCTGATTGTGCTGATAATCCTAAGTCTATGGGCAGTTTCGTGGTCGTCTTTGGTGTGAATCTTATTTCCTAGCAAGCCAAGAGATAAGGTACTGTATGACACTCAATTACTGAAGCTGAGTATAAGGCCTTTCTAATGACACTGCTGAGATTATTTGGGTGCAGTTATTGCTTGATGAATTGGGCATTCGTCAGGCTGAACCTCTGATTTTGTGGTGTGACAATATTGGTGCTACCTATTTATCTGCTAATTCAGTGTTCCATGTTCGGACTAAACATATTGAGGTGGACTATCAATTTGTTTAAGAATTTGTTGCACATACTGCCTCCGTTGCAAAATAAGGGGAGTTTGAAATCCGTGTTTGTGAGGCAAACACGGATTTCAAACTCCCCTTATTTTGGGACGGAGGGAGTAAGCTTCTTGATATTCATATTATCTCTTCTGACTATCAAGTTTCAACCTATGTGTAATGCCTCGTCTACATGAAGTTCGTCACAATCTCAATCTTGGTTGTGGCTAATTGCTTTGCTCGTTGAGATTGAGGGGGCCGGGGCTGTAGAAATACATGATGTATAGAACGAGGACTTCTTTATGTTGCCTCGTGTATACAAGTAGGCTGGCAATAATTACCTGGCTACCACGTTGAAACCACCTGAGAAGATGAAACCAAAACGAACGGTTTCTCCAAAGAATTAGTGCAAACTAATGAATGCATTATGGGGTTGACGATTAGGTTTTTCCTGGTGTCAGCGTCCTTGATTCCATCTGGAGAGTGTACACAGATGTATGGATGCAATGAAGAAAACAATATATTCACTGCCTACCTTCGGGATTTTGATATTCAGTGCCCGGCATTCTCAGAGTGGATCGGTTGTAGCTGCTTACAATGCAAAAGCTGTCTGGCCCAATGAACACAGTTTAGACTAGTTCTTAGACGTAGTCGGAGAAACATTTTCGTTCTTCCAATATATGTGTCCATTAATATACCTCAAGCAGACCATGACGAGACATCTTTCTATTTTGGGGTTTTCTGAAAAGCCCTTCCTCCAAATTAGCTTATAGATAGCTACGCGGATAAGCAGAAAGAAACTTCTATAAAGACAGAGAACAAGCAGGCAACAACAATGTCTTGAGTTCGGGATTCCCCCGTGTTGTGGAACAAAAAACAACAATGTGTTGAATATTGGCCAACTGTGCTTGACATTACGGCCCAAAAATGCAAGAATGTCTAGACACACAATGTGGTTCAAACTCATTACTTGGCAGTCATTAGTGTTTGTAGATGTTATTTTGGTTGAAGAAATCGATATAATCAAGTGGCAGCCACACGCGAACAACTAATTTTTGTCTTAAAGAAGCTGGTAACAAGCATCAAGCCCGGGCCGGGAACAAGGTTTTTATCGAGCATCGGAATTCAACGCTCAAACAGTTACGCCGCGACAATTTTTGGTAAACCACATATATTCTAAATGATCTTTCCCAGATGGTGTCTATTATATATGATGTTATATTCGGAGACCATGGGTTACCCATTTAGTGTTCATCAATTTGTATTTATCACACAAAAATTTCATCCATCCATTCATTCATTCATAGTTTCTAAACAATGCTTACATCCTTATTTCTCCTGAAACAAATATACAGGCTCACTAGCTCAGTTGTTAGATGCACATTATTTTCATAAATTCACACTACAAATTTAAAAAACAATTTTGGGGAACACTCCAAAATACTCCTTAGAGCGGACACAAAATCTGCCAGCCTCTGTTAATCCTAAGCATTAACGGAAGCGTATATTTTTTTATTTTAGGAGACGTTTGCATCTAACCACCTCGCAAAATCGATTTACAGAGGCACATATTTTACAATAACTGCCTAGAAAATCGTCTATTTTCGAAGACGGTCGTCTTAAGTTATCCGCCTGCGTAAATCAATTTTCGGAGGCGGACACTTATAACGCCGTCTCTAAAAAACGGTAAACCCAAACCGAGCCTGAAAGACCGTTAGCGTTTTCTTTTCCTCCCCCATAAGCCCCTGCTTTAGGGTTTCCTTCTATTCATTTCTCTCCACCTCTCTCTCTGGCTTCTCACCCTCCCATCTAGCTGTCGCCGTCGGGCGCTTCTCTCCTCCATCCGCCACCATCAGGTGCTCCTCCCCTCCAGTCGCCACCGTCAGGCGCTTCTCTCCTCTTCCTCCACCGTCAGGTGTTCATCTCCTTCGCCTCAACTCAACTCTTCTATTCGTTTTCTTGGTACATGCGGTGCGAGTGGGTGGCGGCGCAAGCAGCCGCGGGTGGCGGCGCAAGCAGACAGCCATGATGGCGATGCAGCGATGTGGCGTGGGCCCTCCTCCCCTAGATTTGACGCGGGGACGACGACGACACGAGCGGGTGGTGTGGATCTGGCACGAGGATGGCGACGCGATCAGGAGGCCGTCGCAGATACGCCGGCAGTGGCGATGCCCTGTGTGGGCTCGATTGGCCCAGATGGGCTCCATGGGCCCATTTAGGTTCCTTTTTTTCTTCTTTTTGTTTTATTAATAGAGGCAAACATGTATCGGCCTCCGAAAAATGGCTTATTAACAGAAGTCTTACCTCGGAGGTGTGTGGATGCAAAATCTGCCTCCGATAATACAAAATAGCCTGTCTCCGAAAAAAATGTTTTAGTAGTGTCGTGTCTACTAGTTTATTGAAGGGAGCCTGATGTAAGCTTAAACAGCTCACTCTCCATGATTAGGCATACGTGCGGTGGTGCATATCTGGTCCAACCTTGTTTTGGAAATGGGGCATATTCCATGTAAAATATAAAATTGTATATATGTAACATTTATACAACGTATATAAAAATGATTATGATAAAACTAAACCAGGTTTGTGATACCACACACAAAATAAAGATACATTTTGGAAAAACAAGTAGTAAGGTAGCATTACATATGACTAATAATGATCACAACCAAAACAAGACAAGATTGCTGGAATTTCCCTGAATCACAATATTTAATTTATTTTGAAAATACAAAGATAATTATATGCAACACACATTAATGAAATGATTGTAATGAAGAAGAATAAATAATCGAAACTCTTAGTTAATTAACAACTATCCTTAATTGTTCCCTAGAACTGGGCTTGGATGCGGTCGACAGTCATCTTGTCCACTTGGAATGCCTTAGCAACGATTTCATCTGCGATGGATGGCTTTGACCCGAATACAGCATTCGCAACAGTTATCACCCCGGGGTTCTGACTGCTCAGGCCAGCAAGTGCCACTGCAGGTTTTGTTCCATAATTGAACTGGAAATGGATCAACCCTTGAGGGAACACAAATACATCTCCTTTGTTAAGAACCTTTGTGAACAGCTTATTGTCTGTGTTCGATGTGACAAAGCCTACGTAGAGGGAGCCCTCAAGCACTGTCAGGATCTCAGTTCCACGTGGATGAGTGTGAGGCGGATTCAGACCATATGGTGCATAATCGATGCGAGCAAGAGAGATGCCCAACGTGTTGAGCCCAGCTATCTGAGCAACATTGACTGGAGTGACAGCGGAACCTTGCTTGTTTGATGTGTTACCGGCCAAGTGAAGGCCTGAGAAGAAGAAATCTTCAGCCACAACATCCTTTGCATCTTTGCATGGGAACCCATTGACTCGCACTGCAGTATTAACAACACCAAGTGAGACACATGTTCTATACTTCTATGGTTAGTTGGCAGCTTCAAAGTTTGGTACTTGTATACAGGACTTCTACATATATAAAAACTAAAATGGTTAATGATATACCTTTAGACATCTTATCGACGACGCAAAAGTCCTGAAGAAGGCTTGGATCAGAGGCAGTGGCATGAAAGCATGTTAAGGCCAAGAGGCATGCAGCAAGAAGGACGGCACGAGAGGCCATTTTGATGTCCACACTTTTACTCAGCTCAAACCAACGGAAATAAAAGAGGTCTTAGCTATGTGGTGCTCTAGTGAGCTGGGAAGTATCGGTTAGATGGCTAATATCCTTGGGTACTTGTGGTACTAAAGCGCAGGGTTAGTATTTATAGGGAGATAGCCAGATATTTCATGCATGCAGGTTAGTTGGTAGTGTGGTTAGGCAGGAAAAAGTCTTCCAGGAATGTGTCATACCGTGTTTCATCCTGCAGATATGCTAGAATAGGTCGCTTTTACGCGCCACTATGGCTAGAAAAGGACTGCTTCCGTGTTCGAACGATTAAGCCATCAGTTTGACTAGGCCATATATATACGCGTATATGTGTAAAACCTACTAATTCCTAGGTGATTATAGCAAATTTAAAATTAGACGTAACCTGACGACCTTTACCAAGTCATCAAATTCAAAGGAGAGGATTAAGCTGATAACGGCTGGCAACTGTTACTTTTATATTTGAGCCGGCCAGCATGAACGGAATAATTTCTGTAGTCATCAAGCAAAATATCGACATGCTATCTAGCACCACATATAACAGAATATATTATTAATTATACAACAGGCAATTTTCTATTAAGTTTGATGTCATCAATTCGTTGTGGACACTGGCAATACAAACAGCAGGCGTGCAATTGATGATGAATATCCTTGCCTAGACCTTTTATCGTCAAGACTCATTTTTCACTAATTGCATCATTCTATAATTTTTATTGTAGTTTCTTAAATATTGTTGTTTCGGTGGAAGAAAGTATCTTTCGTAATATTTATTTGTTTGGCTGGTTGAGCTGGATTACTTTGAGTGATATGAATCTGCTTGATTGAGACATCAAATATCTTGGTTGTGAACAATTGAGAATAATGTTTAGATTACGTAATGCTTGAACACTGTTCCTGTATCTTGGCCTATTCTCAAGCAAACTGAAACCGATGGAGTACAATTAGGAGCAAAGGGGCTTCTGGTAGGCAGAGGATCCACTACCGGAAAACGGAAAATCGCTGTGTGCTAAAATCTTCGCGTGTGTAAAAAGTCGCGCACACGGCAAAGCAACCCTTTGCCGTGAGCCACCAATAAAACACACAACGAATATATGGCACACACATAGCCGCCGGTCGCCGTTTGAGCTTCGCAAGCCTCTAGTCAGGCCTGAACTGGTAAAGAGCCTCCCAATGAAAATGTATGCATTCCATAACTACTACATGAAGCAGTCGGTCTCTAGAACCTCCATGCTCCCTCTTCTTGTTAAACCGACACATTATTTCGGAGACGGTCAAAGCTGTTATGGTTGGTATTCGAGGATATCTATGAAGTCTACCATCGAGATGCCTTAGATGTCAATCTTATCAGTGCCTAGATTCGTAAGTCAACAAGACATTATTACTAATTAAGCTCAGTGTTGTTTCTATGCAAGTTAGTTGTCACTTACAAAAACTTGCATTATATATCTTACTTTTTTTAGGGTGCTAATTCAGAAGTGTACCAAAAATAGGATTTATAATATTGGTTTCATAGACCCAACAGTCATTAACCCGAGTTAGTTAATGCTATCACAAGATAATGTCACTGAATTATTATACAGATTCTTCGACAAACAACATTTCAAAAGTTACATATTACTCCCCTACAACTCTGAGTAAGTACGAGTATCATAGATTCTATTGCACAACTTCTCTAACCATATTCATCCTAAGTTTGTTCTAATAATGCATCCATTGATGTACATAGTTGGCACTGGTGTGTTTTTGTAATCTCAGTAAATAATAGCAATGTTATTGTGCATTGAGGAAACCTGAGACTAAGTTTGTTGCAAATTCGAGCCACGATGAATGTGCAATAGTTCTTAAATGTTCACCTAATAGTGTATTAGCATTATTTTATTTCATGGGGCATTGAAAAATTTCAGTGCAAGATCGCCTAGTGAATTCAAAGAAGAATTTTATTTCAACTTTAAATTCCCGGTACGTATTTTTCACGTGATCTATATATTGGATTACAATTATTTCAGGACATAACTTGTATTTTTTGGGACAATCCCTTTAGACTGGGACCGGGGAATAATTTATGTGGATACTACGTCTGTGAGGACATGTATCATTTTGTGGGAGAGAAGACGAGAGAAGTCTCAGCATACATACATAAAATACTCATTCAACAATTATTTTACTACATGTTTAGTCCTGGTTGGAACCACCAACTGGGACTAAGGCTGTGTTTAGATTGGGAAAGGTTCCCAAAAAACACTGTAGACAAAAAAAAACACTGAAGATGAATAGTGTTCTGTGAGTGGGAGGGATGGGATGAATAGAAAAAATGTGGATGAATAGTGTTTTTTTGTGTAATCTTTTTGAAACTAAACACACCCTAAAAGTAATCCTTTAGTCCTCAGGATTCAAAATTAGGAGGCCTCCTTTAGCCTGGGTTGATAATACCAACCGGGACTAAAAGGGTGTTTAGTTCCAAAACAAAAAACAACAAAAACATGGACTAAAAGGGTGGGATGAAACGTGGTTTCTCTACTAGTGCGCCCACCTACCCCCACCCCCTTCCTTTATTAGGTTATTGCTCTAAATGTTAGCAAGAAATTTGTGATACTTAGGAACGGGAGAAAATAGATAGATTTTTTATTCATAGAAGTATTATTTTTATTTCACTCATCCAAGTGTTATAAAAGCTAGAAACTTTATCCTTCCTTTGTTCACGGTTAGCTTGCTTTGTTTTAACAGATAAATTGGCACTACTACAAAAACAATTTTCAGTGGCGGTCAAAAAGCATTTTCAGAGGCGGTTTTAGCTCCGTCTCTGACAAGAGGCTTTCTGTTAATCAAACATTAACAAGGCAGTTGTATGTCCGCCTCCGTTAATCCAAATAAAATAAAAATAAAAAACCCTAGGTAGGCCCGACAAGCCCATCTAGGGCGCCACCGCCACCGGCTCGCGGGTCCGCCACCCGCCACCACCGCTCTTGGCCGCACGAGCGCTTCTCTCCTCGCCAAGCACCGTCGAGCTCTACCATACCGCACCAACGCCATCATTCGTCACCTCCGCGCGGTCACACCTGGTGGAGGAGGAGTTGTGACTCGCGCCAGCGGTGGAGAAGAGGAGGGGTATACGCCAGTAGAGAAGAGGAGGGGTGACGCTGGTGGTGGAGGAGGGGGCGACGTCGGTGGTGGAAGAGAGGGCTCCGCCAGTGGGGGGAGCGGGAGAGAAGTATGAGTGGTTAGGGTTGAGGAGGGTTCTTGTATATAAGGAGGATTGATTATTGGGCTTTCTGGGCTTAATTTGGGCCAAATTGTTTTAGGAGGCGGGCTTTTTAAGTATCTGCACCCGAAAATTTATTAATGGAGGCAGACACATTATAACGTCCGCCTCCGAAAATAAATGATTTTCGGAGCCGTTTTTTTTTAAAGTGTCTGCCTCCATTAATCAATTTTCCGAGGTGGTTAGATATGAGCGCCTCCGAAAATAAAAATGTCCGCCTCTGTTAATGTCTAGTATTAATGGAGGCGGACGGATTTTGTATCCGCCTATGATGTGCTTTTTTTTTTGTTATCTACTAGACAGCCTGGTAAGCATAAAGAGCTCACTCCATGACCCAGCATACGTGTGATGCATATCTGGTGCAACCTTGTTTTGGAAAATGGCGCATATATATTCCCCAAATATCAACTTTATAGGATGCCTATACAATGTGTGTTACAAAAATTATCATAAAACTAAATCTGGTTTGTGATGTAAAAAAAATTAATTATAAAAAACATTTTGGTGGAACAAGTAGAGAGGTAGCACTATACACTACTGGAAAAATGAGAATTGTACCCTGCCTAGACCCCCGTTAGTACCGGTTGTGCAGCTGGTACCGCATTTCTGGTACTTAATGGGCATCCATTTAGTACCAGCTCAAACAACTGGTACTATCCGCTCATTTTAGTACCGGTTGGTAACACCGACCGGTATTAAATGGTTCCCACACGTCGCGCATCTGGGTGGCCATTTAGTACCGGTTAGTAATACCGACCGGTACTAAATAGTTCCTCCACCTTTTTATTTTATTTTTTCTGTTTCTTTGTTTGCTAATTCAACTGTTTTATTCGTACTTGTGTGTGCACATTTCTGTATTCATAACGTATTTAAATCTAGCGTATTCATATATATATCGAAACAAGACATAATTTCTGGAATTTCAGTGAATCAATATATTTAATTTCATAATAACCACTGCTTTTTAACATGAACAGGCGGTGCTTTGCAACTTATCACCACAGGTTCATGATGACAACACCATATCACTGTTGCACGCATCACCGCCACTTTAAACCAAACTCCCCAAACCGGCGGTGACGTGTATTCGGTGGTAGTGTATATGGCTAATAATGATCACATCAAAAGTCCAAAACAAGACTAGAATGTTGGAATTCACTAAGTCAGTATGTTTAATTTCTTCAAAACATACAGAGATATGATTATACGAAACACACATGAATTTAAATGGTCATAACATAAAGAAGAATAAAAGAATCGTAACTCCTAGTTAATTAACAAATATGATTGCATGCTTCCTAGAACTGAGCTTGGATGCGGTCAACAGTCATCTTGTCCACCTGGAACGCCTTAGCTAGAATTTCATCGGCGATGGATGGCTTTGACCCAAATACTGCATTCGCAATAGTTATCACCCCGGGGTTCTGACTGCTCAGTGCAGCAAGTGCCACTGCAGGTTTTGTTCCATAATTGAACTGGAAATGAATCAACCCTTGAGGGAACACGAATACATCGCCTTTGTTAAGAACCTTTGTGAAGAGCTTGTTGTCTGTGTTCGATGTGACAAAGCCTACATAGAGGGAGCCCTCGAGCACCGTTAGGATCTCAGTTCCACGTGGATGCGTGTGAGGTGGATTTAGACCATGTGGTGCGTAATCGATGCGAGCAAGAGAGATGCCCAACGTGTTGAGCCCAGCTATCTGAGCAACATTGACTGGTGTGACAGCGGAGCCTTGCTTGTTTGATGTGTTGCCAGCCATGTGAAGGCCTGAGAAGAAGAAATCTTCAGCGACGACATCCTTTATATCCTTGCAAGGGAACCCATTGACACGCACTGCAGTAACAAGACCATAAAGTTAGACACATGTTCAATGGCAAGTAGGCATGTACAAACTTTGCTAAATGTACACAGGACATCTACGTATGATGTATATACCTTTAGACATCTTATCGACGACGCAGAAGTCCTGGAGAAGGCTTGGATCGGAAGCAGTGGCATGAAAGCATGTCAAAGCCATGAGGGACGCAGCAAGAAGGAAGGCACGAGAGGCCATTTCTATGTTCCTCTTCACTAAACTCAAACGAAAAGAAGTAAAGCTCTGATTCTTTGGTGTTTGCTAGGGAGACAGCAAACGTGTGGCGCTTTGGTGAGCTGGTATTATGATTTTATGCTTTGGTGCTTGTGATACTAAAGCGCAGAGTGATTGGTATTTATAGTTGAGAAGTGCGGTTCGGCAGGAAAAAGTCTTCCAGGAATGAATCATGCCGTGTTTCATCTCAGCACGCAGGTGCTTTAGCAGCCTGCAGAAATGCTAGAACAGGTCGCTTTTTTACGCGCCACGATGGCTAGAAAACGACTGTTTCTGTGTTGGACCGATTAAGCTAGCCATCAGTTTGACTAGGTCACTACTAACTATGCCATACGCGTATACTGTAAAACCTACTGATTCCCAGGTGCTTATAACAAAGTTGAAAAGTAGACTTAAGCTGACGAGCTTTTACCAGGTCGTGGAAAAGAAAATCGTTTCCTGTGGAATAATATAATGGACAGAGAGATATACATAACTAGCTGAAAACGGCAGACCACTGCTAATTTTATATACGAGCAGGCGACCATGAACGTAAGAATTCCAATAATCATCTTGTAAAAGCATGCATGATGCTCTCCAACACCATAAAGATTATATATTATAGGTCGTCATTCGACTTTCTATTAACGAACTTAGCTTTCATCAATTCTCTGTGGACACGGACAATACAACAGGCATGCATCTGACGATGATATCCTTGCCAAGACCTTTCTCGTCAACGAGACTACTGCAGATTAGTAATGCACAACACTTTTCACCGCTGGTTGGTAAGGCCTCGTAATTGCTGGTTTTGCTTACCATGTGAAAAATTAAGCGGTGAATAAAGGTTTTCAACGCTGGCTTTGGGCCGACAGTGATAAGCATTTTCATTGCCTGTTTGGTACACACGAATAGGGGGTAAAAACGTTTATCACTGCCAGATTGATGTGAAAAAAAATATAAACTTTTTCTGTATGAATAGTGGCTTTGACTGTCGGGTCCTGAATACACCGGATGGTAGAAAACACAACTATCGGTTTCTACCAAAAAAAACAGTCGTGATTCGTGAAATGGTTCATCGTCCCTTCATTCTAAACCACGGTGATGACCAGCTGGCGAAAATACATTGTGTTAATGGTAGACACTAGATTCAAGTTTTACTTATCGAGGGTTCCTTGATATATAATTTTTACCATGAGGTAAAACCTCATTTACATATCATTCAATCATTTTTATTATATTTTCTATAATTTGTACTATTTTATTTGTTCGGCTGCCGGTTGAGCTGGATTTGTTTGGCGGTGATATGAACATTACTCCAGATATCTTTGCTGTGAACAAATAATGTTTAGATTACGTAATGCCTTCGAACATTATTATCTATTAGCGTACACAGTTATAGTTTGGAGTGCAGTACAGATTCATTTTATATATCATGCCAACATCGATAATAAGTATCACAGGTAGCAACAATATATCATTAAGCATCCTATTACAGTATCAACATATGAGGATTTTTCACCCCACTATTTTCCCTGCCAGTTTAGTCCCAACTGGTGGTAAAAGATTTCCCCACCGCTTTGAGACGAAACTGACGGTGAAAATGGATCTCACTGCCAGTTCCAATCATGGGCTGGTGGTGAAAATGGATATCACTCCCAACTTCATCTTTATAGTGTCGCAAGCTAATGTCTCAAGGAGATAAATAATAGTGAAAAAAAATGGGCAGCACCGGGTTTATCTGCATTGTATGAAAAATTGGCTGGCAATAATTAGCTGGCTAGCATGAACAGTACTGAAAAACTCTGAGAAGATGAAACCAAAACGAATGGTTTCACCAACAAATTAGTGCAAACTAATTAATTCTATATGATGTTGGCGATTACGTTTTTCCTATTGTCAGCATCCTTGATTCCTCTGGAGAGCGCATACACAGATGTATGCATATGGACACAATGCGAAGAACAATCCACTCTATCTTGGGGATTTTACAATTCAGTGACTACCATTTTTTGAGTGGATTGGTTGTAGCCCCTCATGATGCAGGCAGTCGGCCCAATTAACATGTTAGAGTGGTTCTTAGTCGTATCCGGAGAACCATTCTGTTTGTTCCTATATAGGGTTTTTTGGGACAGGCTCTTCCCCTCTTATATCTGGTCTCCAAATTAGTTTGTAACCCACATCGAGAAGGAGAAAGGAAACTTCTACCGTGATAGAACAACCATGCAATGTCTTGAACAAAATGGCCAACTGTGTGCTTGACATTATATATAAAAAAATCAATAATGTCTAGACACAATCTGGTTCAAACTCATTACATGGCATTCACTGGTGTCTAAATTGGTACTAGATGTTATTTTGGTTGAAGACAGGATATATATCACCAAGTGTGTGCCAGCTACATGCGAACAGCCAATTTTTTGTCACTTCAACGTACGTACGAACCGGTAAATCTCGTAGGTACAAGCCACTACTCTTTCTCACCAAACATTTTGGTGATAACAAATCCCTCTTAAGATCTATAAATCTCCTTGGAGTAATCTTTGTCAAATGCAATATCCAGAAAAAGCCTGCACCCAGTTGGGTTCATTCGATCTGATCAAACCTAGTTCAAAGAAAAACAAACCCATTTAGAATCTCTCTCTCTCTCTCTCTCTCTATGTGTGTGTGTGTGTGTCTCTCTCTCTCTCTCCAATGGTAGAATCAGGCTGCTTTACAGTTGTGTATTCGTTTGTATGTTATTGACATACATATATATTCAATATGGATCTTTCCCCAACGGTGTCTATTTATGTGTTAAATCCATAGACCATGAGTTACCCATTTCTTGTTTTTTACTGACACAAATTTATAGGCTTTGTTGTTAGATGCACACAAATTTATGTCTACTTCAGGATGCACACAAATTTATGTCAACTAGTTCAACAGAGAACCTCGTAAGCATAAACAGCTCGCTCTTCGTGTCGCGTCATGCATGCAGTGCATATCTTGATGCAATCTTGCTTCGGAAATGATGCACTCCACAGATATCAAATATATATATGTCATGTTTATACTATTTGTACAGCAAAAAATATGATAATAATAGACAGTTTGTCATACAAAAAACAAAAAGATAAATTTTGGTAGAATAAGTAATAAGGTAGCAATTAATATATATGAATGAAAATAATCATGTGGTAACAAGACAATATTGCTGGAATTTATTGAATCAAAACATTTGATTTCTTCTTCCAAAGATACAAAGATGATTTTATGCAACACACATTAATTTGAACGATAGTAACATAAAGAACAATAAAAGAATAACTCTTAGTTAATTAACAAATATCCTTGAATCTTCCCTAGAACTTGGCTTGGATGCGGTCGACAGTCATCTTGTCCACTTGGAATGCCTTAGCAAGGATTTCATCTGCGATTGATGCCTTTGACCCGAATACAGCATTTGCAACAGTTATCACCCCGGGGTTCTGACTGCTCAGTCCAGCAAGTGCCACTGCAGGTTTTGTTCCATAGTTGAACTGGAAATGGATCAACCCCTTAGGGAACACAAATACATCTCCTTTGTTAAGAACCTTCGTGAACAACTTGTTGTCTGTGTTGGATGTGACAAAGCCTACGTAGAGGGAGCCCTCAAGCACCGTTAGGATCTCAGTTCCACGTGGATGCGTGTGAGGTGGATTCAGACCATATGGCGCGTAATCGATGCGAGCAAGAGAGATGCCCAACGTGTTGAGCCCCGCGATCTGAGCAACATTGACTGGGGTGACAGCGGAACCTTGCTTGTTTGATATGTTACCAGCCAAGTGAAGGCCTGAGAAGAAGAAATCTTCAGCCATAACATCCTTTGCATCTTTGCATGGGAACCCATTGACTCGCACTGCATTGGTAAGAACAACAAGTGAGACACATGTTCTATGGTTATTAGTTGGCAGCTTCAAAGTTTGGGTAAGTGTATATAGGAAATCCAAATAAATATAAAAACTAAAATGGTTAATGATATACCTTTAGAGATCTTATCGACAACGCAGAAGTCCTGGAGAAGGCTTGGATCAGAGGCAGTGGCACGAAAGCATGTTAAGGCCAAGAGGGATGCTACAAGGAGGATGGCACGAGAGGCCATTTCGATGTCCCCACTTTTATTCAGTTCAAACCAAAGGAAATAAAAAGAGGTCTTAGCTATGTGGTACTCTAGTGAGCAGGGAACTATCGGTTAGATGGCTGATGATTTTATCCTTTGGTGCTTGTGATACTAAAGCGCAGGGAGAGGTTAGTATTTATAGGGAGATAGCTAGAGAGCCAGGTCGACTGGCCTTCCCTTTCATGCATGCATGCATGCAGGTGAGTTGAGAAGCGTGGTTCGGCAGGAAAAAGGTCTTCCACGAATGTGTCATACCGCGTTTAATCTCGCAGGTGCTTTTTTTTTTTTGCGAATATCTCGGCAGGTGCTTTTGCTCCAGCCTGCAGATATGCTAGAACAGGTCGCTTTTACGCGCCACTATGGCTATAAAAGGACTATTTCTGTGTTGGAACGATTAAGCCATAAGTTTGACTAGGCCATATATACGCGTGCGTATATGTGTAAACCTACTAATTCGCAGGTCGTTATAATAACAAAGTTAAAAAGTAGACGTAACCTGACGAGCTTTACCAGGTCATCACGTTTAAAGGAGATGATTAGCTGATAACGGCTGGCAACTCTTACTTTTATATATTTGAGCCGACCAGCATGAACGGAACAATTTGTGTGGTCATCAAGCAAAATATTGACATGCTCTCCGACGCCACATAGAACAGATTATATTATTAATTCTACAACAGGTAATTTTGTATTAAGCTAAGTTTGATGTCATCAATTCGATGTGGCCGCGTGCATCTGATGATGTATATATATCCTTGCTTAGACCTTCCTAATCGACAAGACTACAGTAGACCGTGCATATTCAAGCGTAGTTATGGAGCGTTTCTTGATACTTTATATTTTTTACCATGAGATAAAAATCATTTTTCACTAATTGCATCTTTCTATAATTTTTATTGTAGTTTCCTAAATGGTTTTGTTTCGGTGAAGAAAGTACCTTCGGTAATATTTATCGGCTGGTTGAGCTAGATTACTTTGAGTGATATGAATCTGCTTGAAACATTACTTCAGATATCTTGGTTGTGAGCAATTGAGCAAATAATGTTTGGATTACGCAATGCTTGAACACTGTTGCTCCAGCTCACCAGGGACTCATCCTCTCTCTCACAGTCTCACTCAAGCACGAACACAAGGTAGGAGACGAACAATGTTGGTCTGTGGCGACCAACGCCGTGGAGCCAATGCTCCTGTATCTTGGCCTATTCTCAAGCAAACTGAAACTGAGGAGCACATGGGCTTCTTGTAGGCAGGGGAGCTCTCTCAACGACGGCCGCTGCATGGCTTCTGTGCCCACGCCCGGTCATGGCGGACTCTCTCTGCGCCACACCGCCACCCACACCACACTCACTCAAGTACTCAACACCTCCACGTCACAACCTAAACGCCACGGCAGCAGCCGAGCTATCCTCCGCACAGCCCGGCCCTCGCTATAGCCTGCTGCTCTTTCTTAATCTTTGGGAAATCAAATGTTAAAAGGTCTTAGCCTGTTATTTAAAACCTTGCCTGATGGCGACGCGGCCCTCCTGCAGGAGCGCACGAACATTCATGCCGCAGCACACGCAGGGGCGGATCCAGGGCCCGGGCTCGGGGGGCTGCAGCCCGGGCCCTAGTCCAGTAACCCTATTATCATGATGTGATGATCCTAGCATCAATGCACCATCACCCGCTTACTATTTTGTCTAATTTGCGCTAGCAGCGTCCGGCAGTCCGGCTGTTTTCTGTACACCGGCAGTCGTGCGTCAGTCCCCTCGACGAGGCATCCACAGGCTGCCTGCTTGTGCAGCTGTGCTACACGCTGCTACTGTCTTGTTTGCTAAACAATGCATACGTAGTACGAGTATAGTTTTAGTGCTACAACATTTTCAACTTGCTTGGCCACATACACTTATTTACTGCATCGATATGAATTTGAAAACAACACCTGATTGAAAGATTGAGCTTCTACTCGCATAGTTGTTGAGAAACATGCCTCAAAATATCAAATGTTATGTGCTCCTTTGAAAAATATGTCAACAATTTGGGTTACTACCTTGGTACAATTTGGGTCACTATTTAGCCCCCCCTTTGGGCTGATCCTGGATCCGCCACTGAGCACACGCATAGCACGCGGACGCTACACACACCATGCGACACAGACACACCACAAGTACACGGTTAGAGTACAGTTATAGTTTTTTTTTTTTCTAAATGGACTGTATATCAGTCATCAGAGGCTCATGTCTCTCCTATATTTACAAATTACGTATATGCTGTGAATCCATTCATGGACTACCTCACTACCAGAACACGGGCACCAACATCAGGTGGAATGATGCTTGCTGGAGATGCCTCCCAATCCCGTGGGTAATACGTGGTAGCTCGATGTCTTCGGCAAGTTCGGTTGGGATCCAAAAATTAAAAGGCCATCACTCCAAGTCTTTTAGCAACATATCAGTAAAAAAAGATCTCCTCATATTGCTTTTTGTTCTCGAGCAAATATCAAGTCGATCCTTAATAATTGCCTATTCTCCTTTACTGATGATATGCAATCAGCATTTGAATAACATAGTACACGATATCAAGTAGTAATGGTACATCATGTTATCATATTGTTCGTTGTTACATAAACGCAGGAGAAGAGCATCGTAGTTGGAGCCATCTAAATACATAGATTAACTTGTAGAACTAATTCCATGTGGGATATAGTAATTGCATTCTCTGTGCATGACATGGCAGCTAAAGTCTATTAATGAGGGTAGCTGCATACATTGCACCTTCCTATTATACAAATATTGTGAGGTGTTTATTATACAACTGTCTAATAGAGGGTTATATGTCATGGGAATCCTTAGATTACTTGGCCGTTCACGATTTATTTACAAACAAAAGATCTATCTATGGATCTCATATAATCATTTGTAGGAACGAATTATTGAGACACTTTGAATTTAAAATTTTGGTGCGGTCTGAAGATTTAGATTTTTGAATTTTGATTGTTTTTTGCATTGAACACTTCTTAATTTGAGGACGTTTTGGTATCTGAGTCATAGATAGGACGGGTCGTAGATAAATATCTGCATGCATAAATGTGGAAAGTGTTTTTGGGTTTAAAAATATGTTATATAATAAAGTTGTAGGTTTTGAAATTATAAGTAAATTTTATGTTGGACATCTTTTGGTTCGAACGCGTTTTGGTGGTTGAATTGTACGTATAGTATTGCTAGTAGGAAAGTAATTAATATAATGAGCTGCTACGTAATTTTAGTAAAATTTAAGGGTTTGTTTAAGAAAAAATCTGAGAGAGGGAAAAGGAATGCGGGTTGATTCTAAGAAAGTTTAGGGTTTTGTTTGAAAATTTTGGTTGGCCGGTTGGGGGTGGAATGCGGGGTAATTCTGAGGAAATCCGAGGGCTTCTTTAAAAAAACATGAAAGAGGGGAGTGGACGACGGATTGTATTTCCATAAAATTTAGGTGTTTTTTTAAAAGATTGGACGGTGGGTTGTATTTTTATAAAATTCAGGGAGTTTTTTGTAAATTGACGAGAAATGGCTCGATCTTGGCCGTTCGTCTCGCCGATCGGACGGCCGGGAATTGCCGCCCATGTAGCCTATCTGGCGCCGCCGAGAAATGGCACGATCTTGGCCGTCCGTTTGGCTGATCGGACGGCCGGGAATTGCCGCCCACATGGCCTATCTGGCTGGCCGCCGAGGGCACCAAATTTCATATGTTCTAATTTGATATGTAATTGTTTTAATATTAATAGGCAGTTAGGCATTCTGTAATTTTAGCCGGCCATTTAACCATAAGTATTGTTGTCATAGTTGCATATATATGATATGACGATAATTACAACCATATGATATGACTTCTATGAACCAATATTTTGCTAGATAGATATAAAGCAAATGGATTAAAGTGATCCTCTCTTACCGAACATATGGGCCCCTATGTCATTCCCCTTTTTCAGCGTTTTTTTTTTTGTCAATTCTCCGGTTCTATCTTCAGGTAAACCTTATATATAGAGTCCTCCTGTGCATTAGAAATTAGAAATATATACTTTTCTTGTATGTGCCATCACTTTATTTTTTTTCCATTCGGTCTATAGCCTATACATGCAAATCATACACTTTCGGTGCAAGCACGCATCTGAACTCACGCACGAGCTGCCGTTGTGTTGCCTCCTCGCCTGCACCGCCGGCCGCCGAGTTGCCTGTCTGGCCGCACGGAGTGACTTTACTAGGCCACGCGCCGCTCATTTGGAAGATGTAGCAGATATTTTTGTACTCCCTTACGCGGATGCTGGCAAATGACGAGCGCCGTTAAATCGATATCGTACGGTTATTTTTTTTTTACTGTCGTGGATGGGCTAGCTGGCCGCCGGAGGCGCCAGTTTTCATAAGGGGAGACGCCACTTGCTCCCTGCATGCTCACAACCTGCTTGCTGAAATGCTGGCAAGGATCATCATCCATGCTGTCATGATGTTGCATTCTGATCTTGCATATACGAAGTCAAAAGGAGCCGCAGCTTGCTTGCATGCTCAGCGAGGTTGGTGGTGGAGACGCGTGGCTTGCACCCTCGCTGGCAGGCTAGGCCGGGGCGCGTGTGGTGCCAGGCCACGATGGGCTCTTGCGGCGGGCTAGTGGACGTCGGTGCCATATGGCTAGCGTCACCAATGCCTGAGAGGAGGGAGCAGCCGAGGTGGAGGTGTAGCGGTGGTTACGCGAAGGGCCGTGCCTTGTGGAGGCACTGCAGCGACGCCGGCCCTGGGGGGCTCCTGTGGCTGCAGTCCTGGACTGCAAGGCTATGTGTGCTATTACAGACGAGTCTCTCTAGGCGAAAGCTTTGCTGGTGCCTAAGCATCACCGCAACTTTAAATCCAACACTCCCCAAAGCGGCGGTGAAGGGAGGTTTGGAACCGGCAGTGATCTGTATTCGGTGGTAAGTATATATGACTAATGATCACATCAAAAGTTCAAAACAAGACTAGACTATTGGAATTCACTGAATCAGTATGTTTAATTTCTTCAAAACATACAGAGATATGATTATATGAAGCACACATTAATTTAAATGATCATAACATAAAGAAGAATAAAAGAATCATAACTCTTAGTTAATTAACAAATATGATTGCATTCCTCCCTAGAACTGAGCTTGGATGCGGTCAACAGTCATCTTGTCCACCTGGAACGTCTTAGCTAGAATTTCATCGGCGATGGATGACTTTGACCCAAATACTGCATTCGCAATTGTTATCACCCCGGGGTTCTGACTGCTCAGTGCAGCAAGTGCAGCAGCAGGTTTTGTTCCATAATTGAACTGGAAATGAATCAACCCTTGAGGGAACACAAATACATCGCCTTTGTTAAGAACCTTTGTGAAGAGCTTGTTGTCTGTGTTCGATGTGACAAAGCCTACATAGAGGGAGCCCTCGAGCACCGTTAGGATCTCCGTTCCACGTGGATGCGTGTGAGGTGGATTCAGACCATATGGTGCGTAATCGATGCGAGCAAGAGAGATGCCCAACGTGTTGAGCCCAGCGATCTGAGCAACATTGACTGGTGTGACAGCGGAGCCTTGCTTGTTTGATGTGTTGCCGGCCATGCGAAGGCCTGAGAAGTAGAAATCTTCAGCCACGACATCCTTTATATCCTTGCAAGGGAACCCATTGACACGCACTGCAGTAGCAAGACTATAAAGTTAGACACATGTTCAATGGCAAGTTGGCATCTACAAACTTTGCTAAATGTACACAGGACATCTACATATACTAAAAACAAAAGTAGTTAAGGATATATATACCTTTAGACATCTTATCGACGACGCAGAAGTCCTGGAGAAGGCTTGGATCGGAAGCAGTGGCATGAAAGCATGTCAAAGCCATGAGGGACGCAGCAAGCAAGAAGGCACGAGAGGCCATTTCTATGTTCCTCTTCACTCAACTCAAACGAAAAGAAGTGAAGCTCTAATGCTTTGGTGTTTGCTAGGGAGACAGCAAAGGTGTGGCGCTTTGGTGAGCTGGGAAGTATCAATTTGATGGCTGATGATTTTATCCTTTGGTGCTTGTGATACTACAGCGCGGGAAGTGATTGGTATTTATAGTTGAGAAGTGTGGTTCTCGGCAGGAAAAAGTCTTCCAGGAATGAATCATGCCGTGTTTCATCTCAGCACGCAGGTGCTTTAGCAGCCTGCAGAAATGCTAGAACAGGTCGCTTTTTTACGCGCCACGATGGCTAGAAAACGACTGTTTATGTGTTGGACCGATTAAGCCATCAGTTTGACTAGGTCACCACTCGCTAGGCCATACGTGTATATGTGTAAAACCTTCTGATTCCCAGGTGCTTATAACAAAGTTGAAAAGTAGCTGACTTAGCTAGCTGAAAACGGCTGACCGCTGTTAATTTTATGTACGAGCAGGCCACCATGAACGAAAGAATTCCAATAACCATCATATAAATGCAAGGTGCTCTCCAACACCATAAAAATTATATGTTATAGTTCGTTATTCGACTTTGTATTAATGAACTTAGCTTTCATCAATTCTCTGTGGACACGGACAATACAACAGGCGTGCATCTGATGATGATATCCTTGCAAAGACCTTTCTAGTCAACAAGACTACTGCACACTAATGCACAACACTTTTCACCGCTGGTTGGCAAGGCCTCGTTATTGCCGGTTTTGCTTACCATGCGAAAAATAAGACGCCAGTTTTGGGCCGACAGTGATAAGCATTTTCATTGCCTGTTTGGCACACGAATAGGGGGGTAAAAACGTTTATCACTGCCAGATTGATATGGAAAAAATATAAACTTTTTTTGTGTGAATATTGGCTTTGACTGCCGGGTTTATTTTCACCTCCGGGTCCTGAATACACCCGATGGTATAAAACACACCTATCTTCATCGGTTTCTACCAAAACAAAAAGGGTTGTCAAATGGTTCATCGTCCCTTCACACTAAACCACGGTGATGACCAGCTGGCGAAAATACATTGAGTTGTTAATGGTAGACACTAGATTCAAGTTTTTACTTATCGAGGGTTCCTTGATATACAATTTTTACCATGAGGTAAAACCTCCTTTTTTCACTATAATTGCATATCATTCAATCATTTAATTTGTACTATTTTATTTGTTCGGCTGCTGGTTGAGCTGGATTTGTTTGGCGGTGATATATACATTACTCCAAATATCTTTGTTGTGAACAAATAATGTTTAGATTACGTAATGCCTTCGAACATTATTATCTATTAGCGTACAGTTATAGTTTGGACTGCAGTAGGATTCATTTTATATATCATGCTAACATCAATAATAAGTATCATTGGTAGCAACAATATATCATTAAACATACTATTACAATATCAATATATGAAGATTTTTCACCCCACTATTTTCCCCTCCAGTTTAGCCCCAACTGGTGGTATAAGTTTTCAGCGTCGCTTTGAGACGAAACCGGCAGTGAAAATGGATATCACTGCCAGTTCCAACCATTGACCAGCGGTGAAAACAAAATCGATTAACGAACCAGCAATGATGTCATATGAAAACAAACTTTATATCTATATTGTAGGTATCAGAGAGATCTACAGCTAGATGCTCAAAAAAAGATGAGATCTACACAAGACCGGATGAAAGGGACATTGGGTCAATGGTAAGAGATCGGATGAGGTGGTTTGGAGCTTGAGAATATGATACAAAATAGAAGAGGAATGAGATGACGGACAATGAATAGAGCTAGGTTATAGAAATGAGAGGACATACTTACATAACACATGCACCAATGAGAGACTTGCCGAGGGTGTCTTTATTGAATAAATACCAAAACACTTACATAACTCATCTTTAACCCAAGCATAGATCATGTATAGTCCTCTGGCATATGGTTCCATGTACTATTAATGCAGTGCATACATCTTTGTTCGAACTTAAGGCATTGGACTAGCTGTGGCAACACAAGAGGTTGTCCCAACTTAATTTCAGTTCTGGCACCTCCAGGGTGAACTTGGATGTGACCCTACCCTGCATTTGGGCTTTCGTGAGATCTATGTCATCTAGCACAAATTCAGTAATTAGCTAATCAGCCTCTTAAAGCACTTTGAGATGAAACCGGCGGTGAAACTGGATATCACTGCCGGTTCCAACCATGGACCGGCTGTGAAAACAAGATCGATTCACAAACCAGCAATGATGTCAGATGAAAACAAACTTTTTTCTAGAACACGCAAGAGAGCTACGTATCATTTCATTAATAGAAGGAGATAAAACAGGACTGCATTACAACACCCACACACACACACCATGATTGTCTAAAACACATTATCGCCGATTACATAAAGGCTACCCGACCCAGTATAGCAAGAACTAGGCTCTAGAGGCATGGCTAGTTAGAAGGGACAGACCTTGCGCCCCAGCCATACACCAGATTTTAGCTTCCTCTCCGGCCAACACTATTACCGAAGGAATGCTAGGAGAGATTCCATTAAACACACAATCATTTATATGCCGCCAAATTATCTAGGCCCCCAGAACTATGAGGGAGTTGAGCCCCTTTTCCATGGAATTCTGACTGAAGTAGAGGCCTTCTGCCACAAATCTCCAAATGAATTGTCAGAAGAGTGAGGCGCAAGTGAACCAAGACCAAACTGCTGCAGAAGAAGTAACCAAAATTCTCTGGCAAAAACGCAAGAGGTGAGCAGAGGGTTGATTGTTTCCTCCTTGATCACACAAGGGGCAAAGGCTTGGGTGCGGTATATTTCTCCTTGCAAGTCTATCTGCTGTCCAGCAACGATTGTGCCACCAACCACAAGAAGAAGCGGCATTTTCCTGGGGCCCATGATTTCTAGATTTGCTTCCAAGGTTCAAAACCGGTTGACCCTTGAAATAGAGCTTCATATACTGATTTAGCCGTGTATTGGCCCAAAGAAGACAACCTCCAAATGGGTGTATCTTGTACCCCCTGCTGGAGATCAATATTCGAGATGACGTTGCAGAGTTGGAGAAACTGGCTCAACACGGGGTTAGTGGTCTCTCCATGAATATCTTTAGTCCATCTGAAATTTACCAATGCTTCCGCTACTGTCCTTTGGTTTGCAATTCTCTTTGGCACCATTTGGAAGATTAGCGGCGCAAGATCCTCGATACGCTGACTGAGAAGCCATCTGTCCTTCCAGAATAGTGTGTTCATGCCATCTCCAACCCCCGTGATGACTGCCATGGACAAAAGAGCCTCCACACAGCTGGTCATTTGCAAGGAGAACGAAGCCCAAGGTTTAGCCGGCTCAGTATTTTTTAACCAAGCCCATCTGACCCTTAATGCCCACCCTAGTCTCTTGAGATCAGATATACCCAAACCCCTAATTCCTTTGGCCGGGCTGCGCTAGGCCAAGCAATCAGGCAATGTCCTCCATTTGCTTCTCAAACTTTATATCTAAATTGTAGGTATCAAAGAGATCTATGACTAGATGCTCACAAAAAAGTTGAGATCTACACAAGACCGGACGAAAGGCACATTGGATCAATGGTAAGAGATCGGGTGAGGTGGTTTGGGGCTTGAGAATATATGATACAAAATAGAAGAGGAATGAGATGACGGACAATGAATAGAGCTAGGTTATAGAAATGAGAGGACATACTTACATAACACATGCACCAATGAGAGACTTGCCGAGGGTGTCTTTATTGAATAAATACCAAAACACTTACATAACTCATCTTTAACCCAAGCATAGATCATGTATAGTCCGCAGGCATATGGTTCCATATCCTATTTATGCAGTGCATATATCTTTGTCCCTACTTAAGGCGTTGGACCAGTTGTGGCCACACTAGAGGTTGTCCCAACTTAGTTTCAGTTCTAGCACCTCCGGGGTGAACTTGGAAGTGATCCCACCCTCGCATTTGGGCTTTCGTGAGATCTATGTCTAGCACAAATTCAATAATTTGCTAATCAGCGTCTTAAATCACTTTGAGCGGTTCAAACCACTGTTTAGATTGTTGACCAAGCCATGGAATAGTGGACCCACTCCTCTGCTTTTGCTTGAACTTTCGGATCGAGCGCTCGTAGTCTGATATTGGTTCTTTCCGCGCCGAACATCTAGCAGTTTCACCAATAAAGAATTTCTTCACCTTAGGATCAATTGGTTCATATTTCTCATACTACTTTTTTGCGAAGAATTTCTTGACATCGGCATTGACAACATCTCCTCATTAGTCATTCCATATGTGATTTTCAGAGGTTGCGCAACATAAGGCTTCGCTCTGACTTTTATACTCCTACGACCAACAATATTCTTTGTAGGTGGAGGTGGAGGAGCTGAAGGTAGACTTGTGCTTGGGTCCCTTGCAACTAGGGTGATGGTGAATCCATGCTTGAGCACCTTACTGCTAGGGGACGGTGGATCCATGCTGGGAGGCATGGAATAGTGCGTTGGTGAGCTTGGCCTTGAGCTATGAGCCGATGATGTTGGTCCAAAAGGAAATGTTATATGCTTGGACCACTAGAATCCAAGTGTGGATGGCTTGTCCTAGTTCTGTGTCACCATCACCTCTAATCTTGAGGACACAGGTCTTCCCAACTTTTTTATAGGATAGATGTGCGTACCAGTTGGTGGCTTCAACCAGTACTAAACGATCCATCGAGTACCAGTTGGTGCCTCTATCTAGTACTATATTTTTTTTATGCCGGCTAGTGATTCCAGGTGCTACTAATGGCGAACATTTAGTACTGGTTCGAGACACCATCTAGTACTAAGTGGCCACGAGGGTATCTAGCCATTGCACCCTAGTTTCAATGGTGTCATTTAGTACCGGCTGGTGGCTCCAGCCGGTATGAAATGGCCTCTGTGGGCAGTGTGCTTAGAACCGGTATTAATTGGAGCATTATTAGTACTAGCAAAAAAAGGAACTGGTACTAAATGTAGGTGGACGATTAAGACTTTTTCAGTAGTGTTTGTAGCATAGCAAAAAGATATCAATGGCCAGAACAAATACCACAAACTATGACTAACTTAATGTTTAAATAAGTCCAACTCATCGTCTATATAGTGTCGCAAGCTAATGTCTCAGGGAGATAAATAATAGTGAAAAAATTGTGCAGCACCGGGTTTGCGTTGTATGAAAATTGGCTGGCAATAATTAGCTGGCTAGCATGAACAGTACTGAAAACCTCTGAGAAGATGAAACCAAAACGAATGGTTTCTCCAACTAATTAGTGCAAACTAATTAATTCTGTATGACGTTGGCGATCACGTTTTTGCTATTGTCAGCGTCCTTGATTTCTCCGGAGAGCGTGTACACAGATGTATGCATATGGATGCGAAGAACAATTCACTCAATGTCTTGGGGATTTTACAATTTAGTGACTAGCATTTTATGAGTGGATTGGTTGTAGCCCCTCACGATGCAGGCTGTCTGGCCCAATAAACATGTTAGAGTGGTTTAGTCGTATCCGGAGAACCATTCTGTTTGTTCCTATATATGTATGTCGCCCTCAAAAGAGAAAAGATGTCTTTTCTCTTTTGCGTTTTTTTGGGACGGGCTCTTCCTGTCTTATATCTGGTCTCCTCCAAATTAGTTTGTAACACACATCGAGAATCGAGAAGGAGAAAGGAAACTTCTACCGTGATAGAACAACCATGCAACAACATTGTCCTGAACAATATGGCCAACTCTGTGCTTGACATTATAGATAAAAAAATTCAATAATGTATAGACACAACCTGGTTCAAACTCATTACATGGCATTCACTGGTGTCTAAATTGGTACTAGATGTTATTTTGGTTGAAGACAGGATATATATCACCAAGTGCATGCCAGCTACATGCGAACAGCCAATTTTTTGTCACTTCAATGTACGTAACAACCGGTAAATCTCGGGTACATGTAACATTCCTAAAATTTGGATGTTTAAAAAAAATGTGGATTTAAAATTTTGAATGAGATGTGCAACAATTTAAATTTGCCTAAGACCAAGTTCTCCTCTCATCTACATCCTAGCAAATAATATTTTATTTAAGGATAATATATCTAGAGTGGCATTTGGATTTTATTTGGATTTGTTTGGATTCTATTTGAAATATAGATATACCTATGAATTTGAATTATAGATTCAAATTCAAACATATGGGCTAAAACCACTATTGGGCCAACACCTAAAAACCCGACCCAATTCTCTCTCTCTCTTTCTCTCTTTCCCTTTCTCTTCCCGCGCGGGCCGCTCTCTCTCTTCTTCTTCTCCGCGTTCGGCCCACCCATCCGCTCCTTCGCTCGCACGCGGCCCAGCCCAGCAACCAGCGCACGCCTTCTTCCTCGCCACGCCGCGCCGACAGGCGGGTCCCACATGTCAGCTACACACCGCACAGGGGCTTCTCCTTCCTCACACCCCTCTCGCACGCAGTCACGCGATTCGCGTGACCCCGCGCCGCGCCCGCGCGCGTTCGCGCCTAGGATCACGCCATGCCTCGCTGGCATCAACCCCTCGCCCAAGCCATCCCCTAGGAAACCTCTAGAAGCCGTGGCGGCCACGCTTCCTTCGCCGCGAAGCTTGCGCGCGCGCTCGCCACCGCCCGATCCTCGAAACCGCCTTGAACTCACAAACCAACGGCATCTAAGCACCC
The DNA here is from genome assembly GCA_015342445.1 of Digitaria exilis. NCBI lineage: Eukaryota > Viridiplantae > Streptophyta > Magnoliopsida > Poales > Poaceae > Digitaria > Digitaria exilis. The sequence continues at coordinate 49,248 of JACEFO010002864.1, forward strand.
CAAGTCGTGTCTACCCCGTGCCTTCACCTACAAGTAGCTGCTCGCACCCCCAATTCGAGACCCAAAAGCTCTCACGGGGTTCGCCCCCTTTCTTTTTGCCACCGCCGCGAACGTGAAGCAGAGGAGGAGAAGGGGGAGAGAGGAAGAGGAGGGGAAAAGGAGGAAGAAGAAGGGAGGAGGAGGAGCACCGTCGCGAGGAGGAGCTCCGCAGCCGCCAAGGGAACCTGGGGATCGAGCCGAGCCGTACCTCGACGACGCCTAGCCGCGCGCCACCGTGAACGCCGCCGCGAACACCAACGTCGACGACGACCACTGCACCGAGCCGGCACTGCGTCGCCTCGCCACTGCACCGACGTCTCCCTGCTTCGCCTCCCTCTTCCCGAGCCCTAGGTAAGCCAATTTGAGCCGCCCCGCCTTCATCCCTCCTCGACGCCGCTCACCGGCGTTCCGCCATGGAACCTAGCGCCGCCGCTAGGAACCCCACCTATTTGCCCGGCCTTCGTGCCGCTCTTATCTGCAGGGACCTCACGCACACACTCGCGCATGCGCATGCACGCTAGCAGCCGCGGAACCGGGCTGCCGGACACCCATGGGCTGCTAGGCCTCGCCGCGGCCATGGCGCGGCCATGGTGCGCGCGCACGCATACACACACACGCACTCACGCTCACGCACGTGCGTGAGCACGCGCACGAGCACGCACGCGCGCAGCCCCGGCCACGGGGCGCTGCCTCGCACGGCCGGCGTGCTCGCCATGGTCTCCGCGCGCCCAACCGCCACGATGCGCCGCACTGGTGCGTTCGCGAGCGCGCACACGCACGCACGGGCACGCCTAGCCGCACCGCACACGCGCACACGCTGCACGGGCTAGCGCACGCACGTCGGAGGGCGAACGCGTCCAACGCGCTGAGCCGTCGCGTCGCGCGTGACGCGAACGCCGTTGCGGCATTCCGTCGAACACCTTGCGCACGGGAACTTTTCCCCAATCGATTTGAATCTGGGATTCACACACATTTGGCCACACAGGCGCAACCGCACCGGATCGGTGCCCAGCCGCACTAGATCCGGTGGACGCAGTTCACGTGAGCCGCACTCACGGCTCGCGGTGAACCGTGCCCACGCGCGCTGTCGCGCCAAGCCGAGACGCTGACAGGCGGGGCCCACCGCCCAGTGGGCCCACTTGTCAGGTTGACTTGGTCGTGATGACGTCAGCGGGTCCACGCTGACGTCATCAATTCCGGACCCCCACGGCTGACGTCAGCGGGCCACGTGGCGCGCTCTGACGCTGCCACGTGTCGCGCTCTGGTTTTTCCGGATTTAATCTTTTTGAGAATTCATTTATCTTTTTCAGAAAAGGATTTAAACTTAGAAAATCTATAACTAATTCAAATTAAGTCAGAAAATTATGAAACCAGTTTCTATAATTTTCTAAAAATATGAATAACAGTTTGGGATGGTATTTGGAGTTATTTGGATCTTCTATATTGCTGTTCTTTGGATTTCTTGCCATTTACCGTAGGATTTACCGTACCTTCTGTGTTTAGGAGACGACGACAGAGAGCAGCTGATTGAGGGTCCGGCCGAGGACTTCGACAACTACCCACTCTCTCCAGGTTCACGCCCATCCCATCTTTTGAATGCCCATTAGGCATATGCTGTTAGTCTGCTAGTGCTTGCACGTGATGATTATATGATGATTAGCCATGCATAGCCCTTTATTGCCTTTACCCCTTGATGACCTACCACTTACTATATACTTGAGATATTGCCATTGCTGTGCATGCTATGTGTGGGATTGGTAGATATTCTCTGTGTGGGGTGTGTGGGAAAACTGGGAAGGAGTATGGTGATTTTGACCTTAGTAGGTCCTTGTCGGTGCGGGTATTTATAACAACCCGACTTAGGCTTTCGGGGAGCCAGGGGCGAGCTTCTGAGTAAGCCCTGTGTTGTGCCTGTGGCGGGCACGTTTGTGACTTGAGATTGTGATTAGGAGCTAGGAGTAGGGCGGTTACCTGCGATGGTAACGGTTGCGGACCACTACGGTGGATACGCCTTTAGGATGATGACACCCGTACCGGCACCTTAAACCTTGTTGACCAATCTTGTGATCACTGTACCGTACGCACCAGCTTGCTTTTGTGGGAGGAGTACCAGCTAGCCTTTCTCAGAGCGGCATCCGGACTGTTGGCGACCACAGTGTGGTATTTTTGTCAGGGGGGACTGGATGCGTCCTTACACCCCCCCGATCGACGAGCTATCCCCCGACCGGCCATCGTGGGGACGTCTTCACAGCTCTTGGGGCCAAGGTTAGCGTGCCGAAGCATTCAGACCCGAGGGAGGCAGGAGGGTGCCATTTCCGGTTAGGAGTTACTAGTTGTGGGTTGTGTCTCAACCGGTTGATCCCCGGTTTGCAGCCTGAGTTGGGTACAGGCGTACAAGCTCTGCAGAGTCTTATGATCTATACGTATAGCCGTGACCTCGGTCTCGGAAAGCGCAGTGTTAATGAGCCGGTCGTTCATTGTTTTGGGATATGCTTTCTCTTCCCCTATAGGAGAGTGTGTGAGGTCGTTGGTGCGGGCGGGGAGAGGGAGGTTGAGCTCTGTTTCCCTTGTGATCCGTCCGTACCTCTTGAGATGCCGGGATGGGAGCCCGCGCATCGCCCGAGAGATGGAGGTGTTGTGTCGAGACGGGGCCTGGTGAGCCAGGACGGCCCGAGTTGTGGTAAAAGAGGGATATGGGAATGATGATACTATATGCCGCTGCTGCTGCTTAGGAAATATATACCCTTTCCATTGCTATTTTCTTTCCCCTTAGAATTAGGCTACCTAAAGCTTGCATACAGATGGTGACGTGAACCTGTTCCACTCCTTGGGAACAGTCTGTGAGTTCGCAGGGTACGAGTCCGAGCACAAGTTCAACCATGATGGCTGGTACGACTAGGCTGCAGCTACGCTCAGGAGATTGCCTGTGGAGAGGAGACCACTTGGAGGACGCTTGATAGTTTTTGCCGCGCTACATTTCCTTTATGTTGCATTTAGCCCACGAGGCTTATGTACTTATTCCAGAGACATGTACTGGTTACTATATTTATGACTTGTGATGTAATTCGAATGGATGTCTGTGATATACTTCTGAGATGAGTTCTGTACGTGGTAGCACTATTCCTGGGACTATCGCAATGGTACAGGGAGTCGGACTTTGCTATTAAACGTCCGGTTCATTTCAGTTGGTATCAGAGCCATCCTTGACCGTAGCTCGCAGCCTTAGAAATGGACGTTAGCACTCAGGACTCTGAAACGCTCTTTTGACATATATACACGCCTTGGAATATTTTCAAGCATTTACTTCTGCCCTTCTTAAAAACTCTTTCTTATCTATCGCTAATATCTTTCTTCGTAACCCCAGGCCAAGATGGAGGGCCGCGTTTGGAAGGAGTTCGAAGAAGATGGGACGAAGCACGGAGGCTTCGCTCTCCTACTCAGGGAGATGTTGCCGAAGACAGGACTAAAGGCAGATGTCATCTACAAGGGGCGAAGTCTCGAGAGTCCAGCGGACTGCCCTACAGACCTTACTCTCACAGTTCCCGAAGACCCTAGTGCACCTGAGTTCAAGAAAGTAATGATCGTTGCCAAGGAATTGAGCCTACCTAAAGCGATCCAAGCAGCAGCCCGACGGGCGATGAGGGAGGTACACAGGCAGCTCGCACATAAGCTTGTCGGGACACCCTACCAGTGCCTGCCCAAAGTTCTACGAGGCCCCAGCACTTACGTAGATGAGTTATGCCAGATTGAACGCGACGCTGCTTCTGAGTCCCACGAAAGACTCCGTGTTGCCTCTTTCTGCGTACAATCACAAGACAGGGAACTAGAGAGGATGGACATGCAGATCGCCTTCTTGAAGCAGGGGATGGACTCCACTTACGCCATGCTCGCAGTATCGGAGGAGAAGGTGATGAGGGCTGAGACCTCGATGTTCCTCATGAACCGCCAGATTGGAAGACTTGAAGAAAGGCTGTACCAAAATGAAGCTCGAAGGGTTCACACAGAAAAAGAAGCTGCCACAGAGCTGGCAAGGGCCAAGGACCTGAGTATTCAACTTGAGGAAAAGGAGAGGATCGTCAGGGCCAAGGACGCACTCCTAGCCGATAGGGCTGAGACCATGGACACCCTGACTGACGAGTTGTTCAAGAAGGGTGAGCGTCTCAAGAGGCTCATGAAAGGAACCCCTGGCGCCCGATAGTTCAAGCTCAAGTCCTGAAGTGTCAAGGAGGAGCTACTCACATGGAGGATCCCGTCCCCAGATCAGACGCCGGATCCAGGCCCCGTTCTGAGTTCTACTAGTTACCCTATGTACCGTCATGAGTCAGTTTTCATGAGTCTGTACCTTTTTGTTTTACCCCTTTTTCGAGTCTAGATGATTTTTCCCTCGTGAGCCTTGCGATGTAGCGAACGATTATGCGTGAAACCTCTAAATTTAGGGGTAGCTTGGAGGTAGCGCTTATATCTATATCATGTATTGCATGTTTGAGTGAATGGATTTTTATGGAGTTATTGTGACTGTTCCTGCTTTTCCCTATGAGTGTTGAATTATATTTAACAAATATTTTCATTGTTTATATGTATACCCCAGATTTTGGATAGACCGAGTGGCTAATCCTCTCTATGAATCTATGGCAGGATGTCGAACCGGAGGTCAAGTCGCCTAATGGTGCGGCTTGAGGAGGCAGCTGAGGAGGGTGCTGCAGCCCCCGGCCGTGGTAGGGCTGGCCGTGGTCGTGGCGGGAGAGCTCCACCACCGCCTGAGCCACGAGTCGAGGACGTGGGACCAGGGGACGAAGCTGAGCAAGACCCCGCAGCGCGCCAGAGGAACCAGGAGCCAGTACCACCGCCACCTGTACCTCTGACGATCGCTGAAGCCATGATGATGCAGGCCCAGGCAATGAACCGTACGGCAGATCTGTTGGGCCAGTACCAGGGGCAGAACCGTGATCGTGCGCCTCAAGGGGAAGACCTCCAGAAGAAGATAGAAAGGTTCATTCGGCTGAAGGCTCCGACCTTTGACTACTCTCCTGACCCCCTGGATGCTGAGAACTAGCTTAAGGTGATGGAAAGCAAGCGGGACCTGACTGATTATACAGATGAGGAGTGCATTACTATCGCAGCACACCAGATGATAGGGTCAGCTAAGGCTTGGTGGGAGAGCTTCTGTGAGACTCACCCCAACCCTGCAGCACTTACGTGGGTGGACTTCTGCTCAGCTTTCAGAGAGCACCACATCCCAGAGCAGCTCATGATTCAGAAGGCACAGGAGTTCCATATCATGACACAGGGAACGATGAGGGTGGAGGAGTATGCTCAGCACTTTGTCAAGATGATGAGGTATGCACCAGATGATGTGAACTCTGAGAAGAAGAAGGTCTTTTGGTTCCTGTGGGGTTTGCATAGAGGGTTGCGGCAGATCTTGTCAGGGACTGATCACTCCACACTTCGCAACCTGATGAACAGAGCAATTGCAGTAGAAAGGGAGAGGCTTGAATTTGAGGACAACTTGAGGGCAAAGAAGAGGAAAGCCGAGGCTATACACCACGACAGGCAGACTCAGCGGCTGAGGTTTGGCCAGAGCAGCCAACAGAGGGGAGGTTTTCGCACAGGAGGCCGTAGTTTCGGTGGACAGAGCTCAGGTGGAGGGTCCTCGTTCTCAGGTGCCAGGAGCGCCGGTTACCCCAGCCAGGGAGGAGGAGGCTTCGGTCGTCAGCAGTCAGCTCAGAGGACAGGTTCAGGAGGAGCACAGGTTACCTGCTTCGCTTGTGGCAAGCCAGGCCACAAGTCCTACGAGTGCCCTGACCGGAGGGGTACAGCTACACCAGCCAGAACTCCGGGTTCCAGCCTCAAGGGTACACCAGCTCAGACCAAGACCCAGCAGACTGAGGTTCGTGGCCGACTCAACCACATCTCTGAGGAGGAGGCCAAGGTTGCGCCCGACGTTGTACTTGGTGAGTTTTTGGTTAATGGTGTTTTTGCATTGGTCTTGTTTGATTCTGGTGCAACTGGTTCTTTCGTTTCTTCGAAGTTTGCTGAGTTGCAGTCTCTCCCCACCGAGTTACGAGCAAAGCCAATAGTCACCAGCTCTCCTTTGGGAGATATGAGGTGCACCCTAGTTTGCAAGGGAGTCCAGATGATCATGAGTGGGTGTGAATTCCGGGCAGATCTGACTGTGCTGAAGTCAGAAGGCATTGATGTGATACTGGGAATGGATTGGTTGACCGCTCATAAGGGATTGATTTCTTGTTCACCAAGATTGGTGACGGTTCAGCACCCGGAAGTTGGGAAGGTGGAGATTGAACCGCTCAAATCCAGTGAAGTATCTCAGCTTTGCAGCATAACTGAGAAGACTGTGGCCGATGTGCCGGTGGTGTGTGAGTACCCGGACGTCTTTCTTGATGACCTACCAGGGCTACCGCCAGATCGGGACATTGAGTTCGAGATCAACCTTGAGCCGGGGACTGCACCTATTGCTCAGAGGCCATACAGAATGTCAGTTGATGAGCTTGAAGAACTGAAGAAACAGTTACACGAGCTGAAGGAGAAGGGGTATATCCGCCCGAGTGCGTCACCCTAGGCTTCTCCGGTGCTCTTTGTGAAGAAGAAGGATGGATCAATGCGGATGTGCATTGATTACCGCGTACTCAATGCGGTAACCATCAAGAACAAGTATCCCCTACCCTGAATAGATGAATTGCTTGATCAGTTGAAGCGGGCCAGGTTCTTTAGCAAGGTTGATCTCAGATCGGGTTTCTATCAAATGAAAATCCGACCTTGTGATATCCCCAAGACAGCCTTTGTAACAAGGTACGGCCAATTTGAGTTCACTGTTGTTTCTTTCGGACTAACAAATGCTCCTCCCTACTCTATGAATATGATGAACAAGGTATTTATGGATGAACTGGATTGCTTTGTGGTGGTATTCATTGATGATATCCTGATTTACTCGGAGACTGCTGAAGATCATGAGAAGCACTTGAGGATTGTGCTAGAGAAGCTCAGACAGAACCAGCTCTACGCCAAGTTCAGCAAATGTGAGTTCTGGCTAGAGAAGGTGGCATTCTTGGGTCATGTACTGTCAGCTGAGGGAGTCGCAGTCGATCCCGAGAAGGTGACGGCAGTATCTTAATGGCAACAGCCGAAGAATGTGACCGAGATCCGGAGTTTCTTGGGGCTGGCAGGCTATTACCGAAGATTCATCGAGAACTTCTCAAGAATTGCCAAGCCAATGACTGAGCTGTTGAAGAACAACGTGCCGTTTGTGTGGTCAGAAAAGTGTGAAGCAAGCTTCCAAGAGTTGAAGACCCGGCTCACCACTGCCCCGGTCTTAACTCTCCTGGATCTCAAGAAGAACTTCGTCGTGTACTGTGATGCCTCGAGGCAAGGGCTGGGGTGTGTACTGATGCAAGAAGGCAAAATTGTGGCTTACGCTTCTCGGCAGCTTAGGAAGCATGAAGAGAACTACCCCACACACGACCTCGAGTTGGCAGCAGTTGTTCATGCTCTGAAGATTTGGAGGCATTATCTGATTGGCCACAAGTGTGAGATCTATACAGATCACAAGAGCCTCAAGTACATCTTCACTCAGTCAGAGTTGAATATGAGGCAAAGAAGATGGCTGGAACTGATCAAAGACTATGATGTGAGCCTCCAGTATCACCCAGGCAAGGCCAATATGGTGGCAGATGCTTTGAGCAGAAAAGTCTATTGCAACAACATGATGGTGAAGGAAAGTCAACCGGAGCTGTACAAAGAGCTTGTGGAGATGAAGCTCGAGATTCTTGAGGAAGGGCAATTGAACATGTTGAGGGTGAAGTATGACTTGGAGGATAGAATCAGGCAAGCGCAAGTGGGGTGTCCAGAAACCAAAGAGATTCTCGATCTCAAGGCAAGGGGCAAAGCAGCTGACTATCGTCTTGATGAGCAAGGCACCTTATGATTGAAAGATCGCATTTGTGTACCCCGAGATGAGAAGATCAGGCAGACGATCTTGAGCGAGGCTCACGACTCCAAGTACTCCATCCACCCAGGGTGTACGAAGATGTATCGTGATCTGAAGGACCGCTTCTGGTGGGAAAACATGAGGTGTGACATTGCTGAGTTTGTGGCTCGCTGTGACACATGCCGGAGAGTGAAGGCGGAGCACTAAAGGCCTGCAGGGCTGCTCCGACCTTTGGAGATTCCAGTCTGGAAGTGGGATGACATCAGCATGGACTTCGTGGTTGGTCTACCCTGTACACAGTCTGGGAACAACGCCATCTGGGTCATTGTTGATCGGTTGACCAAGGTTGCTCACTTCATACCTATCAGGGAGAAGCACCAGACTGAGAAGCTGGCAGAATTGTACATTGACAACATCCTGAAGCTGCATGGAGCTCCAAAGAGTATTGTGTCTGATAGAGGGGCTGAGTTCACATCCAGATTCTGGCGGAGCTTGAACAAGGCCATGGGCACCAGCCTGGAGTACAGTTCAGCTTACCATCCTCAGACTGATGGGCAGACTGAGAGAGTGAACCAGATTCTAGAAGATCTTCTGAGGGCTTGTGTTCTTACTTATGGAGCAGACTGGGAGAAGAGCTTGTCCTTTGCAGAGTTTTCGTACAACAACAGCTTTCAGGCAAGCATACAGATATCGCCATTCGAAGCTCTCTATGGCAGAAAGTGCAGGACACCCTTGATGTGGTCCGAGGTTGGCGAGAGGATTTTCTTTGGCCCAGACTCTATCAAAGAAGCTGAAGAGAATGTGGCAAAGATACGGGAAAACTTGAGAATGGCCCAGAGCAGACAGAAGAGTTATGCTGATAAGAGAAGGAGGGAGTTATCCTTTGAGGTGGGAGACTCGGTCTACTTGAAGGTTTCACCGCTCAGAGGCACCAAGCGGTTTCATGTGAAAGGGAAACTCGCTCCACGCTTTGTTGGCCCGTATCCGATCACGAAGAGGATAGGCAGCCTTGCTTATGAGCTTCAGTTGCCACGGGAGTTGGCAGGGGTACACCCAGTGTTCCACGTATCACAGCTAAGGAAGTGCTTGCGGTTACCAAGTGAAGAGGTGCCGACAGATGTATTGGACCTACAGGAGACTCTTGAGTACAAGGAGCACCCAGTGAAGATCCTAGACCGAGCTGAGGGAAACCCGAAAGTCGAGCACACCGTTCTGCAAAGTGTTATGGAGCAACCACACCGAGCGGGAGGCAACCTGGGAGAAGGAAGCCGATCTCAGGAAGGAGTACCCATATCTCTTCGAGGAGGAGGTGAGTTCTTAAATCTCGAGGACGAGATTCTTGTAAGGGGGGAGACTGTAACACTCCTAAAATTTGGATGTTTAAAAAAAATGTGGATTTAAAATTTTGAATGAGATGTGCAACAATTTAAATTTGCCTAAGACCAAGTTCTCCACTCATCTACATCCTAGCAAATAATATTTTATTTAAGGATAATATATCTAGAGTGACCCCGCGCCTCTCTCGCGCGCAGTCTCGCGATTCGCGTGACCCCGCGCCGCGCCCGCGCACGTTCGCGCCTAGGATCACGCCGCGCCTCGCTGGCATCAACCCCTCGCCCAAGCCATCCCCTAGGAAGCCTCTAGAAGCCGTGGCGGCCACGCTTCCTTCGCCGCGAAGCTTGCGCGCGCTCGCCACCGCCCGATCCTCGAAACCGCCTTGAACTCACAAACCAACGGCATCTAAGCACCCCAAGTCGTGTCTACCCCGTGCCTTCACCTACAGTAGCTGCTCGCACCCCCAATTCGAGACCCAAAAGCTCTCACGGGATTCGCCCCCTTTTTTTTTGCCACCGCCGCGAACGTGAAGCAGAGGAGGAGAAGGGGGAGAGAGGAAGAGGAGGGCAAAAGGAGGAAGAAGAAGGGAGGAGGAGGAGCACCATCGCGAGGAGGAGCTCCGCAGCCGCCAAGGGAACCCGGGGACCGAGCCGAGCCGTACCTCGACGATGCCAAGCCGCGCGCCACCGTGAACGCCGCCGCGAACACCAACGTCGACGACAACCACTGCACCGAGCCGGCACCGTGTCGCCTCGCCACTGCACCGACGTCTCCCTGCTTCGCCTCCCTCTTCTCGAGCCCTAGGTAAGCCAATTTGAGCCGCCCCGCCTTCATCCCTCCTCGACGCCGCTCACCGGCGTTCCGCCATGGAACCTAGCGCCGCCGCTAGGAACCCTACCTATTTGCCCGGCCTTCGTGCCGCTCTTATCTGCAGGGAGCTCACGCACACACTCGCGCATGCGCATGCACGCTAGCAGCCGCGGAACCGGGCTGCCGGACACCCGTGGGCTGCTAGGCCTCGCCGCGGCCATGGCGCGGCCATGGTGCGCGCGCACGCATACACACACACGCACTCACGCTCACGCACGTGCGTGAGCACGCGCACGAGCACGCACGCGCGCAGCCCCGGCCATGGGGCGCTGCCTCGCATGGCCGGCGTGCTCGCCATGGTCTCCGCGCGCGCAGCCGCCACGATGCGCCGCACTGGTGCGTTCGCGAGCGCGCACACGCACGCACGGGCACGCCTAGCCGCACCGCACACGCACACACGCTGCACGGGCTAGCGCACGCACGTCGGAGGGCGAACGCGTCCAACGCGCTGAGCCGTCGCGTCGCGCGCGACGCGAACGCCGTTGCGGCATTCCGTCGAACACCTTGCGCACGGGAACTTTTCCCCAATCGATTTGAATCTGGGATTCACACACATTTGGCCACACAGGCGCAACCGCACCGGATCGGTGCCCAGCCGCACTAGATCCGGTGGACGCAGTTCACGTGAGCCGCACTCACGGCTCGCGGTGAACCGTGCCCACGCGCGCTGTCGCGCCAAGCCGAGACGCTGACAGGCGGGGCCCACCGCCCAGTGGACCCACTTGTCAGGTTGACTTGGTCGTGATGACGTCAGCGGGTCCACGCTGACGTCATCAATTCCGGACCCCCACGGCTGACGTCAGCGGGCCACGTGGCGCGCTCTGACGCTGCCACGTGTCGCGCTCTGGTTTTTCCGGATTTAATCTTTTTGAGAATTCATTTATCTTTTTCAGAAAAGGATTTAAACTTAGAAAATCTATAACTAATTCAAATTAAGTCAGAAAATTATGAAACCAGTTTCTATAATTTTCTAAAAATATGAATAACAGTTTGGGATGGTATTTGGAGTTATTTGGATCTTCTATATTGCTGTTCTTTGGATTTCTTGCCATTTACCGTAGGATTTACCGTACCTTCTGTGTTTAGGAGACGACGACAGAGAGCAGCTGATTGAGGGTCCGGCCGAGGACTTCGACAACTACCCACTCTCTCCAGGTTCACGCCCATCCCATCTTTTGAATGCCCATTAGGCATATGCTGTTAGTCTGCTAGTGCTTGCACGTGATGATTATATGATGATTAGCCATGCATAGCCCTTTATTGCCTTTACCCCTTGATGACCTACCACTTACTATATACTTGAGATATTGCCATTGCTGTGCATGCTATGTGTGGGATTGGTAGATATTCTCTGTGTGGGGTGTGTGGGAAAACTGGGAAGGAGTATGGTGATTTTGACCTTAGTAGGTCCTTGTCGGTGCGGGTATTTATAACAACCCGACTTAGGCTTTCGGGGAGCCAGGGGCGAGCTTCTGAGTAAGCCCTGTGTTGTGCCTGTGGCGGGCACGTTTGTGACTTGAGATTGTGATTAGGAGCTAGGAGTAGGGCGGTTACCTGCGATGGTAATGGTTGCGGACCACTGCGGTGGATACGCCTTTGGGATGATGACACCCGTACCGGCACATTAAACCTTGTTGACCAATCTTGTGATCACTGTACCGTACGCACCAGCTTGCTTTTGTGGGAGGAGTACCAGCTAGCCTTTCTCAGAGCGGCATCCGGACTGTTGGCGACCATAGTGTGGTATTTTTGTCAGGGGGGACTGGATGCGTCCTTACACCCCCCCGATCGACGAGCTATCCCCCGACCGGCCATCGTGGGGACGTCTTCACAGCTCTTGGGGCCAAGGTTAGTGTGCCGAAGCATTCAGACCCGAGGGAGGCAGGAGGGTGCCGTTTCCGGTTAGGAGTTACTAGTTGTGGGTTGTGTCTCAAACGGTTGATCCCCGGTTTGCAGCCCGAGTTGGGTACAGGCGTACAAGCTCTGCAGAGTCTTATGATCTATACGTATAGCCGTGACCTCGGTCTCGGAAAGCGCAGTGTTAATGAGCCGGTCGTCCATTGTTTTGGGATATGCTTTCTCTTCCCCTATAGGAGAGTGTGTGAGGTCATTGGTGCGGGCGGGGAGAGGGAGGTTGAGCTCAGTTTCCCTTGTGATCCGTCCGTACCTCTTGAGATGCCGGGGATGGGAGCCCGCGCATCGCCCGAGAGATGGAGGTGTTGTGTCGAGACGGGGCCTGGTGAGCCAGGACGGCCCGAGTTGTGGTAAAAGAGGGATATGGGAATGATGATACTATATGCCGCTGCTGCTGCTTAGGAAACATATACCCTTTCCATTGCTATTTTCTTTCCCCTTAGAATTAGGCCACCTAAAGCTTGCATACAGATGGTGATGTGAACCTGTTCCACTCCTTGGGAACAGTCTGTGAGTTCGCAGGGTATGAGTCCGAGCACGAGTTCAACCATGATGGGTGGTACGACTAGGCTGCAGCTACGCTCAGGAGATTGCCTGTGGAGAGGAGACCACTTGGAGGACGCTTGATAGTTTCTGCCGCGCTACATTTTCTTTATGTTGCATTTAGCCCACGAGGCTTATGTACTTATTCCAGAGACATGTACTGGTTACTATATTTATATTGTGATGTAATTCGAATGGATGTCTGTGATATACTTCTGAGATGAGTTCTGTACGCGGTAGCACTATTCCTGGGACTATCCCAATGGTACAGGGAGTCGGACTTTGCTATTAAACGTCCGGTTCGTTTCAGTACAGGCCACTACTCTTTCTCACCAAACATTTTGGTGATAACAAAAAATCCCTCTTAAGATCTCATAAATCTCCTTAGAGTAATCTTTGTCAAATGGAATGTCCTGAAAAAGCCTGCACCCTGTTGGGTTCATTCGATCTGATCAAACCTAGTTCAAAGAAAAACAAGCCCATTTAGAATCTCTCTCTCTCTCTCTCCAATGGTAGAGTCAGGCTGCTTTACAGTTTTGTATTCGAATGTATTTTATTGAAATACATATATTCAATATGGATCTTTCCCCAACGGTGTCTATTATGTGTTAAATCCATAGACCATGAGTTACACATTTCTTGTTCATCGTTCTTTATTTATCACCATCAAATTTTGTTTATTCATCCATTCTTAGTTTCGGAACATGCCTATCATTATTTTTTCCTAACACAAATTTATAGGCTTTGTTGTTAGATGCACACAAATTTATGTCTACTAGTTTAATGAAGAACCCCGTAAGCAGGGTTTTTCTTTCCGAACCGGTAGGTGAAACCGCCGGCCACCGGTAGCGGTTAGCCGGTCCGTAACCGTGGGAACAGGTAGAAACCAGAAAAATTCAAATTCCAAATTCAAATTGCTAGTGCAATCGGTTTGAAATGGTACGGTTAGCGGTCGGTTTGGGCAGTTAGCCGGTCGGTTTGAGCGGTAAGCCGGAAGACACTGAACAAATTTCAAATTCAAATTGTTAGTTCATTCGGTTCCGAGCGGTAAACCGGTCGGGCAGTAAGCCACTCGGTTTCGGTGGTAAGCCGGACGGTTTGGCCAAGATAGGGTTGGGCCTAAACGGGCCTTAATGAGCCGGACAAATTTTTTTCATTTTTCTTTTTGACTTAGCTTGTATTTGTCGCAAAAAAAATACCAAATGAGCAAATATTTGAACAAAATTTATACCAATAGATTACACGCACCTCGAAGTATTTTTAGAGATTTTTACCACATTTTTCTATTTTTGAATTCAAATTTGAAAATTTTAAATTTGCCCGGTTTCAAACCGACCCAAACCGCTACCGGTCCGGGGCGGTTTGAGCGGGAACCGGACCAGTTCCCAGCGGTAGAAAAAAAACCCTGCCCGTAAGCATAAACAGCTCGCTCTTCGTGTCCCATCATGCATGCAGTGCATATCTTGGTGCAATCTCGCTTCAGAAATGATGTACTCCGCAGAAAATATCAACTATATGTCATGTTTATACTATTTGTACAGCAAAAAATATGATAATAATAAACAGTTTGTCATACAAAAAACAAAAAGATATATTTTGGTAGCAATTAATATATATGACTGGTAATAATCATATGGAAAAGACAATATTGCTGGAATTTATTGAATCAAAACATTTGATTTCTTCTTCCAAAGATACAAAGATGATTTTATGCAACACACATTAATTTAAATGATAGTAACATAAAGAAGAATAAAAGAATAACTCTTAGTTAATTAATAAATATCCTTGAATGTTCCTTAGAACTGGGCTTGGATGCGGTCGACAGTCATCTTGTCCACTTGGAATGCCTTTGCAAGGATTTCATCTGCAATGGATGGCTTTGACCCGAATACAGCATTTGCAACAGTTATCACCCCGGGGTTCTGACTGCTCAGTCCAGCAAGTGCCACTGCAGGTTTTGTTCCATAGTTGAACTGGAAATGAATCAACCCTTGAGGGAACACAAATACATCTCCTTTGTTAAGAACCTTTGTGAACAGCTTGTTGTCTGTGTTGGATGTGACAAAGCCTACGTAGAGGGAGCCCTCGAGCACCGTTAGGATCTCAGTTCCACGTGGATGCGTGTGAGGTGGATTCAGACCATATGGTGCGTAATCGATGCGAGCAAGAGAGATGCCCAACGTGTTGAGCCCAGCGATCTGAGCAACATTGACTGGTGTGACAGCAGAGCCTTGCTTGTTTGATGTGTTGCCGGCCAAGTGAAGGCCTGAGAAGAAGAAATCTTCAGCCACGACATCCTTTATAGCCTTGCAAGGGAACCCATTGACACGCACTGCAGTAACAAGACCATAAGTTAGACACAATATTTGGCATCTGCAAACTTTGCTAAGTGTACACAGGACATCTATCTACTAAAGTGGTTAAGGATAGTACCTTTAGACATCTTATCAACGACGCAGAAGTCCTGGAGAAGGCTTGGATCCGAGGCAGTGGCATGAAAGCATGTTAAGGCCAAGAGGGATGCAACAAGGAGGAAGGCACGGGAAGCCATTTCGATGCCCTCTTGTACTCAACTCAGACCACAGGAAATAAAAGCTGTCTTAGCTTCGGTGCTTTTGGTGAGCTAAGAATCGGTTAGAGGGCTGTTGATTTTGTTCTGTGGTGCCTGTGATACGAAAGCATATAGGTAGAGGTTGGTATTTATAGGGATTAGGGAGACAGAGAAGGTCGGCGGTGTCCTTAGCCGATGCATGCGGGTGAGTCGAGAAGTGCAGCTCCGCAGGAAAAAGTCTTCCAGGAATGTGTTGTCATGCCGTGTTCCATCTCAGCGTGTGCGTTAGCAGCCTGCAGATATGCTAGAACAGGTCGCTTTTACACGCCAGGATGGCTAGAAAAGGGCTGTTTCTGTGTTGGACCGATTAAGCCATCAGTTTGACTTGGCCATACGCGTATATGTGTCAAACTACTACTGATTCACAGGTGGTTATAACAAAGGTGAAAAGTAGACGTAACCTGACGAGCTTACCTGGTTGCTAGTTGCGACAAGGAAAAGGAAATCGTTTCCTCTGGAGTGGACAGAGAGATATACATGTCTAGCTGAAAACGGCAGACAACTGTTAATTTTATATGGCAGCCAAATTATTAATTTCATATTCGAGCCGGCCAGCATGATCGAAAGAATGCCTGTAGCCATCATGCAAAGACAAGGTGCTCTCCAACAGCACATTTATAGAATAGATTATGATATAGGTGGTTATTCAACTTTGTATTATTTAAGTTTGATGTCATCCATTCCATTGTGGACACAGGGAAATACAACAGGTACGCATCTCATAGCCAAATCCTTGCCAAGACCTTTCTAGTCGGTAAGACTATCATACAGTACTACACTACGGTTTTTACCGCCCGTTCATACAAGGCCTGATCATCACCAGTTTACATATTTTATGGGAAAAAATTCGGCAGTGACATGGGCAAATGGTCAAGCATTTTTCACTGCCGGTTTGAGACACGAAACGGCAGGAAAATTATTATCACCGCTGGTTTGATTATGAAAAGTTACAAGATTTTTTTTGTGAGTACAGTAGCTTTTACCGTTGAGGATATTTTCACCACTGAGTTGTGAATAGACCTGACAGTGGAAACCCACCTATCACCATTCATGGTTGGAACATGTGATATATATTTTCACTATTGGTACCAATCCAAACTGGTGGTGATGAAATATTTCACTGGCTCACTGCCTGTTATTTTAAACCAAAGCTGAGGATCCGTTGGTGACATACATATTTGTATTATGAGTAATAGGAGTTCAGATCCAATGGTTAAAAGTTAAAAGGTGTCTATTACGCAAGATGGTGGACCAGAACTTCAAATTCGTGGGCCAGGAACCGATTGTGAAATTATAGTTGGAAGGTTAAATTGGTATTTTTAACTGATCAATGTTTCTCCATGGTGTGAAGATGCCTTCCGGCGAACCGTAGGCCGGCCGCTAACGCGAACGCCTGGAAACACGCCCCTGTTGCGCAGCATCGACGCCTGCTATTCATAGAGCCAGGTGAATATAGGCAAAACAGAGTAGCACTCGTTGGCAAAGGGGATTTCTTCAGTCTATTAATTCTAAATAATTGAACCGTGGTGACTTAATTAAATACAGATAATTACAATAATACCCTTGTGTACATAAAATCAACTCTTTTAAGATAAATGGTCAAGAATAACAAACCTCTTGTATTATAGGTAGATTAGATTCAACATGAGGTTTCTCCCAAGCACTATAACAAACCTCTTGTATTAGAGGTCGATTAGATTCAACCTAAATTATTGAATGTTTCTTGATATACTCCCCCCGTCCCAAATTGTAAGTCATTTCAAGATTCTTGGAGAGTCAAACTATCTCAAATTTGACCAAGTTTACGTAACAAAGTATGAACATTTATGATACCAAATAAGTACCATTAGCTTCTTCATTAAGTATACTTTTAGATTATATCTATTTGATTCCATAAATTTTTGTGGTTTACTCTATAATTTTGGTCAAACATTAAAAGAGTTTAACTCTCCAAGAATCTTGGAATGACTTATAATTTGGGACGGATGGAGTATATTTTTTACCACGTGGTAAAACCTCATTTTTTTCACTAATTGCATCAATCTACAATTTTTATTTTATTTCCTTAAATATTGGTGTGTACATTTTTGGTGAAGAAAGTATCTTTCGCAGTATTTTATTTGCTTGACTTGTTGAGCTGGATTACTTAGGGCGGTGCTATGAATCTGCTCGAAATATTACTGTATCTGTTATGAACAAATAATGTTTAGATTACATAATGCCTTCAAACAATATTATCTATTAGCGTAATAGGACATGTACCACCCATAGACAGCAGCTGTTTTTTTATTACCACATAAACATATTTATCCTACATGTAAATGAAGAGGGAGAAGCAAGCCGTCGCGTGGCGAGACGACGGCACAGCCCGTGCTCCCATGCAGCACAGCCGTTGTTTGCGAGGTAACGATGGCCCTCTCGGATCAGATGTGGTCATGAGGCAGTGCGGGCAGCTGCTCTTGTGCTTGTGCGTGCATCGTGAAGAAAGACAAACAGGAAGCAGCAGCCGAGGCATAGAAGAAATCACGCAGCAGCAATAGGAATGCTGTGAGGTGCCTTTTCCTTCTTTTTTTTTTTTGTCCTAGATAGCGATTACTTAATTGCTTTTTTTCCGTAGCGACATGCTACTGTCAAGACCCAATCAGCATACGGATCGTTTGAAAAAAAATTCTATGTCTATCTTATTTATACACTTGATCTTATTTATATTCTTGATCTTGGATGCATACATGTCTTCTCTCATGTAAGTAATAAAAATGGCTACAAAAATCAAATTGTGTACTTAGATCAACATGATTTATGAGTCAAAGGATGAATTAAATAACTTGTAGACAACAAAAAAGACAGCAGTTGTCTAAATTGTTTTATAAGCTATCTATTTAGTTGTCTCTGTGTCAAAAAAAAGACAGCAGCTGTCTAAACTGTTGTACATGCCCTTGTGGTTTGGACTACAGTATCAACACGAGGATTAAGTGCTACCTATCAATGAGAAAAATACCACCCATAAATACAGCATCATCACAGGAAGCACAGCACATTCGAATGTTTTGAACTCAACTCTGCAGAAGTCTGCCAAATTTTATCCACACGATACCATGGCTTGATCAGAGCCAAGATAACAATGAATTGCTTTTTGTTCTTTAAAAAACTTGCAGCTAATGATGTTTTCTCGATCGACTAAATAATTATGATGTAACATCATTCTAATGTATTTCTCCTTCTAAATTAATTACGTACAATGCCATCTAAAGACCCAACCTACTTGTTTTCTTCACTGCTAGAAAACAGACCTTTAGTACCGGGCGCAAAACCATGTTAGTACCGGTTATGCACCCGGTACCGAGCTTCCGGTACTAAATTGGCAGCCCCGTTAGTTCCGGCTGCAGCAACCGGTACTAACGGGGCCGCAGGGTCGGCGGGGCGGACCAACACCAACCGGTACTAACTGATTTCGAGCCAAAAAAAATAAAGAAAAAAATTTGTAAGCTTACCAAGAGGTGATTTTTCACGCGTACTAACAGGGCCGCAGGGTCGGCGGGGCGGACCAACACCAGCTGGTACTAACTGGTTTCGATCCAAAAAAATAAAGAAAAAAATATGTAAGCTTACCAGGAGGCGACTTTTCACGAGTAAATGGGCGTGCGCGGTTCGTGGGATTCGAACTCACAACCTCTGGCCTCGCGTGTAACCCCCTCTACCATCCCACCTATGCATCAGTTGTGATTGAGTAGGATATGCTTTCCTTTTGAACTATACCCCGCGGACCCATTTAGTACCGGCTCGTAACACCAGCCGGTACTAAATACCAAAATTTAGTACCGGCTGGTGTTACGAGCCGGTACTAAATGCATGGGGCCTCGGGAACCTCCCGGGACCATTTAGTACTGGTTGGTAACACCAACCGGTACTAAATGCCAAAATTTAGTACCGGCTGGTGTTACCAGCCGGTACTAAATGGTTCGAGGGCCCTCGGGAGCCTTCAGAGACACGTTAGTACCGGGTTTTAAGACAACCGGGACTAACGTGTAAGGGACGAATACTCGATTCTCTTGTAGTGCTTCTTGCAGGAGAAATGGAATTAATGCCATTTAAGTAAAGGAAAGCATGTAATGTCTTACAACGTCAATAGTTTAACTCAAACTCCACGAAAAGAGAACTACAGAATTCAATTGAAAGGTACATGTTGACGCCTTTTGGGATCAACACACGAAAACACTCGACGTGCGACGCACGAAGGGGCTTGCTGCACATCTCCTCTACGATGGTTGGTCAGACCTTTTGTGACGACTTGCCAGACCTATTATTCATGAGACATTGAAGGGACTGTGACACCCTAAGAGGGGTGGTGAATTAGGTGTTTTCAAAACTAAGGCTCCAATTTCACGTATGAAAATCATTTTCTATCTAAATATGCTCTAGGTTTTCTATGTGTTGCTATCTCTACATTACATCCCTACACCACGTGTCACGTCCACTGTCAAGCCCACACCACCAAGGCCCTCCCCTACATCACGTCGCTCGTCCACTTCTGCGGGGCCCACTCCCTCCCCAGCATCACATGTCCCCTCCACTGTTGACCCCGCTCCACCAAGGCCCTCACCTAGTCACCTACCTCATGTTACCCATCCACTGTTGGGCTCCACACCTTCCCTGTATCGTGTTATCCCTCCCCCATCGAGCCCCCCATCAGCCTCGCTTCTCCGCCGCTGAGGTCCTCCCTTGTGTCGCCTCACCCTGCGCCCTCCCTTGCATTGTGTGGACCATCCACAATCAAGCCTGTGTGAAAGAGCATCTAGGCGCCTAATTCGATTTTGGAGATTAATGACAACATAATCATTGCGACTAACAAGTGTTTTGCAGAGGCAAATATTAAGTTTGTGCAATGATGGGCTTTCACGGTATTTCATGCCTTGGCCCCCAACATGTGCGAATGAATGTATTGGTGCAAAGGATATGCTCGAAGATTAAGGATAAGCTAGTTCAAAGTGCCGTTTAGATGATGAGAGGCACTTAGAGTAGTTTAGGTCTTTGTTTTCCTTTGGCCGTACTATAAAGGGGGGTCGAGGGTTGGTAGTTTGACCTAGATAGGACTAGAGTTTAGGTGTGGTGCACAGTTATGAAATCTAGTGCTAGGTAGCTATGTTGAAGCCCGTGTGAAGGTTGGTAACTTAAAGAATTTGAATCAGACGAGTTACAGCCTTAAGAAGTTTGAATTCAGAGGAGTTCAACTGGGACCGACTTATTCGGTGCTCACTGCAGCAGTGACCGAATGAGTCGGTGCCCTGCTTACTTTGCGAAGTAAATAGGGGCACCGACTCATTCGGTCCCTATCAGTAAGGCCCACCAAATCAGTCGGTGCCCATGGCCATGTTATAGCCTAAGTCCTAGAGAAGACCGACTGGTTCGGTGGGCAGCACCGAATCAGTCGGTCATTATGGCAAGAAATGACTGTTCAGTACTGAGTAAATTTGGAAGGGGGCGATTGATTCAGTGAGTACATTGACCCTTATGAAGACCCACCGAATGAGTCGGTGGTCGTCAAGATCCATCTCAAGTTGATGTCCCAGAGAGGACCGACTAATTCGGTGGGCAGCACCAAATCAGTCAGTCATTGTGTTTAGATGTGCCAGTTCAGCACTGGTGCACACCAAATGATTTGCTGCACATTTCTCTACTACCGAATCAGTCGGTGGTCTCTGGCTAGCCGTAAGTTCAAATCCAAGGATGCACCGACTAATTCGGTGGCCACCTTTGGAGGGCATCGAATCAGTCGGTCCCTCTACGTCAGCACTAACGGCTAGTAGATTTGAGTGGGCTATTTATAGCCACTCTTCTCCCACATTGAAGCTCTCTTGCCATACAAAATTTACTGTGCTTCTAGCTGAGATAGGAGAGACTTTGAAGGCAAGAGAGACACTTAGTTTGATCGGTGTTTTTGATCTTGTGAAGATTAAGGACTCTCTTTAGTGCTTGAGAGTAGCAAATGTGCATCCATCTAGCTCTTGGTCTAGTGTAGGTCAAGTCAAGATCTTTGGCTTGTTACTCTTGGTGACTCCGCATCACCTAGACGGCTTGGAGGTGTTGATCTTGGGAGCTCACGTGGAGATTGTGTGAAGCCCAAGAAGGTGTACACGGTTTGAGAATCCACCGTCCCCGAGTGGGAAATGGATATCCCCTACGAGAGCACTAGATCCTTGCGTGGGTCAAGGGGAGCCCCTTGCGTGGGTGCTCCAATGAGGACTATGGGTTAGTTACCGACTCCTCGATACCTCAGAAAAAATTGTCTGCCTACTCATCTCTTTACTTTGAGCAAGTTTACTTTCCACATTTCATCCTATACTTACCATACTATAATAGGATTGGAACTAGGTTGCAAAACTCTTTTGAACACTAGTTAGGCACAAACCACACTTGATAGACACATGGGGTGAATTGGCTTATTACATAGGATTGTTTTATTGCATAAATTTTTGTAGAAGCCTAATTCACCCCTCTTAGGCATCTTGATCATTTCATTGTGTCCATGAAGACCTCCCATGTGTCCCCTCGCTCGTCCACCATTGGGCTCTGTGCCTTTCCTACATCGCGTCGCCCCTCCGTTGTCGAGCACCCCATCCTCCCCTGCTCCATGGAGACCTTCCTCTCTATCGCATCGCCCATCTAACCCTGGACTCCACACATGCTACACATCATGTCGCACCTCTGCCGTCGAGCCACCATCCTCCTCTATGCTGCCTCACCCTCCCCCTAGATTGCCTAGACTATTGATCTTGAGTTGCATTATCACCCCGGTAAAGCAAATGTTGTTGCCGACGCTTTGAGCTGCGAGTCTAGATGCAATTGTTTCACTGATGGACCTTACAACAAAAATCTATTTGATGATCTTAGAAAGCTTGGTGTCGAAATGATCAACGAAGGTTATCTTGCTACTCTTACTATTGAATCCAATCTCTATGATCAAATCAAGGCAGCTAATGGAGTAGGGCAAGACCAAATGTTTCTCTATTGATGACCAATGTGTCATTTTCTTTGGGAAGAGAGTTGTTGTGCCCAAGGATTATAAATTGAGGCTTCTCATTCTTGGGGAAGCTCATGGTTCTCAATTTTCTATTCATCTGGTAAGTACAAAGATGTATCAAGATCTCAAGCAAAGGTTTTGGTGGGCTAGCATGGAGCAAGAAATTGCACGGTATGTTGCCAAATGTGATGTTTGCCAAAGGGTTAAGGCCGAACATCTCAAAACGGCTAGTACTCTAGAGTGAGAATGTATTGGAATGGATTTCATCACCGCTTTACCCACGTCTAAAGTGATAGAGCCGAAGTGCCTGATCTTTCGTTGAGTGGAGATAAATTTGTTCCTTGATTAATTGGAGTCATCTTTGTTGCCTCATGTTATGCTCGGATTGACTTAAGATATATTTGAGACTCTTGTGGTCGGTGTAGATATTGCAATGCTTACCAAAGCGATAGTGACATTGTAACTTCAAAGCATGAACAACGGTAGCAAATTCTAGGTCATGGGTAGGATAATTTTCCTCATGTCTCTTAAATTGGCGGGAAGCATAAGCCACAAATCGACCTTCTTGTATAAGAACACAACCAAGACCAATGAGAGAGGCATAAAAAACATCAAAGGTCTTATGAATATTTTGTTGAGCAAGAACGGGAGCGGTAGTGAGAAGAGAGTTCAAAGTTTGGAGAGCTTCTTCACAATCCTTGGACCATTCAAACTTGACGCCATTCTTTGTGTAATTCGGTCATGGATTTTTCAATCCTGGAAACGTTCTCAATGAACCAAAGGTAATAACCCGCAAGTCCAAGAAAACTCCAAGTATGGGTGACAGGTTGCTTCCAATTATGAAGATCTTGCACTTTGCTAGGATCCACAGCAGCACCATCCTTAGAAATAACATGAACAAGGAAAGACACTTCCTCTAGCCAAAATTCACACTTGCTAGACTTGACATAAAGGTGATGCTCTCTAAGTTTTTGAAGAACAACATGGAGATGACAAGCATTATCTTCCTTTGTCTTGGAGAAGATAAGAATGTCATCAATGAAGATTAACACAAAGACATCAAGCTCATCCATGAAGATACTATCCATCAAGTACATAAAGTAGGTCGGTGCATTGGTGAGACCAAAGGACATGATGGTGTACTCATAGAGCCCATATCTTGTAGACATGGTCATTTTAGGAATATCTTCCTTGAGGATTTTAATTGGATGATACCCCAACCTTACATCAATCTTGGAGAAGTAGCAAGTACCGGATAATTGATGAAACAAGATATCAATATCAGGAAGAAGATAGCGAGGGGCTAAATGTTTGGTATGTGAACGATGGAATTAAGAAATAATCCAAGGAGTAAACATGCACATAAGCGATAGGGATGATAATGATGATACAAAAGGATTTAGGAAGGCAACACGTCATGATATTTTGTACCAAGATAGATAGCAAAACAACAAGAATAGAGTGTGATTTTGATCCAACATGTAACCAACATATGTATGAATATGTATTGCAAGAATGGATGCAAACTGACGTCTCCTCACAACGTATAAGCAACACAACGAGTGGAACAATAAATTCAGCAAGGATGCACTTAAATTAAACAAGCATAACGGGTATGCAATGAGAATGAATAACACAAGGGCACGCATAACAAACGTCTTAACAAATCTTAAACCCATCATCAACTCTCTTACGACCCTTATGCAAAAACGCGATAAAACTCTTACGACCCTTATGCAAAAACGCTCCAAAACCTGTAATGACCCAAATCTTAAACCCATCATCAACATGTAATCAATAGAATCATGAGAATCATTAGTGCACAAAATGAGCATCATGGAATAAGCGTCGTGTGCATTTTCAATTGTTTGAATTGAATTAATTTGCCACTTTGTTAAGACAGTTCAAATTTCGTGTTGCAACCTTGTTGTGTTAAACCTTTCTAAAATGCTAGATTTCAAATGAGGAATTTAGAGTATTTTTACAAGATTTTTGGATTTCATTTGCTAGGGTTAAAAATTAGTGCAAAAGTCAAATTCAAATCTTTTCGAATTCAAATGTGACCAAACCAAAAGTGGTTTTTAAAATTTTCAACGTGCAAAATCTTCCTTGTGTTCTATGCTTTACAAAATGTATTTATTTATTATTTTTGGAATTCGGGAACTATTTCTTTTGAAGCAAAACGTTTGATTTTGGATTTCAAAACCGAGTCACCTACGCGTGGGTCCCACTCGTCAATGTCTTCTTCTTCCTCCCATTGCATCCCTGCTCGCTGATTGTGCGGGGACGATAGCTATCACGTTGTCGTCAGTCACCGGTTGTTCACCTCTCTGGCCACGTGAAATTCCTCTCCTAGCCTCGTCGGCCTCCATCTATTTAACCCCGCAGCTCCTCTTCCCAAACCCTAGCCCCTTTTCCTCCATTGCAGCCGCCGCCACCATTGCCACCATTGGAGCTTGGCCTGAGCTCGCCTCACCATTGCAGCCTATGTCGGCTTGATTGAATCCCATAGGCACCTTTCCCACACTTCTCCCGAGCTTTCCAGCTGCCCCTTGCGCTCCAGCGCCGCCACCGTCGTCGACCAACACCGCCGCCTGCTGCCGCTCGCCGCCGCTCATCGACACCCCTATTGCAGCCACTAATCCTTCAATCCAGGGTGGGGAATGGATTCGCATTGGTCTCCTCTTGCTCTTAATGCCCTTTTCCCTCGCTAAAATTCCACCGGCGGCGAGTATTTCGCCGGTTTTTGGCCGTCGGCCATGGTTGGCTCTGGCCAGGTCACTTACCTGGGGGCCTGCGCATCAGTTTCTGTTGTGTGGGGTGGTTGAAGCATGTAGATCTAGGTCTTCCAGGGTCCTTTGTGCAAAAAACATTTTGGGTTTGTTTTAGGGGAAAGCTATCCTGCACTAGAGTGTTGGGAGGCCTCCCCTCCCAACACTCGATTTGTTTAGCCATCGGATCTAAAAGGGATGGCTCAGATCTATCTTCTTTCTCACTTATCTCTTCTTCTCACCCACCTTTTCTCTCCAACTTTCCAGGTAGGGGGGGGGACCTTTCCAGGTAGAGGGTACCGTTCTAGGTATGGGGGGAGTAGTAGATCCGGAACATCCACTTTAGATCAGGTGGATCGAAAATTCGAGTGCGGGGAGCCTTTTCAACACTCGAGTGTGGGATAGCTTTCCCCTTTTTTTAAATTGATTGAAACTTGTAAAATACATAGAAATTTGTATATTGCTCCAAAAATTATGAGACTTATTTTGTTGGATTCCTTGCATGACGAAGTTTCATACAAATATATGTTTGCATGTTGTACTACTCTGTAGATTTATTTATGATTTATCTTTCTTAAAGCTTTTTAAATTCATATTAAATATTCTAATGCTTCAAAAATGCCAAATTCAATTCTGTTAGAACCCTTGTATCATATATATATTCTAGATCTATAGCTTGTCATCTAATAGTATATGATTTTATACCTAATTTATTAAAATATTTGCTTGTTGGCTGAAAATGAAAAAAAAAACTAATTTTGTTGATCTTGTTTCACTGTATACTATCTAGGAAAAATGTCATCCAAAATTATTCTGTTTCTAAACATGGCTTTTAGGATTTAAAACGTTTCATGATGTGTAACTTGATTAATTGATAATTAACTATGCTAAGAATATTTTGTTGCAAAACCAACTCCTTAATCATGTTTGAACAGTGAGCATATGATATATTTAAGCTAGGCCTTAATTCCATGATTTAGAATTTATATGTGTTATTCTTTTGCCTACTAGTAGTTTATATCTTTTCGATAAACCTTTATTTCTCTCCTTATCTTGTGGTTGTTTTAGTTATTTTATTCTGGTGCTTTCATCCGCGATCATGTCATGCATTCCATGCTCATTCGCATCATGACATCTTCCCTAATGCATACATGCAGTCATTCTTTTAGTGAGCGAAATTCTGGAGTGTGAAATCGTTGAAGCCGAGGCCAAAGGACAAGCATAGGAGAACGTAGTTGAGACCAAGGAGAACCAAAGCAAGCATTTAAACACGTTAAAATACCTATGTTTGCAAATAGTTATATTTCAATATGAGTTATGGGCTGCATTGGGTTATATATGTTCTTATCTTGTAGATCCTATTTGATGCATTTTACCATTCCTTGGCATTTTACCATATGCCTTGTCACTTGTATAATATGATTTAATTTGCTTAATGCTTAGCCATGCTTAGTACTAGGTAGGTACATGGTTAATATGGAATTGTCACTCTACTACTAAACATGGCTAAGCATTAAGGAAATTAAATCATATTAACCCACTACATGAGTGACAAGGCATATGGTAAAATGAAGGAAGGGTAAAATGCACCAAATAGGTTCTACAAGATAACAACATATATCATCCAATGCAACCATAGCTCATATTAGTATATAAATATTTGCAAAGATAAGTATTTCAACATGCTTAGTTGCTTGCCTTAGTTCTTCTCAGTCTCTCAATTACGTTCTTCTCCGCTTCTCCTTCGACCTCGGGCTCAACGTTCTTGAACTCTGGCATTTCGCTCACTAAAAGAATGAATGCATGCATGCATTAGAAAAGATGTCATGATGCGAATGAGCATGAAATGCATGACATGATTGCTGATGAAAAGAAACACAATAAATTAACTAAAATAGCCACAAGACAAGAAGACGGATAAAGGTTTACCGAAAAGATATAAACTACCAATAAGCAAAGCAATAACACATATAAATATTAAATTATCGAATTAAGGCCTAGCTAAAACATTTCATGTGCTCACTGTTACAACATGATTAAAGGAGTTACTTTTGCATTAAAATATTCTCTGCATAATTAACTATCAATTAATCAAGTTACACATCATGAAATTAATTAAGTCCTAAAAGCTATGTTTAGCAACAGAACAATTATGGATGGCATTTCTTCTAAATAATATACAGTGCAACAATATTAAAAAAAAGTAGTTTTACCATTTTATCATTTTGAGCTATTTGCTATGCATTTTTTTCATTTTAAGCCAGCAAGCATATATTTTAATAAAAGCAGGGATCAAATTATATAATCTGCAGGAACAAGTTAAAGATCTAGCATATATACGATACAAGGGTTCAAACAAAATTGGATTTAGCATTTTTGGAGGAGTGGAATATTTCATATAAATTTAACAATGTTTAAGCAAGATAAATCATAAATAAATCAACACAATGGTACAACATGAAGACATATGTTTGTATGAAACTTCATCATGAAAGTAATGCAACAAAATGAATTTCGCAATTTTTGGAGCAGTATACAAATTTCTACGCACTTTAAAATTTTCAGCCGATTTAAAAACAAATCCAACACACTTTTGCGCAAAAGCCCTTAGGAAACCCTATATCTACAGTCACAACCATCAGCTACAGCAACCCCAATGGCTGGGCCCCACGGAACAGAGGCACAGGCGGCCATGGCTGGCCGGCGACCAAGAAACGGCGAAATTATCGCCGCCGGCGAGGTTACGAAGATGAAAAAGGGCATGGGGAGGGGTGTCAGAGAGCGACGCCAGGCGGCTGCGCTGGAAGGTCGACGAGCTTTGGTGAAGTGAAGGGATCGTGTGGGCGAAGTGCAATTGAGCCAAGGCTTCCTGGTGGGGTGGGATGGCGGCAATGGTGAGCTTCATTGCAACAATGGAGGTGGCGGCTGGTAGTGGGAGAAATATTGCTAGGGTTTGGGCCGATTGCTCGGGGCTTAAGTAGAGAAAGGAAGAGCAGGGGCAGCTGCGGCATTTCGCGTGGACGGGAGGTGAGCAGCCGATGAGTTGCGGCAACGTGGCAGCCATCGCCCTCGCTGCCCAACCAGCGAGCGAGCAGGCAATGGGAGGAAGGAGAAGATGCTGAAGAGGGGGACCCACGCGTAAGTGGGACAGTTTAAAAAAACAAGTCCAAATGTTTTGGTTCAAAAGAATTAGTTCCCGATGTCAAAAAATTAGAAATAAATACATTTTGGAAAGATTAGAATACAAGGAAGATTATGCAAGTTGAAAAGGTTGAAAATCATTTTTGGTTTGGTCGCAGTTTGAATTCGAAAAGATTTGCATTTGATTTTGTACTATTTTTTAACCCTAGAAATGAACTCTAAAAATCTTGTAAAAAAATACTCTAAATTCTACATTTGAAATCTTGTATTTTATAAAAGTTTAAGCCATCAAGGTTGCAACACAAAATTTGAAATTCCTTAACAAAGTACTACCAAATTAATTCAATTTAAACAATTCAAAAATGCTCATTTTGTGCACTAATGATGACATGATGCTAGTGATTACATGTTGATCACGGGTTTAGAATTTGGTGGTTACATTATTTTTCGCTAGCAAGGAGATGCTCAACTGCCTTCTCACCTGGGCAGCCGTTGCGCTTGTCATGCACCTGGAGGGGCAGGACCACTCTCGTCAGGAGGTCATTGAGGTCTGCAGGCACCGGAGCACGGTGCAGCGGGCACTGAGATCTTGATGCCAATCATGGGCATGCACCACGACGCCAAGGTGGGGTGCCGACGCCAAATTCAACTCGGCGCACTTCACCGACGATGGCAACCTGCCGCAGCAGCAGATGCCTTTCCTGCCGTTCGGCGGTGATCGTCATCAAGGTCGTGCTGGCACTAGTGCTGCAGCGGTGCGAGGTCTAGCCATCGCCGACGCCGTCATGGGAGCCGGACACCGAGAAGAAAGGAAGATGTGTCGTCCGGAGTCAGTCTGCGGTGAAATGATATCAAATTAGGTGGATGCAAAAGTACTAATTTGCCTTTAATCCATCGACGGTTTGATTTAGTTTATATTATATACTACTAGCTAGTAGTATTGTGCACCGTAAAATAGCACAATCGAGGAACCTTCTCTAGTACAAGTGTACAACTGTCTGTGGTAGTGACGATCCTGCAACTTTCTTCTCTGTCAGGCTTCACATGACAAGTATGCATCTATCTCAATAGGGTTTACCTCAAAGACTTCATGTTTTACTTTAAAGCATCCCCTTTTGACAAATACATAGAAAACACTAGTTCATTAAAGGAGCGTCACTTTTATTCCTAGAGGTTTGATTTGAAGTCTGGCCAGAGAGATGGAAGTATTCGAGACCTGCAGGGGATTGGTTTTCTTCCCTCGTAGTTTGAGGTGTGTTTAGTATTTCATCTTTAACTTTTTTTTATTAGCCTCACGTGATGATTATGAAGCATATTAATAGTCTCGATGCACTTCAGGCCAAATGAAGCATCAGACAAAATGGTGAAGGAAGCAATCAACAGTGACAATGCCTTCAAAGTTACACTGGGCACAGTAGATCTTTTGATCTTTCCCTCTACTATGTTGGCAGAACAAAATCGTTGTAAGTTACTGTATAAATTTCCTTCTTTTATTGTATCATGCTTAGTTTTGCATGGCAGAACAAATCGCCGTCTTCATCGAACTCCACGTCATCTCAGAGACTATAGAGGGGCTAGGGGGGGGAGGATGAGTACAAACGAATTTGTACTCCACAAGTGTAGGGAATTATATGACATGCAACTGAAAGAGGAGGGCTTTTTGGGTTAACTCCCTTAAGCAACATTTCTAGGTTTCACTCTAGATCCTTAGCACCTATTTACTGGATGTGAGAACCACCGTCTCAAACCACATCCAACTCTCAGAAATCCATGCAATTAATCCAACCCTCGGAAATCCATCCGAGTCATCCAACCGCCACCAAGATTACTAATCACGAAGAAGTTCAGGCCGCTCTTGACCATGAGCAAGACTGATATATCAATTTTACACTCTGCAGAGGTTGCACACTTTACCTATAAGTCGTGATTCCCATTAGCCAGGGGTTGCAAGCCCCATATATCACATTTGATAGATGTAATGGCTGGGTCTCACTACAAGGCATTTCCGAAGCTCCTCCAAGCCCGTCTTACACCCCACTGAGGTTTCACCTCTAACCGTCATCACTACTGCAGCGGCCCCCTCTTGTACCACACAAACCACTACGATGCAGACAAAAGCTTGGAACTGACCTAGGCTTCAAGGAATGATAAAGGAAATTCTAGTAAACCATAACATAGGATTCATATTAGACTCAGTACGCAAAACGAATGATCTAATTACTCTAGTAAAGTAAAATAAATAAAAATAGGTATTGGGCTATGAACAAGGACACTTGCCGTTGACTTGAGAATGCAATGAACTCTCGCTCCTCGTAGTTGTAGTTCTGCTTTTGTTCTACTCGTGGTAACCATCGGCGAAAGACATACAAGCATACGTGAAAATAAATAAAACAGTACATCGATTTATTTTATAAAACATGTGCTAAAAGACATGATCTGTCCTGATGCAGAATGAGATAGGGCACAATGCCTGATCGTCCTCGTCGATCTGTCCAGCAGATAAAAGAGTAGGGATTAGGGATGAGAGGGGATCATATGCTAGAGAGAGAAACAGAACAGAGATGAGAAGGGAGCGAGATCACCGCACGAGGCAAGGGCGCAAGACCAAACAGTTCGTCGACTTCTTCACAGATGTTCACGGTGATCTCGGTTTGGTGCTGAATAAAAGAACAAAAGGGAGGAAGAGAGCTATTCCATTTTTATAGTGGAGAGAATAGCAGGTGAAGAGCCATGGTGGCTAGCGTTAGTGGAGCTTCTCGTAATGCATGCAGCACTTCATTCTCTGGGGTGGGAATTGATACATGATCGAGTGACAGTTAGTGTTGATCGATGGTGGAAGTTAGTTAGCATTTTGACATTGCGCATGGGCCGGCTGTTTGTTATTAGAAATAAAAGGACAAAAGACAATCTGTTGGTTGCTTGTTTTGAGCTACATGACGTGCATGCTAATGGACCAAGTAATTAAGGATGCAAGTCATGGAACACGAATAGACAAAGGTTCTGTCATAATGGTCGGCCAGTTCAGATGAGAGAGCAAGAGAAAAACCGACCCATGTTGATTAGCGAGAGATTATTTGGAATTTGAAGTGATCAGGATTGGCGAGCCAAAACAGACTGAAAGATCTAATCGTATTTTTTAAAATGGTTTAAATTCATTTTCCAACAAAAGAATATTGTGCAAGGCAGCATGAATGCAACATCCCCCATTTTAAAAAAATGTTTATATTTTAGATAAATTATTAATTCATTTATTTTATTATTGTTTTCTAGTCACAACCCAATATAGAAATATTGGGGTGTGACAGAAACACTACCTTTGGGGTGTGTCCAAGAAAAGAAAGGCACAGCTGACCAAGATGCTACAGTTAGTGAACAAGATGGTTCACCGCATGCTAGAGGAAGTGCAACAACAACAAGCACATCACCTTTCGGATCTTCAAGAAGAAATGCAGCATGAGTCTTCAGGGCAAGAAACTTCTGTTGTGAAGCTCGATGGGAATCAATCGTTGATGCAGGAGCACAATCCTGAAGAGAAAAAGGAGAGGCTATGGACATTTCCATTGCAGGAAGTATATATATTACCTTCCCTGGCAGCAGTCTGTCCAATAATGCACGGCGGAACACTCCAACAGCGGGGTCATACTCCTCTCTTGTGCATCCTGAAGAATTGAACCTGCAGCAAAAAGAAGGCTAGCCTGTTGGGCTCCACGTTTGTGGTTGGGGCTGGTGGCTGGGGGCTGAGAGGGAGCAGGCCCCAGACCCCACATGTCAGCCTCCTGGAATCAGCCAGCGCTGGCTGGTCAACCAGCCGAACGGGCTGCTACCCGTTGGGTCTAAGTGTTGTTGAACCATCTGCTGAACCTCGGGCAATCTAGCTCTGTATCAGAACCACCCGCCTGGGGTGAGCATCGGTGACAATATTTCCTGGTTCCGCCCCTGGGACTGAACCCTGGCACGGATCACCAGCTTCTGCATGAGCGTGAGCCTCCTCAACCTATTGGGATAGCTTCTGACGATAGCCTAGAGCTGTTCCCTGTCCAGCCGGAGCTGATAGGATTGGCAGCTTTAGAGGCAGAACTGTACTCCCTCCGTCCCATTTTCTCTGCTGAAAGAGCAAATTAGCACCCGTGGAAAATGTCACTGCTGCCCCTATGACTGACAACGTGACAGCAGAAACGTGGTATTGTGGCAAGCGTTGCGGTGTTTAGATGGGTGGAGAAAAAGAATTTTTTTTTCTAGGATGCGTGTTATGTGAGGAGGATGAATAGAAAAGGTGAAAAAGAAATTTTTAGAGATACGTGTTCTATGAGGGGGATGAATAGGAAGTAAAATGAACTTTTTGAACTAAACACGGCACAATCTCTCAACTGCTTGGGTTCACATCTCGCTCGTGGGATGATTGCTGGCCCATCAGTACCTACTGCTGAGTACTGACAGCTGCAGGCCTATCAATGTCTATTGCGTTGTGGTTAATTTGGGATAATTTTTTAACCTTATAAGTACGGTAAAAATAGGACGAAGGGAGTAGCAACCAGCAATATAGAAGTGAATCACAATTTGAGGGTGGCTCCGTTTAGTTTTAAAAAATCACCCAAAAAGTACTATTCATCCAACTTTTTCCTATTCATCTCATCCCTCCCACTCACATAACATTATGCAATGTTTTTCCGATGAACATTGAACAGTGTATTTCCGGGGAATCTTTGGGTCAACTAAACACACCATGTAGATATAGAAAAACACTGTAGGTCGTGCTGGGGAACGTGTTATGTGAGTGGGGGAATAGGATAAGGTTGTATTTAGATTGTTGGAAAAAACACTGTAGCATTCGCTGAGAAACGTGTTTTGTGAGAGAGGAATAGCGAAAAGTTAGAATGAATAATAAAAAATTGGAATAAATAATGAAAAATTGGGAATCTGAAGATGGCCTAATAAATAGAAAAAAGTTGAATGAATAGGATTTTTCTAGGGAATCTTTAGAGAACTATACGCACAGTCTCGTCATGTCGTTGTCGTGTGTCTTTCAGCAGTAGCCATCAAGCTTTGCTCCGTAGGATTTGGGGAGTGTTTAGATTGAGAAAGATTCCCGAAAAAACATTGTAGATCAAAAAAACACTGTATATGAATAGCGATTTGTGAGTAGAAGGGATATGATAAATAGGAAAAGTTAGGTAAATAGTATTTTTTGGGAGACAATTGTTGAATCTAAACGCACACTTGTTGGTCACACTAGGCAATAGGCAATTTTCTCATAGGGTTTCATTTCAACATTTTCCATTGATCACATATGACTACTTCCTCTATCTAATAATAAATGCACCTTTGGACTTTACTACCTTCGTCAGCATTTTATTAGGGTTTGGTCAAAGTCAACACTCTTCAACTTTGATTCTCAATATTTATAAAAAATAATTGTTTCAAATATGAAAAGTTGTATATTATCGTAGTTGGTTTCATGATGAATTTAACAAAACCAATTATATTTGGTCGAACATGATTTTTCGTAGTATTGATAGTAAATGTTAAAAAAATTAACTTTGACCAAACCCTGAAATATCTATATTGCAGGACAGAGGTAGTATGTTTCATGTTTGATCGTTAATCTTATTTAATTTTTTCGTCTGCTAGTTGGATGAAAACACCTGTTTTCGTTTCTGGGCAGATCAAATCTAGATTTCGTTCGGCCAGCAGACAATTTGTGTACACTTTTATAAATCCTCAAAAACAGGACTTTCTTCTGTAATTTTGAAAAACATCCCTGACCGTTGCTGTTCAACACTCGCTTTCCCGAAGAAAGCGTTCCATCTCCGACGACTGGCCCACAGTTTACTCTGTCCCACCTGTCAGGCTAGATCCCCAACCTCCGCTATCAAGAACACTCTAGAACCCCCGCCTCCAAGCACGTGCTGTCTCCGTCGCGCTCAACAAAATCGCCGCCGACGCATCGATCTCGGGAGTCGCAACGCGAGGCGCACGCGGTCCACGCCCCCCACCCCACTCCAGAAACCACTCGCACCACTCCTCCCTCGTTCTAGAAGCTTCCATTTCGGGAGGCCATGGACGACGACGACTACGACATCCCGGCGGCCGGTGGGTACGACCCCATGGCCATGGGGATGGGGATGGGCGGCCTCGGCCTCGGCGGCGCGATGGGGATGGGCGGATACGGCCTCGGCGGCCCCATGGGGATGGGGGGCTACGGCCTCGGCGGCCCCATGGGGATGGGGATGGGAGGCTACGGCCTGGGCGACGAAGACGACGCGGGCGCCGGGGAGGGGGAGGCGGACCTCCCTCCCGCCGAGATGAAGGTCGGGGAGGAGCGGGAGATCGGGAAGGAGGGGCTCAAGAAGAAGCTGGTGAAGGAGGGGGAGGGGTGGGGCCACCCCAGCGCCGGCGACGAGGTTGAAGGTGAGATTTGCTCTTCCCTCCATGTTGCGTTCGGGTCTTGGATCGGATTGGATTTTGTTGAGGACATGAAATGCGTGCTGATTGCGGCTTGGTGGGGGCAGTGCACTACACCGGAACGCTGATGGACGGCACCAAGTTCGACTCCAGCAGGGATCGCGACTCCCCGTTCAAGTTCACACTGGGCCAAGGTATCATCGGACTCTTCTGCTCTTTTCGTTTGGAACTAGGACCAAATTAGCCATGCTTTCGACCACACTAGTAGTACAGCCTTTGTAAAAATTTGTGATGCAAATTGCAAACCATGGCATTCTGTTGTCTGAAACCTGGTGAATGTCGCGAATTTGGTAATATAACCTTTGTTTGGAAAATGGAAAGTTTGTACCAAACTAATTCGTAGGTTACAGCTAGAAGGCTTATTGACAGAGTAGCAGACATTATTGCTCTGCAATCCTTCAACAAGAGAGGCGCCACACTGGGTTATCTATATCTGAGTCTGGATTAGTACAGCTAGAGCAGGGATCAACCTGAAATTTCTGTGCTTCCTGATTGTTGTTTGAATCCCCTGGGTAATTGGATTCAGATTAAATATGTTTCCTCATTTTCATATTTTGTTTTCACTCTGTGTGAATGGTTCCCTGTACCTGGTACGCGCAGTATAGATATAAGTAGAAGTGATAATAACATATTATTCTTTATGGTGTGCTGCTACTGTAGTTCTTCAAATGTTGATTTCATGGATAACTGATTTATTGTTTCAGCATAGCTGTATTTTTCAAAATAACCAAGGATGCAAGAGTACAGACTTTAAGATGATCACTATAGTGGAATTAAAGAGAAATATGTCCTTATCTATGCAATTTTCTAGAGATGAAGCATTCCAGTTTACTTTATATTTTAGGGTAGCATCATTTAGACAGGTGATTCTTTACTACTTAGAAACTGATCCACTATTTAATACCTTTCATCCACGTCAATCTTTTAGTGCACAAGATCATTCATTGATCCCCATGCCAGCTTCCTGATTTTCTATCAAAAATGAGTTTCAGCCTTTTCTGTTGCACAGTAACTGAATGCAAAAAGAGGTTTGTATTGTGGGGTCTGTTAGTTGTACCTTGCTTGTTATCGTGTGTTTTTTTTTTTTTGTTCTTACTATATACTACTAGAAAGCTATGTTCTATTTATTTATTTCTTAAGCATGGACTTTCAATTGAAACTTCGGTGGAATGATGCATATTTTAACAGAAATAATATTGTTATTCTCCACAGGACAAGTTATAAAGGGATGGGATTTGGGCATCAAAACTATGAAGAAAGGTGAAAATGCTATTTTTACTATCCCACCGGAGCTTGCATATGGTGAAGATGGCTCCCCACCTGTCATCCCTCCGAATTCCACCCTGCAATTTGATGTTGAGCTTCTTTCATGGGTCAGTATCAAGGACATTTGCAAGGATGGAGGCATCTTAAAGAAGGTGCTATCTGAAGGAGATAAATGGGTAAACCCCAGAGATCCTGATGAAGTTTTTGGTAATGTACCATGTTCTACTCTGTTGTTCAATTCGACGTTGCCCTTTTAGCGATCAAATTTCTAAAAGGTTTATTCATTATTTTGTACAGTTAAGTATGAGGCAAGGCTCGAGGATGGAACTGTGGTGTCAAAATCTGATGGTGTTGAGTTCACTGTGAAAGATGGTACTGTGATTGGCATTTTTTAGCTGTTGCATTGTAATTCTAGCTTTCAAAGGTCAGTTTCTCATGCAGGAATGTTGTCTTACTTCCAGGGCTTTTCTGCCCTGCCATATCAAAGGCTGTCAAGACTATGAAGAAGAATGAGAAGGCTCTCCTTACTGTCAATCCACAATGTGAGTTTGCTGCAATGTAATTAAGAAATATCGGGTGCAATGTAACAGTGGAAGCATGTCTAACATGTGTCAATTTGTTATAAATAGATGGCTTTGGTGAGCAAGGCAGGCCAGCCTCTGGAGAGGAAGCTGCTGTGCCACCTAATGCTACGTTGTGCATTGAGCTTCAAGTGGTTTCCTGGAAGACAGTAACTGAGTTAGGCCATGACAGAAAGGTCCTTAAGAAGATCCTTCAGGAGGGTGAAGGCTATGATCGTCCCAATGATTGTGCAATCGTTAGAGGTACATGGTTAGATATGATGAATTGTTTTTACGTGATTATCTGAGATCGGAAATCATGGTGACATTCTTTTTCTGTCTTCTACCGGCTAATGATAATGTTCTGGCTCTGCAGTGAAACTTATCGGCAAGCTGGCGGATGGTACCTTGTTTGTCAAGAAAGGTCATGACGGCGAGGAGCCATTTGAGTTCAAGACTGATGAAGACCAAGTAATCGAAGGGCTTGACAAAGCAGTACTTAGTATGAAGAAAGGTGAAGTGGCCTTGGTGACTATTCCTCCCCATCATGCTTTTGGAGCTAATGAAACAGATCAAGATCTTGCTGTTGTTCCACCTAACTCATCTGTTTACTATGAGGTGGAACTTGTGTCATTTGATAAGGTAACACTGAAATGGAAAAGCATGGTTGGCTCAACAATTACTGACCGCTGATGAAATTAAAATCCTACCTGCTGTTTCATGTAGGACAAAGACTCATGGGACTTAAAGAACAATACTGAGAAGATTGAAGCAGCTGCTAGGAAGAAAGATGAAGGGAATGTGTGGTTTAAAGAGGGCAAGTATGCCCGGGCTTCTAAGAGATACAAAAAGGTCTCATTTTAAGCATACAGTTAAAAAAAACCTTTTGCACTTGTTTTGCGTTATGTTAAAAATTGTATTTAAGTATTTTCTGCTCTATATCAGGCTTTGAGCTTCGTCGAGTATGATAGTTCCTTCAGTGAAGAAGAGAAGCAACTTTCGAAACCACTTAAGATAAGCTGCATGCTAAACAATGCTGCATGCAAACTAAAACTTAAAGACTACAAGGAAGCAAAGGAACTGTGTACCGAGGTATCATAAATAGAAACGAAAACATCTTGGCAGTTACATAGCTAATAACAAAATAGTTACCTGTGCTGACAATTGATAATGGTATTAGGTCCTGGAACTTGACAGCACAAATGTGAAGGCCTTGTATAGAAGGGCACAGGCATACACCAATCTTGTTGATCTTGATTTGGCAGAGGCAGATATCAAGAAAGCACTAGAAATAGATCCAGACAACAGGTAATCTTTTGTTTGTACCGTTTACTTCGTTCAAATTATGGACCCTGGGAATGCTAACCATGTGTGGTACTGAAGTTTGCTTCCTGGTGATCCTTTGGGACAAATTACCAGCTGTTTCTGCTGTATCCCATATTATCGGTGGCGATCAGTACTTGATGGCATCACACTCTCATTCACACCTATGTCTTGCACAGTTTGTTTTAATGCAAAAACGTATCCTGGATGCTGAATTGCTGATACATGAAAGATGCAACTCATTATATTATCAGGGATGTGAAGATGGGGTACAGGAGGCTGAAGGAGACAGTCAAGGAGTACAAAAGAAGGGACGCCAAATTGTATAGCAATATGATATCCAAACTGAGCAAGGCCGAAGATACGGAAGGCAATGTAAGATCCCTCCTTCAACTACGAACCATCTTGAACCTTTGTTACCTTGATGGTCGCTCATCTAACAGTATTTTTGCCGTTGCTGTTGCTGCTTCTAGGAACATGAAAGTCGGAGGCAAAGTAAGAAGCGTGGCCTGTGGTCATTAGCCGAACTCCTTAGGAGATACTTCACTGCCGATGGTACCAAGGGATCCACATTGTGGCTTGTGCTGAGGCTGTTAATTTTGGTGGTGCTAGTGGTTGCAGTTTGTGTGGGTTACTACATGCAGAGTGGTGTTCAAGAAATAGACTGCATTAACTGTTAATGGAGACAGTATTACTTGTTGGTTGGGCATGGTATCTATTCTCGTCTTTCTCCAGTGTTCGTGGGACAAGTGTTTGATCGTGGTATATATACGGTGTATTTGTTTAGCTGTGCGGGTTAGAGGGTAAAATAATTGTTTTATTGTACCGGCCAACTTTACTAGTGTAATTATATATTATATATGAAACTTTCATAATGTCATAATGCTTTCGCGTTTGAAACTCAAAATATTTTGTTCACTTGTTCTAGTAACAGTTAATTCAACGATATATATTAGCAGTAATTCAATGAAATTTCCAAAGGAATTACCCAAGTATGATGTCGTAGATTCATGGCCAAATACCGTTTTGATGCCCCTGTCTAAGCCATCAGTAATGTGGATTCTTTTTTAAATCAAATGTGATTGTGGGGCGGCATGCGTGGGATGGTATTAATTACTCCAGTGTTACTGGTCGCAGAAGGGGATCAGCCTGCTTGTGCTCCTCTGCTTTCGGCTTTGCAGACTACCTTCCTTCCCAACAGTGTGCAGGCTGATCCTAACCGCCAAGGCCAAAAGAAACGACGACGATTCGATCGCTAGCAAAAACGCCGCCGCTCTGGCCTCCTCTGAAACGTCGCGACTCAGGACACGACTAAACAAAGGGGCCTCTTCATTTTTTGATACTGATTCTGAATATATTAAAACAGTGAGAACACATTACAAGGTTTTGGAATCGCGTGTTCCAAAGAGTACATATGTAGCTTCTGAGCTACCACCAAAGAGATATGATTGATAACACGTAAGCTAAACAGTCTGTTTTTTTAAGTCCGTCATCTTCCTGTGCGTACACAGGTGATGTCTACATTGGGGGCGCGAGGCCTGAGAGTAAAGGCCACAACGTTGACATCGAGGGTCCTCCTTATCGCACTCCGATAGTACAGTCGATGCTCCTTTAGACTATGTGACCGGCCTGTGTCTTCGAGGATTAAAGGTTGAGCCGTAGATATGTAATAACCTTCACCGGGCTCAACCAGCTGGTACCATATCTGCTAGCGTTGAATCTGGGGAGTCGGAAGTCAATCCGAACACAAGTAGACAGGTAACCACTTCCATGTACGCAAACGAAAAGAAGAACGGAGAAATAAGGAGCACTAGAATCTACCCAGCTAGATGCATTGGACCAGAAACCAACCATGCACCCGTGGCTTGCATGTTGGGCACGTAGTGGCCTTGGACCAGCAGGAAGCACAACCCTCGAGTCGACGAGTGTATTCCCGGGTGGGACCCACGCACAAAGCACGAGACGATGAGGTGCAGACCAAGGAGGGTCCCACCATCGAACCAGCCCTAGTGGACGCATGCCGTCGACGGCAGAACCCAAGGGAAGGCTGGCCGCAGGGACCAAGCGAGCTTGGATGAAGCCCGCCCTAGCATGTGTGATGGCGGAGCGGTCGAAGCTTCGGAGGCGGATGTTGGCGTGAAGCTCGGAGGTGATCTGCCTGAACGCCAACAGTTCGGCGAGGAAGAACCCGAAAGCCTCGGCCCGAACGAAGAAGCTGGCGGGCAGGAAGCTTACACAGGCGGTGCCGCTGCGGACGAGCATGCCCAGCGCCAGCGGGGGTTCGAGCAGCACGTCGAGCTCACCAAGGATACCGGGAGGGTGGAAAGGCGGAGAAGATGGGTGGTGGTGGCGAAACCAGCATTGGTGGGAGAAAATGATGAGTTGGTGGTAATAAAGAACGAAGAAGCTAAACTTGCCACTGAGAAACATCGTCCCGTGCAAAACGAGGGTGGAAGAAGTCAGCAACCGAGCTGACGACGAGACGAGCAAGGTCGGCGGCGGCGGCAGGCACTGCATCGTCTCTGGCTTTCTCCGGATCGAGGGTGGCGGCGGCGGCGGAGAGCTCGGTGTCGAGGAAGCCAGGATCTTGACTTGAAGAGGGCCGAGGTAGGCGTTGCACAAGTGATGGCACGCTCGAGGAAAAGCTTCTTCGGCGGCGGCGAAGAGGGCGAGGAGCAGGAGCCACGATCGCCAACGGATCAGTGACCGACGGCCTTTACGGAGCGTCAAACCTTAAAACTACTTTATTTGCTGGAAGGGAAAGCCTATCTACCTAAAGAGGGGGTCGGACCACCTCCCTCTCGCCACCGGCGAGCTGCCGAGGGAGGAGAGGAAGGGGGCCGGAAGCTAGTTGCTTGCTTGGGCTTAGCTTGCTATCGCATATCCAGCTAAACAAGCTGGATTCGAGTGGACTATGTTGTTCCGGGGCCTCTTCATTGAAGCTTAACTGGAGAGCCCTCCTAGGTTACCTTTTTTCAACAAAAGTTATTTTCTTCGACACAAAGGTGCACAACATAGGTAGTAACTCACATGGAAAAGCTTTCAACACAAAGGAGGAAAGGCCTTCTTCTCCACCTCCAGAGGATCGTGGGTGGGAAAAGTAACTTTATTGTATTCGCCTTTGTTTGAAAAGTAACTAGTCAACTATTGTGTACACTGCGAAGTAACTTTCTAGTATCCTATCTAGTCTGAAAAGTAACTAGTCAGCTGTTATATATACTACAAAGTAACTTTATAATGTTATGCTCGATCTGAAAAATAGCTAGCTAAAACCATGTACATTCCATCAGGACGTCACTCCTCTGATATTCTGCGAGATAGACGTTGGGCATGCACGGCATAGGTACGAAGTATGGGGTAGAAGTAACATTTTCACATTTATGTATGATAGAAAAGTAACTTCGTTATTTTTCATCAAAACATAGTCGACTGAGATCTTATTTTGAAGTTTGCTGGTAAAGTTATAAAAAAAAAATTCGCGACCCTCCCTTCCATTTGTTCATCTTTTGATTGTATTCCTCGTCCAAATATGGAGGGCTCTCCACGTAATGCTAAATAGAGAGACGTCTCTCCTCAGATTTTGAGTTTGTTTCATCCCTCTTGTCCGCCCATTTAACTCCGAGCTTTGTGCACATAGCTCCCACCATAGGCAAAATGGTAGGTCACCTTTCCCGAATTCCCGTTAACTTCGGCGAGTGGCGACAAATATTCTGATTCATTTCGTCTTGAACCACTAGGGACAAATAAAACTAGAGTGGGAGTATATTGTAAAAATTATGTCCTTTTCGGTTAACTTTGCGAGTGGCGATAAATATTCTGGTTTCTTTCTTCATGAGCCACTAGCCACAAATAAAACCAGATGATGGAAGTATATTAACAAAATTGTGTCAAACCCGTCAACAAATTATGGTGGAGCCTGGTTCCGCTAAATGGCTAAGACTATCCGCACTGGGGTCTGTAAACCCGGCCTCCAGGTAAGGATAGCGGCAAAAATTGACGCAGCGGCGACCTCTACGCCGACCGCTAGCTCCCAGGTTCACTCGCGGATCGCCAAATCTGGGGACATAGCAGCGGACCGTTACCGTCTGACCTGGCGTGGGGCCCACCCCTGCCGCGCCGCTCCCAACCACCGGCTGGCGAGCGGAGAGAGAGAGGACCGCCTGCTCCGAATCGAGTAGTTGATGTCGGCCATCGCGAGCTCGCCGCACCGTCGCCTGCCTCGCTGCGTCGACGGCTACCACCACCTCCGTCGCTCGATTTGGCCGGCCGCCACCACCTCCGCCGCTCGATTCGGGATGGCCGGGGATCGATTCCTCGGGAGAGGAGGAGCTCCGCCGTGAGGAGAGGAGGGGCGCGGTCGTGGGAGCTTGCCGCACCACTCGACGACGCCTTGGCTGTCGAATCGGGGAGAAGAGAAGAGGTGGAGCTGCTGCTCCTCCGCCTGCAGCTCCGCGCGGGGAGGCAGGCCGAGAGAGGGGGTCGGAGAGGTGGAGCTGCTGCTCCTCCGCCTGCAGCTCCGCGCGGGGAGGCAGGCCGAGAGAGGGGGTCGGAGAGGTGGAGCTGCTGCTCCTCCGCCTGCAGCTCCGCGCGGGGAGCGAGCTCGAGCTCGAGCTCTCGCCGACCAAGAGAGAGAGGAGGAGACACGGTGAAAGATCTGGAGAGGAGGAGACGAAGACGACAGAGACGTCGGAGAGAGAAGGGGGCGTGCGGAGAAAAATAGGAGGGGAAAAAAAGAATAGGAGACAAAAAAAGGAAAAGTAAAAGAAAAGTGGGGAGACAGAGGATAGTAGTTGGGATAATTGAATAAAATATAGATTAGTTGGTATAGAGGTTGACCGGTGCGGAAAAAGTTAGGATAGAGATTGTAATCTTGATGTTGACGCACTTTTGGTCAACACACGAAAGCGCTAGATCGCGCGGTCGTCAAATTCTCCTCGCCGGAACTCCTGAGAGCAGCCGGTCAGACCGCCAGTAACATAGGGATAACACCCTAAAAATGCCCTATTAAAAGTTTAGTAATTAATTAGCTTTTTATATTCAAGTGCTGATAAATAATCTAGGATAAATAAAATTTTTGGAGAATTAAAAGCAAATATAAGGTCTAGAAACATTATTGTTGCATTCATGCTGGTGCATTTATTTTTTTTATTGTTGAATTCAAATTTGAGTTTGAATTTGAATTCAAATGAGTGTTTGAATAAAAGAAAAACCTTTTCTTTTTCTCTCTTTTTCCTTCTCAAATTTCAGCCCAGCCGGCCCACTCTCCCTCCCCTTTCTTTCTCTCCCTTGCGCGGCCCAGCTCGGCCCACCACCGCAGCCCGCCAGCCCAGCCGCGCTCCTCACTCCTCCAGTGGCTGACGCGCGGGGCCCACGCGTCAGCGTCGTCTCCCACCTCAC
This sequence comes from Digitaria exilis, assembly GCA_015342445.1. Lineage (NCBI taxonomy): Eukaryota > Viridiplantae > Streptophyta > Magnoliopsida > Poales > Poaceae > Digitaria > Digitaria exilis. The sequence goes on from JACEFO010002864.1 coordinate 92,443, forward strand.
GCCGCGCCCCACCGAGCCCGGGTCAAACCCGACCCCGAGCTCGAGTCCGTGCCCGCGCCGCCTCCACTCGGCTTGGCCCGCACGCCAAGGTGCCTTGGCCGGGCTATAAAGCCGCTGCCACCCCCTGCCTCTCTAGCCCCCTCTCAAACCCTAGCCGCCACGTCCAGGGCAGCAGCGCCGCCGCAAACCCTAGCCCGAGCTTCGAGCGCCGCCGCCGTCGATCCGTCGCCTCGCCGCCGCATTGACGACGAGACGCCGTCCAGGAGCACCGCAAGGTTCAGAGGAGCACGCCGAGCCCCTAAACCCTCTCCCTCTCGCCCTGTAGCGCTTGCGCAAGCTCGCCGTAGTAGCCGTTCCGCCGCCGCTCATCGCCAGCCGCCGTCGCCGCGTAATCCTCGAGAACAACCCCCAAAACGGGTTCACCGTCGCCTCCTCTTTCTCCTGGGCCAAGCACGGCGAGCTTTGGAGCTTTGTAGCGCCGTCGACACTCGATTCCGGCGAACTTCCGGCCAAGCGCCACCGTCCCCTGGAACTCCGGCGACTCCCTTTGAGCTCGATCTAACCGCAGCCGTCCGATCTAGATCCAACGGCCCAGATCCAAACCCGGTCCGGTTCACCGTGGACCCGTGGACCGTGGTCTACGGCCGGTCCACGGCACCGTTGACCGTGACGTCAGCTGACGTCAGCCATCAGCCGCCGCCGTAGCGTTTTTGCAAAAGAGCCCCTGCTGTTTTTGGAAATCAACCCGCGGTCCAGCGCAGTTCAAAAATAATTATAGTTTAGTCCTTTTTCTTTTGGTTTAGCCCCTGCTCTTTTGAAAAATAGTGCCCGCCGTCCTAGATGGTTGTTTTACTCGTTAGCCCTCAGGTTTTTATATGAAATTATGTTTTAGGTCCCTGGTTTCTTTCAAAAACGCCCCTGGAAGCCTAAAAGTCTCACCAGCAAGCCCCTAGAGCCCGTTTTAAGCGTAGTTTCTTCGTTTTAACTCCGATTTGAGTGATTTTCGCGCTCACATGTTCGTAGTGAAGCGTACAACAACTTTAAAGCCTTCTTTTCATCTTTTGTTTATGTTTGGTATACTGTTCTAATAAATGCCTTGTTTGCATGTATGTATGGATGCTTGTGTGGTGATCGATGTGAGTAGTTGACGAGCCGTTCGAGTTCGCTGACGATCCCGTTTCTGAAGAGCAGGTGCAGCAGCAGTTCATTGAGGAAGGCAAGTATAACACGGACAGTCCTTGTTACCTATACACCATTTAATCATACAATTCATATGCATGTGTCTAATATTGTTAAACATTAAGGATGTTCCTAGTCTTTACCTTATTCCTTGTTTACCCGGGATTTATGCATTGTGGTTAGTCTATGCTACGCACTGCAACCAACATTTATTTTTATGTTAATATTGAATTAATGGTCTACTTCAATGATGACTAAAAGATGCTTTTTAGCAACATGGTTCGGGAAACTAGAGCATGTGCTTTGTGCTTTGTTCTAGTGTCTCTATAAGGTTTGGTCTAGGGAATTAGAGCATGTGCTTCGTGCTTTGTTCTAATGTCTCTCCCTAAGGTCTGGTTCTTAAAGCTACAACCCAGGAACTTGTTCGCCGCCGTTGGAACTATAATGGCTCTGGTCTTGGATCACTAGCTTGTACGTCTCTAGCTCGCCAGTGGTTACCGAAAGGGGTATGTGGGGAGCATGGATGAGAGTATAGTTTGATCCATCGAGGACGGATTTATCCGTTGGCTATGTCTCGTTAGGCAAAGTCCCGTGATGTAAGCACCCGATGTACGGCAGCTTCACACATTGCGATGATTGCGCTCTCGCTCTGGACGCCATTGACCCCCTCACGTTGCACCCTGAGCGTACGTCAATCTCGATGGCTTGGGTTATGCTGCCTATGTTGAACCAAAACGGCTACTGTGCTTGTTAGGGTGTTTTGTGAAAGTCCTCGTAACATAAATTCTTTTGGATTTATGTGACCGGCGGGTAAAGGGCGAAACCTCTGCAGAGTGTTGATCTATCATGATAGCCATGCTCACGGTTACGAGCGGCCTGGATCCTTTTTTATTAGAAGATGATGTTAAGTTGATGTTGGAATATTCTATAATTATCTAGACATTATTATTAATGGGTTTATATTTGGGTTCTACTCATTTGTAGTAAATTGGATGGTAATAAAATGAAACAACTAAAAATGCTAATGCAGTATAACCGTGTCAAGCCTTTGTTCTTGCATAACCCGTGTTATACTTGTTAAGTAAGATGGTTTACTTACACTTGCAACTATTCAACAAAATCCCGGATAGGTAACAGATGGAGCAGTGAATGATCAGTCGCTTGCTGAGTTTCCGGAGGATCTGCCGTACTTCTAGCTGTGTTCAACCAGTCGGTGTCCCTGTGGACTTGAGGCTCTACTAGTTATGAAACGTTTAATAATATTAAGACTTTCGCTGTGCTATTTGTTTAAGACTATGTCTTGTGTTAAACTCTGATATAAACTATTTTATTCGAGCATTGTGTTCTCTGTGATTCAATATTTGTAATCTATATGTGTTCTGTGGACATCCTGGGCATGTATATAGAAGCATTCGGATATCTTGGAAATCTGGGTGTTACAAGAGGCGCCGCGAAAGCCTACGATCACAACCTCGGGAGGGACCCCATCGGAGGCTGCGGACCTGGGGTTGTTCTAAGGTCGGCAAGGCCACTTAGAACGTCCTAAAACGTCGCGGAGACGAAGAAGGAAAGCAAAAGGGTTGCAAAAGCTAGGGTTTGGAGATAAAAAGTAAGACAATGATTTGTTCGATTGGGTAAAGGTCCTCAATCGGCCACGGCCCTTTATATTTATAGGGTGGGGAGGTCTTGCCCCGCAAGGAAGTCCTTGTACAGATCTAAAAACGTGCAAAAACCTGATTCTACTCGGACTCGGGGACAGACGGTCAGACCGCCTGTGACAGGCGGTTAGACCGCCTGGCACATTGCCAGATCGGCTACAGGGCCCAGCCGGTCTAACCGCGTGTACAGGCGGTCTAGACCAGCTGTCCTAGTCTGATCGGCTTTACGCCATTTTTGGTCGTCAACATATGCCCCTCTGTTTTTTGGTAAAACTTTTTTTACCACAAAACATTTAATCAGACTAAGGGCGACCCTCTATTATTGGTCATTTTTTCCCTAAGGGCGATATCACATATCGGCCATATCCTTTCAAGCATGTTGCCAAACGCTTGGATGATATTTCTTTAAGTACTTCCCATTGAGCGCCTTTGGCAACTGAAATCCTTGCAAAGTCTCCACCACATTGGAATTCCCAGAACAAACCTTCACAATACGATATGGTCCTTCCCAATTCGGCGACCATTCACCAACTTGAAAGGATATGAGTTTTACCTTCTTGTTATATGCTCGAGCCACTCTTCTTTTATCTTTTTCAATCTCCTCTAAGGCCTCCAAACGCTTGTCGGTCGCATCATCAATGTTATCCATCATCAAAGCACAATATGTACTAGCATCAAAATCATTTTGCTTAGCCAATCTATAAGCAGCGAGATTTACCTCAACGGGCAAAACGGCCTCTTGACCATAGACGAGCTCAGATGGAGTAACCTTAGTGGCACCATGTCTAGAAATACGATGTGCCCATAATGCTTCAGATAATACCTCATGCCACTGCTTAGGATGATCTTCAATCTTCTTTATGAGCTTGATCAAAATCTTATTGCTAGACTCGGCTTGACCATTGGCTTGAGCATAATACGGAGATGAATTGAGCAATTTAATACCATAGGATACAACAAACTCGCGTACCTCTTTAGAAATAAACGACGTCCCTTGGTCTGTCGTCAATGTTTGAAGAATCCCAAATCTATGAATAATATGCTCAGTAATAAACTCAATCAGCTCTCTATGTGTCATGTTCTTGAGGGAAATTGCTTCAGTCCACTTGGTAAAATAATCAGTAGCCACAATCACAAAACAATAACCCTTGGATGAAGGAGGATGAATCTTACCAACAAAATCTAAACCCCATCCTCTAAAAGGCCATGGCTTAATGATCGGATGCATCAACGCAGCAGGTGCAATCTGAATATCCCCGAACTTTTGACACTCCTCACATCCTTTGTCGTAACGAAAACAATCAGCTATCATCGTAGGCCAATAAAAACAAGCCCGTCTAAGGAGCCACTTCATCATTGGAGCCGATTGATGTGTACCAAAAATCCCTTCATGAACCTCTGCCATGGCTAATCTAGCTTGATCAGGATTTAAACATTTCAAAAGCAATCCATCCATGGTCCGACGATATAGTTCACCATCAACCAAAGTAAACTTGAAAGCCCATCGTCGGACTTTTCGATCCACTGACCTGCTAGCATCCTGCAAATACTCCACCAGAGGCTTCCTCCAATCACCAACATCGGCCACAACAGATTGAAAATCATTAATAGCCGAATCGGTATTTTCAGAGGGACAGGCGGTCAGACCGCCTGTACTGGCGGTTAGACCGGCCGTAACAGGCGGTCAAACCACCTGTTCCAGAGCAGAAACGCGGCTTCCCGAAACATCGGCCTCATTTCATGAAAATTTCTTTTTTTGAACATTATAGCCTTATGCCTGCTGTGCCAACGCATTAGCTATAGGATTCTCTTCTCTTGGTACATGATAAATAACAAATTCATCAAAGCAAGATATAATATCTAAACACTTATCAAGATAAGCATTCAAAATTGCATCTAAGCATTGACAAACCTTAGATACTTGCTGAACCACCAAAAGAGAATCACCATATGCTTCCACATGTTTTACTCCCATGTCATGTAACATCTCCAACCCGAATAATAAAGCTTCATATTCGATTTGGTTATTAGTGCATTTATGATCTAATCGGCTAAGAGCCTCAAAAACAACACCGTTTGGTGAAATAAGAATAACACCAACTCCACAACCACTTTTGCAAACCGATCCATCAAAATGCAATTTTCATGGAATCAAAGTAATATAGCCGACATTTAAATCAAGATGTTCACTAATCCTATGTTCAACAATAAAATCGGCAACGATTAGTCCTTTCATAGATTTCAATGGCTCAAAGACTCATATTCAATTAAAGCATAAGCTCATTTGCCGATTCTACCACTTAATATAGGTCTATGCAACATGTATTTAATTATATCGGCTTGACTAGCAACTATGCAAGTATTTAATAACAAATAATGCATCAACTTTGTGCAAGCATTATATAATGATAAGCATAACTTTTCAATGAAAGTATACCTTATTTTGGCGTCCAATAATCTTCTACTTGCATATGAAATAATATATTCCTTCTCTTCGGTCTCTTGGATCAAAACGGCCCCAATAACACTTTTTTCGGCCGCGATATATAATTTAAAAGGAACCCCACTCCTAGGTGCCCGAAGAACCGGAGGCGAAGATAAAAAATGCTTGATCTCTTCAAACGCCTCTTGCTGTTTTGCCCCCCAAGTAAATTCAGCATCATCTTTCAACCGAAGCAAAGGAGTAAAATCATTCACCTTTCCCGACAAATTGCAAATAAATCTTCTCAAGTAATTCACCTTGCTCAAGAATTTCTGCAACTCTTTCTTAGAGCTAGGCGCCTGCAACATACCAATAGTGTTGGCCTTCTTTGGATCAATTTCTATTCTATTTTATGAACTATGAAGCCCAAAAACTTCCCAGCCGACACACCAAAAGCACACTTAAGTGGATTCATCTTCAAACCATACCGACGCATTCTTTCAAATGCAAGTCTCAAATCGGCCAAATGAGAAACACTTCCAGCCGATTTAACAACAATATCATCGATATAAACTTCCAAGATAATACCAAGCAAATCATGGAAGATCAAATTCATCGCCTTTTGATAAGTAGCACCGACATTCTTCAAACCAAAAGTCATAACAATCCACTCAAACAAACCAACAAAGCCTAGACATACAAAACCTGTTTTGGATATATCCTCTTCGGCCATAAATATTTGATTGTAACCAGCATTACCATCAAGAAAGCTAATCATTCTATGTCCAGACGCAGCATCGATAAGCATATCGGCTATTGGCATAGGATATTCATTTTTACGAGTAGCACGATTAAGATTTCTAAAATCAATACACACTCTAATCTTACCCGTTCCTTTCTTTTCCATGGGTACAATATTAAAAATCCATTCAGCATATCGACAAGGTCTAATAAACTTTGCTTCTAATAACCGATTTATTTCCTCTTTAACTCGGTCATAAATTTCAGGATTAAAACGCCTAGTTGGTTTTTATGAGGCCTAAAACCAGACTTAATAGGTAACCGATGCTCAACAAGCTCTCGGCTTAAACCAGGCATTTCATGATAATTCCAAGCAAAGCAATCGACATACTCTTTTAACAACTTCATTAATTCAGATTTAAAAGCAGGATCTAAATTCTTATTTACAAACGTCGGCCTGGGCAAAGAACCATCACCAATGTCTACCTCCTCAAGAGGATCGGCCGACGTAAAATCACATCCTAGCTTGCTTATATCATCAAAATCTTTAATAGCTTCACACATATCGTTCTGATGCGACTGATAGTGTTCAACTCTCTGCTGCAACCACTCTCGATTATCCATTAAATCATATGAGATGATTCAGCCGATTGTTCATTGGCTTTATGACAGCAGAGATGAAGCCATTCTTAGTACAGCTGATAAACTCAAATTCAGAAAGATCTATGCCTAACAAACATCTAACATCATCATGAATGCCAACCAAAGAGCTATCAGCTAAAGCAACACAAGCAGAAACATCACCATGCACAACCTCTACATCATCATCTACCCACTGAATCAAACATTGATGCAAAGTAGAAGGAATGCATTGGTTTGCATGAATCCAATCACGACCCAAGATTAAACTAAAGTTACCTTAAGTCTCAGCGACAAAGAAAGCAGTGGCCAAGGTCTTGCTCCCAATAGTAAGCTCCATAGAAATCACCCCCTTGGCGCCAATAGCCTCTCCTCCTCCAATGCCGCTGACGTTCATGTTGGTCTTGATCAGCTCCGAATCTGAACCACCAAGCTTCTTGTACAAAGAATAGGGCATTAAGTTCACAATAGCCCCTCCGTCGACCAATATCCGCGAGATTGGCTTCCCATTGATATGACCCTTCAGATATAAAGCCTTCAAATGATTGTCTTCAGCTTTAGGCTTCTGGAATATAGCTTCCTTGGGACCAAAATCAAGATGAGCAACCTCCTCCTCCGAAAGCATGTCCCCATTCATGGGCATATGAAGCACATTCACATCACAATTCATGCGCTCCGGAGAAGAACTGTAATCAACAAGCTCTTCATCGTCCTTAGCAGTGGGAACCGATGTTGACTTGCCATCATGAGCCGAAGAACTGGAAGAAGAAACACCGGGCGCTTCTGCGTCACCCGGTCTGACCGCCTGTACAGGCGGTCTGACCGCTTGGGCCGCCGATCCTAAATGACAGACGGTCTGGACCGCCTATGCAGCCAGTTTGACCACCTGTGGGTCTTCCTTCGGCTTCCACTCCTTCTTCTGTGAAATCATGGGCTTGACTTGGTTGAAGAATTCATCTCTCTGCTTCTCCAACTCTTGCTCTTGTCTTTCCCGAAAACGAAGTCTCTGAAGCTTCCTCTTCTGCGTGCGAGTCAACCCTTCAGGACACCACCTTGGAAGAAAGTGTTGTTGAATCTTGCTAGTACTAGCCCCTTCAGGACACCGCCTGTAGGGGCCGGTCAGACCGCCTGTAACAAAGGCGCCATGAAAGCCTACGATCACAACCTCGGGAGAGACCCATCGGAGGCTGCGAACCTAGGGTTGTTCTAAGGTCGGTAAGGTCACTTAGAACGTCCTAAAACGTCGCAGAGACGAAGAAGGAAAGCAAAAGGGTTGGAAAAGCTAGGGTTTGGAGATAAAAAGTAAGACAATGATTTGTTCGATTGGGTAGAGTACTCAATCGGCCACGGCCCTTTATATTTGTAGGGTGGGGAGGTCTTGCCCCGCAAGGAAGTCCTTGTACAGATCTAAAAACGTGCAAAAACCTGATTCTACTCGGACTCGGGGACAGGCGGTCAGACCGCCTGTGACAGGCGGTTAGACCGCCTGGCACATTGCCAGATCGGCTACAGGGCCCAGCCGGTCTAACCGCGTGTACAGGCGGTCTAGACCGGCTGCCCCAGCCTGATCGGCTTTAAACCATTTTTGGTCGTCAACACTTGATGACTAGGCAAGAATATTCTTTTAGAGGTTGGAAATAGAAGCCAACGAGTGCGGATAGCCTAAGGTGCGGTAGTACTTATCGTAGAGACCAGATCACATGGAGAAATACTGTGTAGAAGGCACATCAAACCTCCTGATCCAATAGGATGTACACTAGCGAGAGGAAGTGCGTCCTGCTAGACTCTTCGGTTACCAAAACTATTATAGAATTGTGCTATAATCCAAATGTGTAGTGAATAGACACGCTCCCCACAACAATCGATATGCTCCCCCTGTCTGATAACACTGTTGGCACTAAAAATTGGTACCATCCAAGATAAACGAGGATGAAGCCAAAATAACCAATTTTAATGATAACATTTATTATTCTACAAGGCATCAGCCTCTGCGTTTACTATTAGTGGTGTGTCATGGGCTGTTGCTGCTACGACCTGCAGATTCTAAGCAACGGGAGATACAAAGCACTGAGCACAGGGCCGTGGTACACCAGGACAAGGACCGTATCTCGGCGGCGATATTCCATCAGCCGTGCCCAAACATGACGGTCAGTCCACTGCCGGAGCTCGTGAAGAAAGACGGCGGCAGGGCACGGTTTAACTCCATTGACTATGGGCCCGATTGGTTGCCCGCATACGCCCCATCCAGGCTTACTAGATGCAACTTGCTACTGTTTGGTTGGGTGCAGCAAGGACTGAGCCTGGCTTTCTCGATGCAGAATTCATCGTCTAGCTAGGCTTGGCAGATGTAGGAAACTCTGGCGTTTCTGTCGGGCCAGGTTGGACTGATGCACCGTGTGCTTGCGTGGAAGAGTATGTAGAGAGAAAAAGAGGGCCAAACAGACGCCACATGTACTAATCAATGTTGGTCTATAGCTTGGCTCCACATGTACTACAACCAAACAGACGCCTCCTGCATCCGGTAGACCTGGCCAGCGCGAGTCTGCACCAGCCGTGCGAGCAAGACTCGGTAAATACGGTAACCAATCAGGCCCTATATGGATTTCATGAAGAGCTTCTTCGTGGCGAAGCTCGATGGACGAGCCACATGGATACTTTGAGGATCTGGTTGATCCCTAACCCGAGCATCAGTGGGAATAAAGAGATGTATTGTGACCCGAGCATCAGTGGGAACAAAGAGATGTATTGTAAAGTATTGTGATGTTGCGTGTCCCTGATTTATGAATTATGAAGAGTCAGTTACCAGAAACACTCTGTGATGGTTTGAGCCTCCGGGGAATGATGCATGATGAAATGCAATGTGCATTTCTTTCTTTTCATAGCCGTCTGTTAGATAGGTTTCACATCATCCTAATGAAACTTTGGTAATGCAGTTTGGAAATAAAGGGACTAAGGGAATGATCCATGCCTGTCAAGAATCCATTGCCTATTTTTCTACTTTTTTTAAAAAAAAATGAACTGTCCCCCTAGATAGTTGACTGCTCTGCAAACCACTTCAAATTCGATTTAGGTTTTTCACCTCGCAAACACGTGGTGTATGTTTGCCACTTGCAAGGACACCGTAGTGCCACAAAACTTTGGACCTTCGCATTAAAGCAAAATTGATTTGCTTACATACATGATGATTGAGACAAATATAGTGACCAATACTGTCTCTTTCTGCATTTGCCTCCGCAGTATAATGGGTGTTTCGTTGTTTGGTTTCAGAAACTGAATAGTAACTGAACTGTCTAATCCAACTCTGAAGCTACTCAATTTGTTGGTAAAAAGGAGAGCACAAATAACAATACAAATGAAGTGATAAATCATTACTGGGACTAGGGGCGGACCTTGAGCAAAATTTGAGAGAGGGCACATCTCAAAACACCTCTAAAACAACTAAACCAATGAAGCTTTTATATGGTAAAATATAGTTAATCAACTGGATTAGAAGAAGTTGAGTGAGGGCCTGTGCCCTCACTGACCACAACGTGGGTCCGCCCCTGACTGGGACCTGGAACTCCATGATTGTTATTGGTAAGGTTTGTTGTTACAAAAGGTGCAAAATCATGCCACATGTAGTTAAATTTTCGAGTTTTTGTGCATTGACTAAAAATGAGCATGGACGGAGAACAATGAGTGTGGCTTCCAAAGTACAACATAACTATTCAATGTCTCAAACATGCTTGGGGTCACAGCAGCGGATTACTTTCAGTGCGAACATTTCAAGAACAAACCAACTTCATTCAACTTTCCTGGGTTCTGCTCGGGGCTTCCAGAGACCAAGACGATACTTGTGAGCAAAACTCAAGATCAACTTCCTCTGCATTGTAGAGTAGAACTCAGATATATAGCAACTATTTAGATTACAAGACTTATTCTCAATCTTAACATCAAAATAAATAAAATAAGACTACAGAACCAAACAGCTAAACGTATCCAGTCAAGAAAAGCCTGTTTGTGATCAACACCTCACTTGTCTTGACCCGCAGTAAACATTATAAAAGCAGTTTGCAAGGTCAATCGGATTTTGTAACATCAGCTCCAAGTAAAACAAGATTAGGTTAATTTGACAAACTTGGATATTAAAAGCCAGTTTTCCCTGTGCTCAAACAATGGGTTCTATATGGAAACCAACTTCTACCTGGTATCACAAATAAGAAAAATATGTACAAGAACCAATAGAGAAGAGCCAAACATTGTTTTCTCCAAATACCATCCCAACTGAATAAAAGACAAAATTAGGACCGCTAGAACTAAAACTCAATATGAGAAACAAACCAAAAAAAACCTTTCAGTAGGTAGGTACACATGCAGCCATAGATGCTTCTACCCAGAACATTAGTCAAAGTGTTCAGAACCAAAAGCATCTAACAAGCATCTGTAATATAAGATAGAAGTGCTATGGGCATGTTTGGTTTCGACCTATGCACGCCCCGTCAATCTACGCCAAACAGCAAGCAGCTCACCAATTTTACGGTGACCGATTCCTCCGCCTGATTTTGCCTTGTGCGGGCACAAAATACAACTATGTTCAGGCACGTTAGAGGGCGCCAACCTCCAGCTTCAAGCCAAACCTCGAGCATGGACAGTCAACGACTAAATAATTGGCCAGGCCTCCATTGGAAGTGATCCAAATGACCCCTAAAATCTCATCGACTCTAAATAAAGCAGACCATTTCCATTCTTTTTTAGTATAGGTGGACCAACCTTCGAAACAGCCTTATCAACCAAAGCCCCCAAATATTTCAGTATGCAAGAATATAATTGACTAAATGTGATCAGTCAATCCCATGCAGTTAAAAGTGAGAGCATAAAAGCGGCTTCTGCCTGGTTTAGAACTCCCTTTTCGATCCTAACAATATCGCTTAACATGGCTTAGAAATTATAGCTTAAGTTTCTATTGCCACAAAAAAATGCATGGACCTTCACGTGCTTCAAAATAACATTATGCAAACCCAAACCGATCATGGTAATGGATGTCTACATGAACCGAAACGCACCTCAAAAGTGACAGTGCATCAACAAAGCATTTTCTTGGCAATTTCCATTCATATATTCCTCGCAACATTCTTGAACACAAAATTTGGGTTATGTGCTCTCAAGGTACCATAGCATTCAGAAAAAGGACATAAAAATATTAACTAAAAAAAACTAATCGGAGAAATTTAACAAGAAAAAAAAACTGCTCTTAGTGATAAGAATTGCCAACATTTCCATTGACTACAAGTTCTAATAATGTTAAGACTTAAGAGATCCATATCATTAGAGTACTCTTGATGCCTTGTCAAAATTGGAAACTTCAACAAGGAAAAGAAACATGTCCATTGACTTCAAGTTCTAATAATGTTAGGACTTAAGAGATCCATATTATTATTGTACTCTTGTCGCTTGATGCCTTGTCAAAATTTTGAAGTGATAAATTGCATCTGAAACATGGACTACCTTTTAATACTTGGCACCACAGCTAACAAAAATGAAAGAATATCTCATGCTTCTTTTTCACGAGAACTTGAAGCAACATTGGTCTTTTTCATTTTTCGTGGCAACTCACAATAAATTAAATCATAAGAACTAGCCATGGACATACATATATCCTAATGTCATATCATGTTCACCTCTGAATATGCAAATGACCTTACATTTTTGCCAACCTAGCTACATGAAGAAGAGTGATTCACATATCAAACACGGAACACCGCATAAACTCCACTCACAAACATTTGACAACAATTCACATAATTTAGAATGCATGCAACAATCCAAGGATTCTACTGAAGCGCCAAGCACAAGATAACAAAATCCGACCAATGCCTATGTCCTCGTAACGAAATGCTAAATACAAGACACTAACACGAACAATCACCAAAGACTTAATGCTTGCAGGGGATGCCGAGCTTCTTCAGCCTTAGCGTGCGGGCCTCGAGGAGCCTCTGGAGGTCGCCACCCACAGCCTCCTCAACCTTCGCAGCGTGCGTCTCCACACCCTTCCCCACGCCGTTCAGGAACTCCACCACGCCAACCTTGGCTGCGTCCCGGAAGGACCCAACTCCAGTCACCAGAAAGAAGTACCCACGGCATTAAGGAGAACGGAGAAGGATAGGGCGTACCTTAGTAGGGCTCAGCGTGCAAAGACCTCGCCGGAGCTCCAGCACCGGTGATGAGGAGGCGGCGTGCGTGAGATGCGAACGTGAGAGCCATGGGATGGGGTAGCGAGGGGGAAATCGGTGGGAGGCGGCTGGAGTCCTGGCGGCTGGCGCTGGACTGGATCGAGACCGAAGAGGGTGAGAATCGAGAGGGAAGAGGACCGGCGCTGCGGGGGAGGGGGCGAGGCCGGCGAGCGGCGTGCGGGCGAGGAGGCGAGCGGCGACCGGGGGAGGAGCAGGGTTTTTTTCTACCGCTGGAACCGGTTTCCCCTCAAACCACCCCGGACCGATAGCGGTTCGGGGGTTTAAAACCGAGCAAATTCAAAAAATTTAAATTTGAATGAAAAATAGAAAAATATGATAAAATATTTAAAAATACTTTAAGGTGCGTGTAGCCTATTTGTATAATTTTTTTAAATATTCGCTCATTTGGTATCTTTTTGGCAAGCTAAATCAAAAAAAAAAGAAAAAAATTGTCCAGCCCCCGTTTAGGCCCAACTCTATCTTGGCCAAACCGTCCGGTTTACCACCCAAACCGACCGGCTTACCGCCCAAACCGACCGGCTTACCGCTTGGAACCGAATGAACTAGCAATTTGAATTTGGAATTTGTTTGGTGTCTACCTGCTTACCACTCAAACCGATCGGCTTATCGCTCAAACCGACCCCTAACCGCCCAAATGACCGGCTAGCCGTTTCAAACCAATTACGCTAGTAATTTGAATTTTGAATTTGAATTTGTCCGGTTTCTACCGGTTCCCACGGTTACCGGACCGGCTAACCGCTACCGGTGGCCGGTGGTTTCACCTATCGGTTCGAATAAAACCCTGGGAGGAGTAAGGGGCAAACGGCGTGCGGGGAAGGGGGCGAGCGATGTGGTTGGGTCAAAATCCAAACGAACTTTAATTTGGAAGGAAGGAAGTACTTGAATTCTGAATTCTAAATGTATTATTAGAAAGATGAGAGTTTAAATTGCTGCATTAGTGATGACAAGCATGGTAAATCAGACCAACCACAGTTTGAATGCCCCTGGTGGTGACATACCCTGCTCCACGATGGAGGAATTGCACGATCAAGGCACCACCTTCTGAAAAAATCACCAAGAAAGCGATTTAAATTTACTTATCCCATATATTTTTTCAGCTATTTCGGATATTTGGAATTTACTAAGCAATCTTGAAAAAATCATGAGTAATTTTGTAATGTTAGAGAGATGGGGTAAGTGGGTTAATAAAGATTTTGATAAGTGTACTCCCTCAGCCCCAATTTAGCTGCACGTGGACGATTCAAAAAATTTCTTAGATTGTGTTCATCGAGAGCAAGACAGACAAAGTGCTACACGATGTGGTGCAGCATACGCACGTAGCAGCACCACTCCACTATGTCAGAGCAATGATTTCAATTATCCGACTAATCGCGATTAGTCGGTTTGATCGGTCTTATGGCGACTAGAGTATACTATGTTGACTGGACGATTAATCATGAACGCCATCCTAGTCGACAAGACAATTAGGTCTTACGGCTGGGTTCGATTATATGATTTGAAATCATTGTGTCAGAGTACACCCTTTGTTAGTATTAGTGCAATTCTAGGATTTGAAATAGCACACTATTAGTGTACTGTTAGTCTATGACATGGTTGGAATGGTGATGTTGCGTGTGCAGGATGTACGGCATCGTGCAACACTTTTGTGTGCCTTGCTCTCAATGAGCATTTAATCTGAAAAATATTTTGAATCATCCGGGTGGACACATGGAGTACACATAACCCATTGAAAAGAAACAAAGCTCACTATCCTAATCTGCAATGACAGGAGGCTCAAGAATATGCTCCTCTGTTCTCTCTGCTGCCGCATGTAGCTCATTCTTTATGTTGCCTCCCATAGGGATAAGAACGTAGTTTATCAATGTTAGTGTGCTCATTCAAATCCTAGAATATCACTAATACTGAGACGGAGGGGGTACGGATGCATAACGACGTTAGAATCCTTCCTATAAAATGTATCATAGGTAGGCTTTTACGACAAACATCCACTTCTCTTATAGCAGACATGTCCTTCGTAATATTATTATTGTATCATGTAAGTATGTAACTATGACAAAAGTGTTTTGATTCACTGGTGACCCATTGTGCCTGGTTGGGAGTTCATAAGCAAAGCATTATTATTTTTTATGGAAACATAGTTAAAGGCATATTTAGTTGTGTGAAGTTGTAAAAAGTTTTTACAATGAGAAGCGTGTCCTATGAGAGAGAACATAGTTGCTAGTGAGAAAAAAATTTGGCAAGTTGTCAAATTAAACAAGGCCTAAATAAAGAGTTGTTCCATGTTACTACGATAAAAGTGCTTTGACTAACTGGTGTACGAAAACAGTTCGGAAAAGTGTTGTTCTCGTACGAGGTGTCCCTTTGTACTTTGATTTTTTCATGACCATAGGGGCCCTCTTCCAGTGATTCTCCTATTTGCTTGCAAGGGCATAAAGTGCCTCGGGTCTAGGAACCTTTTTCACCGTGCAACATGGCTTCACACTATTTTTTTACCACAGTGTACACCGAGAAAAGCGCATTCACACTGCTTCTTGACCACAGCAGGCATGTCATTATGTACTTCTACAACCATTATATACAGCCTCGTCCCGTCCACAATATTGTTCAATGGACGTTGTCGACTGCTCATTGGCTCTCACCTTGTAAAGTTATCAGAAAATTAATCCCATTGCAAGCTCCCATCGTTTAGCAAAAAGTCGGTCTGCACGGCTGTTTAAACAGTCTTTTAAACAGCTGAAACGATTTTACACAGCTTTATACAACTAATCGGCCTACACGGCTTGCCATCGAGTAGCGTTTACACGTCATGTAAACGGCCGGCCGTTTAGGCGAACACTGCTAACATTACAGTAACAACGGATTTGAACCTATCCCACAATGCACATCCCGTGTTCACTGGCTCACTGCCGTGTGCCTTCCTTACACTACACCGCTAAATTGTTGTTATACTTTTATAAACTTTGACTAAAATTAGACAAGGTTAAATTAAAATGAAACAAGTACAGCATATAAAAAAACAACAGGAAGTACAAGCAAAATGTCTGTCAATTGCCACAGCTAACCCCTCGCCGGCCTACATTGGGAGGTTCTAAGAGAAAAATGTAGGACACCCTTGGCGCAATTATTGGACGGTGAGTATTGAGTTATCATAGTTTTCCTAATTACCAATCAGCGAAAATGTAGGACACGGACACCCTTTATCTAATTATCCAGAATAACTTGACTTTATTTTGAAAATGTTACTAGCCGACTTTTAATAGACTATCCCAAAATAGAGTTTCAACCGATATGGCAGTGACCCTCTCCCTAGATAATTCGGGATTGCTGATTGCCTCGCTCATCTCTCGTCCAGAGGAAACACAAGCAACCATCCCGCCAACATGTTTCGGCCATGGAGGGCTCTCCTCATGGTAGCCGCCCTCGTCACCCTCCACGGGCTGACCAGCGTCGACGCGACGGTGGAGGAGACGTGCTCGGCAGCATCCAACGGCGACCGTCGCGTGAGCTACGACTTCTGCGTGTCGGAGCTCAACAAGCACCGCGACAGCCCGGGCGCCGACATCGCCGGGCTCGCCAAGGTGGCAGCCAACGTCGGCCTCAACAACGCCGGCGGCGCGGTCAACGAGATGGAGGCCCTTCTCGCCTCCGCCACGCGGCCTCCTCCGCCGGAGGACGCGAGGGCGCTGCGGCTGTGCGAGAAGCTCTACTACGACATGGAGCTCGGCTTCGCGGGGGCGTACGACGAGATCAACGCGCGAAACTACACGGCGGGGAGGCAAATGGCGGCGGACGCCGACGCGCTGGTGCGCCGCTGCACCGGCGGCTTCGCCGACGCCGGACTCCGGCCGCCGGAGCCGGTGGTGAGGCGCAGCTCGTACGCCGTGCAGATGGCCATCGTGTGCACGGCCATCACCAACCTCATCATCAGCCCATGAAGAGAGTGATGCGTCCAGAAGTTTGGATCATCGTCTCGGTCGGTCCGTGAAAAAGCTTAATTGGGAGCTTCTTCTTCTTTTTCATCTCGCAGAAAACTAGTACTAAAGCAGAGCAGGTAGGTTTTGAATGGCTTAATCTTTGCTTTCACCGTGTTCATCAGTGCAGAAGAAACTCTTTGAGTAAACAAAGCATTTTCCTTTCCAAACACAATCATCAATTGTGGAGTACAAGTTAATGAATGAAGGTCATTTGTTCATCACAAACAAAGGACAACAAATGCTCTCTACTTATACTAGCTTAGTAGCTTTGACCTTTGAGATATGCTTCTTTACAAAATCACTATGTATACACTGGCTCTGCATTATCATCGTGAAGCGAACTATTCATCACAACCTCCCAAAACGTTGTGAAGCAAGCTTATTTGTGTTTTTACAAACTTCACTTCATTATTCATACGATGCACTAAACCTCCATCACGGTCAGCGATCTTTCTCCAGAAAACTAGCAAAACAGGAGTAAATCTCTGACAATTTGAGAACCGCACCAGTTACCAGAACTGCAGTACGGAAGAGTTGTTAATGGCGTCGACCTGTAACATTGTCTGCATTGGCAATCTACCCGATGACAGCTCCACCAGCCGCTCCTTAAAGTCCTCCAGGTTCTTCACTTGCTCCATCTTATATGGGTCCCTCTGAATAATAGCATGAACCAAGGAAATTGCAGAGTAAGTGGCCACAGGAGTAACCGGCGCAGTACCCTGTTCAGGCATGATGATATTCACCAATTGCACAGCCTTCTCAGATATCTTATCCACCAAGCATGGATCTTTTGGGAGACAATCAAGCACAAGCAGGACCTCGTCACTGACCATGAGGCATTCCAGCAGGGCATCAGGCACGTTACAAGATTGAGCATTTGTCTTTCCTTCGTCATCTGCGCAGAGTCCACGAATAGCAGTGACAGCCTCCTTCCTTACAACAGCATCCTCAATCATGAGCAGATCCCGGAGCAATTCCATCCCACCAATGTCCAGTATCCCTTTCCTGAACATGTCAAACTCTGATAGGATGGCAACTATGGAAGCAACCTTTGCAAAAGCTGATGGTTGACTTCGATGCTTATGTAGTTTATGGACGATCTTCTTTAGAGCAACTGGGAGTCGGTTTTCCCCAGCAAGGATCTCTCCGTTGGGCCTGTATACAGACAGATTAAGGATTACTCCGAGCCTCTGTTCCTCCAGACGTTGTGTCCATGTCGATTTCCAGTTCTTCCGAAGATCTAAAAGCTCTGAAACCAGTCCTGGCCACTCGTGAAGGCAAGGTTGCTCTCCCTTGGTGATTTTGGACAGTCGATGGATCTTCTGCAAAGCCTCTTCCTGCATCACTGAATGCCCTGAGAACTTCTGTAAGATGTCTTGAATTTGCTCCTCTGAAGGTGCCAAGGGAATGGAAAGTTTATCAGCAGTGCTATCTGGGGAATGGTCCATGTGATCAAGACGCCATGCAGCAATCATATCACCGAGGAGGTGGTTTGGAGCAGTGGAAGAGTGGGACAAGGTCTTATGAGTAATTGGGCAGACGTTATTGTTCAACGGGCAGGACCACTGATGATACGATCCATCAACTGACTGAAAGTATTCAGGCAAGAAAATTTTGGTTACTTGGTCAACTTAATCAAAGGAAAAAATTTAGAAGATAACTGACCAAATTAAACACATGCTCCATCAAATAAAATATGATAATTGATGTTTGCCATTAAAAGGATATAGTCATTATTCAAGCATTTGGAACAGAAATGACACTTATGTTTGTAAAATAAACCGGTATGTATATAATACACATTTTCTGGATGAAGCTGATCTACAACACTTCAGAAAGTCATAAAATTACTAATTGTGTCTGGAAATAGAAAAATTTATAACCATAAGATTCTTATTTCTTGTCAATTTGTTGGAAATGACTGCAATGTTTTCACATCATGAACCGTGCCATGGCAAGATGCATTATTAGAAATAAAATGAAACCTGTAATATTTTTTAACAGTTCTTTAATCATAATATGATAAGACAAATCAAGACACACCACTTTATCACAAACAAGCACTACTATTACAATGTGCATTACTACCGAGAACAGGGAGTTGCATATGAGGTAGAGCCCAAAAATGCAGTGCCATACTGAAAATTGAAGAGAAGGTGTGCTATTTCAGCCAATGAGGGAAGCGGTGGACTTGCCATGTTCTCAGAAAACAGAGTGTACATGAGGTAAACCATAAAATGAATTTCTATATAACTTCTTCAATTGATTAAACTTGCTCAAATAATCTTCAACTAAAAGCAAGCCCTGTGACATAATGGATGCTCTTATTTGACTGTACAAACCATATGGATCTTTCCAGCAAAAAATAAGTAATGAAAAGTGAAAAACGGTGAGGAGTAATCCAGTTGTATTTCAACCAATGAATATTCAGAGGTAGTCACTTACATGTCCAGACGCCAATATAACTGGATCATCCATTAATCCACGGTGCGACAAATCATCCTAAGAACATAGTGTAACTGTGGGATCAGTACTCATCAACAGGTAGAGATGATTCAAACATATGATCTTGTTTGAAACGAAGTGAAGTTTAAATCATGAACAACTAATGAGTTCCAATTTCTGAACAAGTTATGCTCATCAAATGCTAATACTTCATAAACAAGTGAAATAGAAACCCATATTGTAAGAATAGCACAATTTCCATGCAGTAAGCATTGGTGTTGTTATTATATGCCACGAAGAACAAGCAGCAAGCAGTGCTTGCACAAGATTCAAGAATAACCAGAATTCCTGCTGGGAGCAATGCGATTGATTTCCCTACAGAACCACTGTCATCAAGAAACATAACGAACCATCAAGAGGCAGAACAAAGATTCGAAGATTCCAACAGGTAGTGCTTGCACAACAATAATAACAATAACTCTCGCAGGGGTCAATGCGATTGATTTTCCTACAGAACTGCTGTCATCAAGAAATATAAAGAACCACCAAGAGGCAGAAAAAAAATTGTTCAAAGAGGAAGAACATAGAAGGCATCGAAGAAATTCAAGAAGTTGATCTACTCCATCGAGAATCACATGAACTCAGATGTGCGCAGTGTCACTCACATCACTATGCGGCCATCTGGTAGCGAACTCGCGAGGCAGCTGTGATGGATTCGTGGGCTCTGCTTTCCCGTAGGTGAGCTTCATGAGACCGGTCATCGCCTCCTGCATCTTGGCGAACGGCGCCTGTTCTTGGCCCTCGGCGTCCTCCTGGATATCCGCCAATGCGCTTCGCATCATCGCACCGTAACCAGACCTCGTGAGGGCCACTTGATCCTCCTCCCGCCTGGCCTCTTCCTCGCTACCGGTTCTTGCCTGCACCGGGGGCGCCGACTCTGACTTGTCGGCAACGGCAAAGGACGCACGTCCTCGAGGTGGGATTCTTCGCGGCGAGGAGGAGGACGAGGAGCCCGTGGCGACGCCAAAGATCCTCCTGGCTACCCCCCGCACCAATCTTTTCGGCGACGGGAAGCATCCTGGCGGTGGCCGTGGCGGTGGCGGTGAAGGTGGCAGCGACGGCTGGGCGGAGGAGATGGCCCTGGTGTTCTCTTGAACCTTCCGCTCGACGGCGAGAAGCAGCGCGTCCTCGAAAGACTCGTCCCCCGAGCTGGTGGAGTCGCTAGAAGGACGCTGCGACATTGCTGCTCTGCTTCGGCTTCTTGGCGTCGGTGGAGTTCTTGGTTTCTTGCGGTGCGGCGCGGTGGCTTTCGCTTCGAGTTCTGGACGGAACGCGTGATGCGAATAGACGTTTCCTAACTAACTGCGGTCTTCAGGAATAGGCTCTGGCGTCTGGGGCCATCCTCTTTTTATACTGACAAGGCGGCTCACGAGGTGGCTGGTTCCGTTGAGGTTCCGTCTGAGGGCAAGCGGCTGATGGCCTGATATACGGTGTGATGCTTACTGACAGATCATGTTGACATCCAATTCTGCGTCAGACTCTCGGAAGGAAAATGCAGGTCTTGTATATTGTTGCCTGATATCTTTATTAGATGGAAAACATTGTCTGCCAGATACTCTAACTGGCCACCCTATTTCACTTCACAGATTACCATAATTTACCAACAATCCCTGATACTTTGTCGAACATGTGCCCAAATCTACAGCTGAAAGCCCTCCAAGTGAATGGGTTAAAACCAATGGGGTACATTTCTGCAGTATGAACAATCTTGCTGAGTGGCTGGCTTTCGTGATCTCCTTTGAATTCCCCAATGCAGGACAGAGGAAGAGTAGACATGCAAATCCAACTACTGTTGACACTAGTCTGCTGCTGCATTGCTGCATTCCAATTCCAAATCCAAATTGCAGCATCGACCCCCATTCGGAGTTTCAGACGCTCCATCACACCGCGAATTGTGTAGTCTTCATTCAAAGAGACCACAAATGTACACACATGTCAATATCGCAGGTTGATGCCTTCCACAATTAAGTTCACAACAGCTGCACCTGCAACATGAACCATCTAGCAGAATCACTGAATGCTGTGATCTCTTGATCTCCCCAAGGCAGAAAAGGGGAAGAAGCCAGCTACTGCTGACGCTAATCCCTGCCACGACGCTCCGCAATCCAAATCCAATTGCAGCATGGTTCTTCAGACGCTTTGTTCAACTGGGCAAGCTCACTGATGCTGTCGATCCAGGTCCGTGTGTCCTGCTCCTACTCGGCATTGCGCAACCCACGCTCACTTCACTTCATGCAGAGGAAGCACAGGATGAAGCAGCCAAGCATGAGGGATGAGTTGCCTCGGTAGCACGATGGCTCCTTGACTCTGGCATTTCGTCGAGCACCTGAGGTGCCTTGCTCGCTCCTACACGGTCCCTCACCGGCAGCGCCACCCGCCCGCCCGAGAAGCGCTCGAGATGGAGAATCTTGAATGCCTCAGGAATCGGCATAGTGTCTCGCCTGAGGGTCGCTGGGCCACTCTCGCCGGCGGAGACAAGCTGTGGCCAGTGTCCCGTTCACACAAGCCACCGCCGTCCAGCACCCCCACGACACACGCCATGAAGTCGGATTTTTAGAACTGCACAGCTCTGGCGTTTGCGACTTTTGTTCCATTTTGAAAATGGGCTTGAAATCGGTCAGCCCAGCTCCAGCCCAATAGCCTCGTGGGCCACGCGGCGGAGCACGGCGATTTTCTTTTTTCCTTAATTGAGAGGGAGGGTGAGAGCTGTTTGCTATACGGGGTTGGGCTTCCTATCCATCCTGTAAAATAAATAAATTATTTATTTTTAAAATCCATTAGATACAATTATTTGCTGCAAACATACTTAACATTTTGATAGAAGTAACTTAATATTTTTCTTAAATATGTTCAGCATTTGACTTTTAAAATATCGAAACTATAAAACTGAAATGTTAAAATCGGGAACACAAAAGTTGAAAATACTAAACGAAATGTTGAACAGGGCTTCATCTCTGGCGAGCTGGGAGCATGACGGCATGAGGTAGGGCAACGGCAGCGGGTGGCCGTGGTGAAGGTTGAGACACATGAGATCAAGCAGGTGGGTACATGACTACATCACCAAGGCCCACCTTAATTTGTTTTAGCTTTGAAAATATTTTTTTGCGGGTAGCTTTGAAATGTTGAATTGTGGATTGTGGAAATTAAGAGCTACTCTCTCTGTTTCAAAATATTAGTTATTCTGGGTGTCATTTTGAGTGTTTAAATTCATGACATCTTCAATAAAACAGGACATATACTTGTTTATATTCATATCATTTTCAATGAATCTAATAAAAAGCTTGGATGACAATGATTGTAAAGTAACGATGGTACTAAGAGGTACTTTTCTTGTCAAAATCTTTTAGAATCGTTGATCTGGAAATCATAATTAAGAAATAAATTAATAACATTTTCTTTATTTGAAAAATAATAAATAGGGTACCGGGCCTATATTTTTAGTATCTGGTCCCACATATTTAATACTTCTTGGTACTTTCCTCTAGTTACTTCTAAGCACTTGCTATCTTTTTCACCGTACGATTCTGTAGATGGACGGCTCTCATTATTCACAACCATTGTAAAAAGTTCTCGGAAATTAAAGGTGGATGTCGGTGGCTGTCTGATTAGAGTCCTTGGTTCTAGATTATGGCATCGTTTACTTTCTCTCACACACTTATGCGTTGATGATCATACCATTTCCTTCCTCCGACGGTCCCACTTCACTCTCTCAATGTACGTGTGTCATAGCTGTGCATCCATGACCTCTCATCTCTCTTTACGATCGCTCAGTTCCATCCAAGTCCAAAATGCATTATTTTCTTTTCTGCTATATTTCTCCTTATGTTTCATTGCGCGTATACATGGACCCGACGGCTGCGAATCCGAGTCGATCTAGTCAAATCCGTGACCGACACAAATTGAAGCCTGACTCGGCCTGGCTTTTCCCCAATTTATGTCACGAGAATAACCCATCGTTATATTCTACTGGTCTGCGATTTGATCGTGCGCTGAACAGAACTTGCCAAGAAGTCTTGTGTAGATCCAATCCAAAGATGTCGGCGGTAACGGAGAAGAAAGACGTCGTTGCAGCCGCCGCCGGGGGAGACGACCACAATCCCAACGCCGCCGATCCCGCGTCAGACGACGAGTCGACCGCTCTTTCTAGAGGAGGCGAGTGCTGCGAAGGCGGCGATGGTGCCTGTGAAAAGCCTCTCACGACGACGACGCAGGCCTTCGCAGCAGAGCGGATGATGCGGTTCAACGTGGCGTGCGCCATCGTCGACCTCAGGCTGGACACCTGGGACCTCATCAAGACGCACTTCCTCTCTAAACCCGCCCGCGCCACGGATGCCATGGCCGCCGCCGCCGCCGCTGGATCTGACGGCGGCGAGCAACCTGACGGCGAGTTCGACGACGGAGATTATCTTGGCCTTGGCCATGATCCCTACGCAGACGAGGACGTTGATGAGGATGATGGGGAGGAGGAGGAGGAGGGAGACGCGTTCGTGCGAGAGTTCAGGCAGAATTACATCAAAGCGAGCGGGTTCGACGACCGCATGGAGGAGCTTGATGCGATCGAGGAGGCCTATTTTGACCTCGACTTGGACGAGGAGTCGCGCACGGCAACCATCCTCAGGCTGTGGAGCCACATGGAGAAGGAGCTCAGAGACAGGGCCAGGGCTGTGTCCACGGGCAAGTTAGTTTTACGAGAAATTACTAGCATCTTGCCCGTACGTTGCTTCAGATCAAACAAATTTTAACAGTTAATAACAATTAATTTTTATTAATAAAATATTTTTACGGCAAGTGATGATAAATGCATACACATAACTTTAATTGGAAATACAAATTCTTATCAACATATGACTGACCACTTATACAATTTTGACCACGTAGCAACTATTTTTCCGTCATTTGATAAGTAGCAGGGGGTGCAATTTCATTATCCTCTTCTAGAAGAAATGTTGGCCTGCTCGACCACCCAATAGCTGCCAAAGCTTAGGCGTGGCAAGGTGGCACATGCTTTTTACAATCAAACCAGAATAACTTCAAACACATGCATGTTAGTGTTGTGCCTAGAATTGTTTTATACACTAAGGCAAAATATACCCTACACATGATGAGCTTTATAAAAGTTAATACATGTGAAAGATGGATGATGAAAACATGCCATATTAGGGATTCATGATACTATTATGTGTCATAATCATACTAATATTTGTAAGAAAATTCGACAGCATGGAAGTAAGAACAACATCTAGCGAAGAATAAGTACCGAATACCAATCAAGCATGTACCTGGTAGCCAAGTATTTGTCAGATTCCCTCTGGACTGACACCAGATCGGAACTAATAGGGCCATCTCAGTAGCACCATCACAGTTCGTAGCAGGTCGACCGCCCGGCGCAGAGCTTCATGACCGGCGTGCGTGGGGAAAAAATTCCATGCGAGCGGTTCCAGTCCAGAAAGGCGACGCGTGATCGACGACAACATGGAAAGTGCGCTCCCTCGACTTGTAAGCTCGGCTAGTTTCCGACGGCTCACAGGCCATCGATGATATGGCTCCCATCACGTAATCTCCTTCGCCATTCATGTTCGTGAGACGTGAGATCCAAAACTCATATTCTTGCAATCATAGACTGCGTAAACGAAGGGCAGGCCACGCACCATGGAAGGCTACTGGACGTCGCAGCCATCGCATCTGCCATGACAAGCTCCCCGGACATCACAGCAGTCATGACAGGAACCCCGGACGTCGCAACCGATGCAGCAGCTGTCAACCACTCCGGTTGTCACAGCCACGACAGCAGCGATGGCGAAGGACGCCACGACGAGCTGAGAGACCGGGTCCGCACGGAAGGCAGCATGCGGACCGTCGGCATGGATTTTTCTTCCGTGCGCGGCGGAGGCCTCGCTTGCCATCGCGGATGAGAGGAGGAGGCCGCGGGGTAGGACGCGCTTGGCGACGCGGGATGGGCGACGTGGGGTAGGCGCGGGGATGGCGACGCGGGGGTGGGCTGGCGAGATGAAAAATTGGAAAGGCGTCTATCAAGCGCGGAGGAGCAGCGAGGGCGTGCGGAGGGAAGGATGCGAGATTTCTTCACAAGGGGAATTCGCGATGAAGGCGACGCGATGGTTCACGCACCGACGACGACTAGATCAAACTTGCATATTGTTTTTAATTGGACTCATGTATAGGCAAAGGCAAGGAAATAAAACGTGCATAGATAGTAAGTCCACATGAATTACTGCCGAACATAGCTATACGTGTGCCATACAGACTCGACGGCGTGGTAAATCAGTTTTGTGCTCCATGCAATGGACCAAAAAATCATTTTTTTTTGTTAATCTATTACGATACAGATTATGGAGTCCGATGTATAAGAACATGAAGTCTTATGCGTGCTGGTCTAGAAGACTTACGTACGCTAGTCGGAAGACTTGTACATGCACATTGGTTGTATGAGATTTTTTTTTTAGTCCAATTATAATCCTGATGATTATAGAAACTAGATGGATTCTTATTTCAACGTGCTATGCTTCCCTGGGAACTGACTAATTTATTTTGCCCGTAAGCAAACTTGGCTACTAATAGCTATTCTACATTATGCACCTAAGCATTATCAGTGCTAAGCATTATCTGTGCTAGCATGCAAATTAATTATCGGTTGATTGCGCAGCGCTGGGTGCGACTTGTGTCTCCTAATATGTGTCTCTATCCATGTCTCTATAGCAATTAACATCAAACAAATCATCCAAATTCAATTCTGATCACACCATTATGTTTGTTATAACAAGATCTTCAAAACTAAACTACATTTGACCATATTTGGATTATATATATTTTTTAGAATATTTTTGTAATAAAATAATTTGTTTAACAAAAAAATATGTCAAAAAGAAAATATCGTCCAAACATGATCAAGTGTGATTTAGTTTTGAAGATCTTAACATAACAAACATAGTTGTGTGATCAGAATTTAATTTAGATGATTTATTTGATGTTAATTGCCTCGAAGACGCCCATAGACGGCCAACCTCCAATTGAATGTCTAACGCGATGACCTGGATCATGTCACCGCGGCTTCAGGAGCCCTGCCGGCTGCTGTGCATATGGTCATTAGGCCACCATATTGACCAAATCATCAGAACCTGAAGATTAACTAACTAGCTAAGGTTCATATGAATACATTATTGCCAGAACTTTTCGTATGCAAGTAAATACAAACAAAGCCAAGGACATGAATTACTATTAGTACATGAATTAGTCGAGCTAGCAATTGGGCACAACCATGTAATAATTGTTCTGTTGGCATTAGCCCAACTCCTCAGTGTAAGCACCATCGGATTTCTCCATAACACTAACTCTACCACATTGTGCATGCCAGACCCATTGCCCACCGCGGTTTCCATGTGTGCTGGCCTGAAGCTCAGGAAGACCGCTACGCCGTGCGCGTATCCTCCTTGAAGTGAGCTCGCCGTTCTCAACGGCCGAACTGAATTCCACACACGTCAGAGCACAGCCTGTTAGCTGATCTCATGCATCTACCTATGCTCGATGTAATGAGTCGGCCTGAACGCGCACATTATTTTTTTTCGAATCACACATTACGGATGTAGAGGCTCACATACACGCATACACACTTGCCCCCTACCCCTATGAGCACCTCTGAAAGACTGTGCCGGCAAATCCTCCAAATTGACAAAGTCACCACAGGCGCCTCGCTATCGACAGGCATGTCGCCTACCACTGAAAAAATAATGCCGGTTAAATCCTGGAATAAATCCAGGAAAATGTGAGCACTAGTGCTGAGTCGAGAACTCGAATCCTGGTGGGCTGGTTCGACCATAAGAAACCTTGCCAGCTGAGCTAGAGCTTAGTTCGCGCACGCGCACATCATTTGGCCCAACGCCTGTCCGTTCACGTGAGTTGCTTGCATGCAAGCAATCCAAGAAAATAAATTTCGAGTGCACCTGAAATTTTGTGCAGAAATACAGTAATATAATGCCTTTAATCATAGAAACATGGATTTAGGTATATGAGTTCTATAATTTTTTTAAACCCCTTTTTGTGGCTCATAGTTTTTTAAGTATGTTTAATGGTTATATTCTGAAAATTGAACCATTAATCTCTGAAGTGGCTAGAAAATGATCTTGAACCATAAAAATGATTATGATTTATGACTTCTCTCAATATTGAAGAACCTTAGACATAATCCCACTAAGAGTGTCATATTTGAATGTTTTTCTTGAATGTTTTTCGGGCAATTGTGTGAATGGGTTGAATATTTGTTTTTGCTTGGAAAATTTTGGGAAATTATAGAAAATAAATCTATTGAATAGATTAACCAATACTAATTAATTTTGCACTTGTTTCATGCAGTAAAACACATGAAGTGTGCTTGTAGAAATTGCATGAATAATGTAGAATGTGGCATGAAGTCTATTATTTCTCAAAGGAATATAAGTCTATTATTTCTTGAAGAAATATACTATTGGTTTAAGCCTGATACTATATAGTCTCTAGAAGAGATGTTATATAACTCTGAAAATTATTTTAGCTTATAGAAACCAAAAATTTTTATCTTTCAATATAGCATTATGATTTACTAGCAGTAAACTCATCAAAAATATATTAATTAATTGATCTTGATATGATATGAAGTTATACAAAATTAATATGTCTATTAGAAGAAATATATTGTTTGTCTTGTAGATAGTTTTGCAATTCAAGAAGAATTGTAATTGTTGTTTGTCATGTAGATATTTTTGCAATTCAAGAAGAATATGCATAAGCTCAATACGACAAATATTTATGCTACCAGAAGTTTCATATGCTATAGAAGTGGATGAAAAATAAAGTACATTCCAGAAGTGATGCTAGGCTCAGGGGGAGTTGCAATGAGACACAGAAGTTTCATACTCACCCCATAACCAAATGATGCTAAGCTTAGGGGGGTGGCAATAAGACACAGAAGTTTCATACTCACCCCATAACCATGAATGAATAAAATTTTTTACATAAGATGCATTATTAGTTATTCATGAAGAATTTGATTATACTCGTGAAGAGTTAGTATTCATCTTTTTCTTAAAACATGAAATTTAGCATTAATTTAAGAATATTTCCCAGACTAGAAGGGCAAATTCAATAATTTGGTGTTTCTTACCTCTGCATAGGTTTTCTCCCCTTACCTTTTGTCCAAATGCTTGTAGCAATTTTTACCTGTAGTAATCAGTTTAATCTCATGGAATAAATACATAATTACATATTGAATATGTAAATAACACTACAAAGAAGCCAGGCTAATGCTACACTTTTCAGCACAACACCATGGTGATTCGTTGCAATACATAAAGTTTATTACAACACTAGTCGAGTTTGGTTGCTATAAGGTGACATATTACAACCAAATGGAGTATTGTTGCAATTTAAAGAGTGTGGGTTGCAATAAGTAGAATGTATCGCTACGATGATGTGCGCGTTGTAATTAGAATGACGTTGTTGCCACACTTTTGTACAATAGTTGCAATAGTAGTCAAGATCGCAACTGAAAAAAAAGTGTTGTTATAGATAGTATGGATTGTTGGGATAGACTCGCTCTATGCTATGGCAACACGAAACTGATGTATTGTAAAAGGATTCTTAGATATAGCCACGCCAACAGAGAGTGTTGCCAATGAGGGTTTGCTATTGCAACCTAAAGGCGAAGCGTTGCAACGAGGCATAGCTATAGCAATGCACACCAGTATCGTTGCACCATTGTCACGGTATAACAACTAAACCTGAATCGTTGCAACAAGACATAGCCATGGGACACGTGTCTAAGTTTTTTATGGCCCACAACATCATTTATGCATGGCCACCAAAGATTAAAATACACATGATCCAAAAAGTCTAAATAAACTTAAAATAGGCAAAAAACAAAGTCTTGTAAATAAACTAAAAAAGATTAAAATATAACCTTACTTTGGTATTGAACCATGCCCTTGCAGCATGAGCAACAAGCGCCCTACCACTGCACCGCAATTAAGTACGGTTGTTTCACAAATAATTTTCCTATTACATATAGATAAGAGACGTTACTAAAGGGAAAAAAAATGGACTAAGGGAGCTCAAAAAATGTGGCTGAGAGAGGAGTTCGAACCTGAACTTGAGGAGAGACCACCGGACCATGTCTCGAGTTGTGTCGATAGTTTTGGTAACTAACTTTATTTAAAGCATAATGTTGCCTCGCCACTTTAACACGGCCGCATCGCATCTCTAGCTCACCGCCACGTCGCATCTCTAGCTCACCGCCACGTTTGCCCGGCCATGCCTCACCAGCTCATCGGTTGACTCCCCTCATTATACAGTCGCGCCTTGCCAGCTCACTAGCAGCCTCGCACCCTCGCCTCGTCAGTCGTCACCCAGTGGCACAATAAAGAAATAAAAAAGTGCAGAACCAGGAATCGAACATATGTCTTAAGCTCTAGAGAGCAAATAACACAACACTTCAACAACTAAAGCTAATGAGCTTGTAGGAGCGCGAGATCTCTATAAAAATGAGAAGCATTGATGCTCGAGCGCGAGACCTCTTACAAGAGGTGGTCAAGGACTCAACCAGGTGACAGGTTGTGGTAATGAATATTAACAAAAATTATCTATAGCAGTTTACATTATTTAACACACAAAAAAAGAGTGGTGCACGAAACTCCGAGACCTATAAAGAGGCCCTTCCATTGAGATGTTAGATCACTTTGGCTATATTAACGAAGTTGGTTTATATATTGAAAAAGATCGTTGGTGACGCAACTCACCATGGATCGAGATGAGTTTGGCACGACAACCAATAGCAGCATGCCACGTGGTGGCGTTCAGCTAGCTGCCCACATCAAGAAGACAATAACCCATATTTCTCTTTTTAGGATTCGGAATTGAAATTTGTAACTAGTATTTCTCCCTAGTAAGAACTTCAAATTTGATTATTTTTCCTAATTTCCTATAAAATATCATGATACTTTATTTAAAACCGTTTATTTGTATGATGATGACTACTTCTTGATTCTTTTCCACGTGGGCTTGATTTCTTCCTCCAAAGTATTTGCATAGAAACCAACTTTTTTGCATAACAAGTGGCAAAGTAAAATCACACTTATGAATAGAATGGTAAAAATAAGGTTGTGTCCAAATTTGAGTTTCATACGAGTTCATAAATATTATGAGGTATTCAAATATCAAAGTGTATCTTAGAGTTATAGGGAACTATGTTCCATATGTATCCTTTTGTGCATAATGTATGAGCTTACTATATCGAAACTATTTAAGTTTTTTTTGGCAAGCGTATGGATAAAAAATATATTATCCGGTCAGTTTTTAGATTTTTTATCATATATTATAATAATTATTATGACGTAATTTGTTTAAAGAAGTTTGAATTGTCTCTAGAAGATAGTTGAATTTTCTTCAAGACAAAAAAAATATCTGCATGAAAAAAGTCTGGACGCTGAGCTAAAAGAAAAAAGTCTGGACGCTGAGCAAAAAGAAGCAGTGTGCACCATTTTTTGGGTTTGAACGTGTAGTGGGCTTGGATCGGACATGGGCTTGGATCGGCAGATAAGTTTGCAGTGCGTGTAGCTGACTAGCAAGATGTTTAATCCCACCTCGCTTAGTGGTATGGTGCGCAATCCGTCGGCCCTTCTATATAATAGGGGCTGATGTGTGGGCTTATGGCCATCATTTAGCACAACATTGAGGTTAAGGTGTGGGATTTATTCTTTTTAGATTTAGATTTAGATTAGAGATTAGATTAGATAAATGGAGCCAATATATTCTACCGATACATAATCGTGTATTGAGCGCACATATATCAAATTAGAGATAAATTGAGCTATATTATACTTATATAAAATCGTGTTTAATATTGAGTGTATATATATTTGACATTAGCACGTAGCAATGCACGTGCATATCTTGCTAATATAATGTACTCCTTCATAACGCGGAAAGTCAAAAGACGAGGAAAATAAAAAATATATGGCACAAAGGAATTGAACAAGTAACCTAAAACACTAGATTCCTATGTCTTAGTATGGCTCAGCGGCCTCACCAAGGATCCCGCTGGGGGTGATACGTGTGCAACTGGTTGGGCCAATCCCATCACGTCACGTGGATTGGCTAAAGGACACATGAATAATATTTCTTTCTTTAGTTTGAAATAAAAACTTGTAACTGGAATTTATGTCATAAGAATCCAATTTTTTTATTCTTTTTTAATACAAAAAAGGCTAAGACTACTCGAACTGGCCAGCTCACTAGCCGCACTGCCATGTCGCCTGGCCGCACCACCATGTCCCAGTCACACCCGTCATGTCACCCGGGCGCACCGCCCATTCTAGCTAGCTTAACGACCGCACACCACCACGTCGTCGAAAAACCGAATCCTCATCTAATTCTTTTGTTTGTATGTAAATTGCTATTTCTTTAATCCTTTTTATATAGCTTATTTTCTTACACTTAATTAAGGAATACAAAAACTTGTTTTGTCATAACGTTGTGATTCAATAATTTATTTAATGCAAAAAGGCTAAGACGACTCGAACCGGCCAGCTCACCAGCCACACTTCCATGTCGCCGGTCCACAGAACCACGTCCCCGCTTACCGACCGCAAACTCCACCACGTCGCCATAAAACTGAAAAAATAGTGCCCCAAGCAAGGTTTGAACCTTGGTTGCAGCCCACTATGAAACTACATTACCATTGAGCTAGTTGTGCGGTTTGTAGTGGACCATGAAGATTACATCTCATATACCTAGTCAAAAGTACAAAACACATTTTAAAGCAGTAAATTCATTTAAATTAAAAAGTTTACAACTAAAAAGTTGTGTAACTTATCAAGATCTACAACTTTTATTTTGGTCATTTATTGATTCGACAAAGTGATAGTAATGTTGTTCATAAAATCTACCTCCCTTGTACAGTTCATGAAATTCGAAAAGAGATAAAATTTGTTAACAATGTTACTACCACTATATCCGCTGAACAAACGATCAAAATAAAAGTCGTAGACCTTGATAGGTTATACAACTTTGTTTTTAAAATATTTCAACTTTGGATCAATTTTGCCAACAAAAAGTACAATGGAATTGCTTAAATTCCTAAAAATGACTTTTTTCAAACGACCTCGGATTGAGAAACAACCAAAATGAAAGGTGTAGACAACAGTAAGTCATGACACTTTATAATAGATAATATTTTTATTTAAATCATATTTTTAATATAAACTAAGTTTGAATTTCACACATTATCGGATGGATAAACTACCAAAATGAAAGTTGTAGATTTTAAAAAAGTTTTGAAATTTTATAGCTGACAACATTTTATTTTAAATTCGTCTTAGGGCATCTAAAATTAGCATTTCTTCCCTGCAAGAACTTTAAATTTAATATTTTTTTATTTTTAAATATCATACTCTAAATAAGTTTGAAGTTCGAGTTTGATGAAGCCCTGGCCACATCGTTGGGCCCGTGCCGCAGTGTCTCCTCTCCGCGCCAAACGACGAACGTGAAAATTTCAATTTCCCACCGCGCACCCGAATCACTGCCGCCCATGTTTATTTTTTCTCCCATGAAGCCCTTCCCACACCGTGAAGTCCTACACTCCTACCCCTCGTCAAACCCTACCGTCCCAAAATTCCCCACCGCCGCCACCCCTTCCTCCCGCGGATTGGCGGCGACGCCGTGCGGAGAGCCGGTGGGCGGACTGTGGCGGTGCAGTCTCGCAGACCTGTTGGCGCTCGGCGGCTAGCCATAGCAGGCTCGGCTCGGACCCCGGAGGTCGGAGGCGCACCCGCAACCCTAGCAGCCACCATCAGCGGTGCCGCGTGCACACGGCACGGAGGGCCAGCAATGGCGCCGCACGTTGCCCCTTTGTCTCGTGGCAGGAGGGGAACTGCAGCCTGCGCCGGCGAGGATGGAGGGGACGTGGTTGAAGCACCATCCGAACCCAAGTTCGGAGGAGGTATAGGTATATTGCTCGAGTCTTCTGCCCTCAGGCTGCACTGATGTTTGATTAAAGTGCTAGAATTACTGCTAAATCTTTTCTTCTCTGAAGTGGAATGGAATTGGACTTGAATGGTTGAATGTGTTGTGGAACAAATTGATTTTTTCAGGAATTGGATCTGAGTTTCAACACCATCGAATAGTAATATTTACCTTATTTTAAAATGTTCATATGTGTGGAGATCTGAGTACAACTGATAATAAATAATCTGTTTCATATTAGTATTTAACATTAGCTATGGTGAAGATACATTCCAATATATATTGTGAAAGATCCTCCTCTCTATTTGTCACATGGAATATGGTCGAGCCTTCGTCAACAAGCTTTGCATGGCAGTTGTATCCTCTTTAACATTAGCTATTTTCCTTAATTGATGATTGAGTAGAGCAGTTCTTTTTACATCTACTTGGTTTTTGGCTCATTCAAGTAGAATAATCTGAAATTTAGTCAACGATATTGGCCCTGAATAATAGTTTGTGTTTATCAAAGGTGTCCCCATAGTGTGCAGTATAGTGTCCAATTTTTTCCCCCTTCTGAACATGGACATAGAACATTTTGGAAGTTCATCTATTGCTTGTTCATGAAACAGATTGATGGGTTCATCTATAGTAGGAAATAGGACATGGTTGGTTGCTTGTTACCTCCCATTTTACAATGTTATCTTTTACAATTTTATATATAAAATTTTTGGTTCACTGTGACATAGAGACAAGTCATCCAAAATTACCTTTTCTATTAGTAAAGATTGGTTAAAGTTCGTTCTTTTCTTGAGGGAAGTATTGCATTGGTTGAACTCACTAGGTGTTATACCTTGTGCAGGTCTGCAGTTAAACAAACTAAGCTGAGGAAGTGCTCTTGAAAAAAAAAGTAGCACCTGCAAGGCTTTGCTGATGGATGAATGGACGAGCTCTTGCTTTCATATTTTGACTTGTGTTAGTTAAATGAGACTAGTTAACAATGTTATTGATGTGACAGCTATTTGAATGGATTGTTATGAATGATGGATTGATTTCATTGATAATATGTGTGATCAGGGCCATAATGGGGCCCACATGTTGGTCTCACATTTCGTTGCTACACAATATATGTATATCACGATGACCTCAAACACCATTGCTATCCGTGTCACGTATAGCGACGTCGAACATTACTGGGATACCTTGCACATGTATAGCAACAACCGCAAACATCGTTGCGATACCCTTCAAGCGTATAGCAATGTCCTCCAACATCGTTGCGATTCCGTCCAAGTGTATACCAACGACTTCTGATATCGTTGCGATAGACAGTAAGGCTAATGCAACATCGTTGGTGTTTTTGCTACTAACATATAGCGTTGCGATATCTGGTGTTGCTATCACGAGGGTGTCTTGTAATAGTCGTTGTTTGTAACGAGGCTCGATTGTTGTATTACCAATGATTGCAACAACGCCAGTAGTTGCTAATGCCACTCATGCAACACCAACGATCGTTGTTGTTTCATTATATTGTTACACTAAATATTGTTGCGACAACTATATATGTATAGCAACATTGAATAAAAGTGTTGCGATATGCTATTGCAACTGTCGCAAATTCAACGCCTACCAATGCTATGCCTGCGTTGCACTTCCTCAATATTGCAACGAAAATACCCTAATCGCAACGTTTTGGCACCGTTGCGGCAGCCGTTTTCCCTAGTAGTGTAATTGCTTTATATTGCCTATTAGATAATCATTTGCAATGACATATTACCACAACACCTCAAGTAAACATGATATTTATTTGTGCACTACTACCATGTAGGTTGAATGAAAATTGAATTTTCAAGAAGCACATAAAATTAGTAATATACACACCACTTAATTAATCTTGAAGGATTCAATCTGGCGATGAACAAATATATTACTCAACTATGTACTGAGTACATAGGCCCTATAACTTGAAATTTATTCTACCCACCATATTATTGTACACCGAACGGTACAATAATATATGGATTCATATCATATTAGAAATACTACCAGGATAATTTGATTCTATGAAACTTTTTCGTAGATCATGCTAAAGCATTACATCACCTGAAGTGCAATTGTGGTATGACAAGGGGGAGAAATTTGGGCCACGAGGTATACAAAAAATGTGGATAAACTTACAGAGAAATTTAATAGGCATATCCCTAATCTTGTAAGATTGTTGGTTCAAAGCCTAATCGTATTAGATGTGGGACAAGCAACGTGCAAGTTGGCCCGTAGCCATAGTCACAGCAATGACTAAGCATGCAACTTTGCACATACTTTTGTAATCCATATATAATATATCGTTGCGTCAATTAGAATGACCAATTAACAGTTATTTCATATTAATGTAAGGACCATCATGTCACTACATTAATTAGAACCCTTTGCAAGGGTATCACATTAAAAATCTGCTCTACACTGGCTTGCAGCCATTGTGTTATTCTTGTACTTGCACTAGCTTGCATGCTATGTGTTCCTCAAGCTTCTCTCATTGAGTAGCAGCCCCTATTACTCTATGATGGCCAGCAGGCCATTGTAACAATCAATCAACCAACTAGCAAACTAGCTCATTTGTGCATCGTATGCATTTATACTAAATGATAAAAAATCATTAAGTGATTTTTTAGTCAAGAAGGCTAAGATCAGGGGAAGAAAAATGGCCTAGAGTTGGCTCAGTATATCCAATTAGAAATTGGTTAACCCAAATCAGAATGGGTTTTTGCGGATAGATAAAAAGAATATAGACCTGGTAGTCTATTATGTGGAAAACATTTTATATTATGGAATCAAAAGTATATGGGGAATTCTTGAATGAATGAGCAATTACTTTTATAGAAGAAAATTCCATGTAGATTATATATTGTGTAAACTGAAAGTTTATGTTAGATACTTGAAGTATATGGTATGAGTATTATGCTTATAAAGAGGCAAAATAAATAAAGAAGCTAGACAATAAAAATAGTCTTGTAGACTTCGAATAGTGCAAATTATAGGTATAACGAATATACCGCATTGCACACTATGCTAAAATAAATATAGCATTTATGTTACTATTATTTAAAAGAAGTGTGTGTAACTATTATTTTATTTCACCATAATAGCATACATGAATGGGTATCAACTTGAAGTTGGAAAAATGGATCTGAATTTTCATTATACTAAGCCCATGGGGATATTCTAGAAGTGAAGATATAGTATCGGCATTAGGGGGAGACAAAGTCCATATGAATTCCTTATATTCAAAGCAAGAAAGATCTTATACAATATTCTCGGAAGCTTGAAGCGGGAATATAAACACACACACTATGTTATACTTGCATGAAGCAAACTATATTTCCAGAAAACTAAAATTGTGAGGAAGTCCAAGGAGGGCGCCAGTTGATGTGGCAAACACTTGAAGTGAAACTCCCTGAAGGACTTGATCCTAGTGAGAATGTGCATATGATAAATACTCACGAATGGGACATCGAAAATTAGGAGAAACAACCTAAAGTTAAAGTTTGGTAAACAAATGGTATATCCCAGGTATCTAATAATATACTCACATTGGCAAATGACTTGGTAATTAATTTAAAATCTATGGGGATGCCTGTTGGTTTTAGATAAAATGAACTTGTCAAACAATTTAAATAGAATCTTCGCAAATTCCAAAACAGAAGACCTTTAAGGTTACTTACCTCACAAATTGAGAAATATTCATCACAAAGATGAATGTCTAACACTTTAAAGCGCACACAATATTTTGTGTTGGGATAAGCAGAAAATGTTGACTATATAATAGTCTTATCTTGAAGATATGGGAGAACTAAATGAATGTCGACAATATTACCTCTATAATTGCAAATGTTTCTCTAAACGAGAACATGGATCCAAGACAAAAGTCCATGGCAGAGTTGCATGAAGCACTCATATCGGGTCAATTAAAGAATGCAATTGAGGTTGGACCATGAGGAAAGTATTTGAACCTAGAAGTTCAAACTATTCGAGTCATTATGAAATAATGATATGGTGAACTACTATGGTTCATAAGTCTTTCAAAAGACTATTAAACTTCTATTATGTATGAATAAATATTCTGCGACATATCTGGCAAATGACATGAATAAATGAATATAATATTATGTAGTTAATCAGTGGATTCTGAAAATCCCTGAGAAATATCCTTGAAGGGCTCATTTTCCTCAAAGGAATAAAATAGTAAGAAATAGAATCAAATATCATACTAAACATTAAATATCTAAGATAGATAATATTCTTGAATGAATATTAAAATGTAAAACAAAGAGCATATCCTAGAAAGTGTAGAAGTAAAAAGTTCATAGAAGAACTCAAATTATTGTGAAAATTATTTCTCTCTATCGAAAGAGAATTTCTCATACAAGCGAAATATTATTCTTGAAGAATTAAACATTTCTGAACAAAAATAGTCACTGAATGAATTATTATTAGTCAACTCCTGCATGAGCACCAATAATCTTGAAGATACAAGTGAAGACTCATACAAACCCGAATTTTTAAACTAAAAGTGGAAAGAGAATTGAAATAGTCTTAAATGTACCATACAAGAACTCATAAATAGCTAGCTAGCATTGAATAGCTAGTGTCCTCGAATACCATAGAAGGTATATTGGTCACTGTTAAATTGAATTATCCCCTTCAAATGCCAGATGAAGACTGACTAACTTCAAACACTGATGTTTGAAATATAATACCTCGAAGGTATACAAATTTGGAACTCATTGTCCCCATATTCCTATGAAAGGATTAAATTTATTTGTATTGCATAATTAAATAAGTGGTTATTAGTGCTTGAAGCATTACTCCTATCGTAGTCTAGAAGAACTATATTAAGTATTTGAAGGACTAAATATTTTGGTAATTGAATACCAATATTCGTACACATTTATGAAGAATGTGCTTAAAAATAATTATGAACGTGAAGTTCAAAGAATGTCATTATGAGGGGGAACACATATGTTCATTAAGTAATATTTACCATGAAGGTATACCACTCGATTATTCAAGATCACATGTATCATTATTGCAAGAACCTGAAGTTTATACATAATCTTGAAGATTCATCATTGTTCATGAAGAATGATGAAATGTACAATTATATAAAAAACGAGAAGGTTTGATGTTGTGCTCTTTTTTTCTTTGTGAGTTTTTACTTGAAGGTTTCTCACATAAGGTTTTTCACGAGGCAACATATGCAATACAATTGCGGTTGATATGTACTCTTTTCTCCAATAACCGTTTTTTCCACTGGGTTTTTAGATGGAGTTTTTAATGAGGCATATACATTCGTGGTAATCGCCCAAGGGAGAGTGGTGTAAAACAACCGGACTTGAATAGAAGGAAAGGACTAGAAGTCCTAGTCATTGTCCGGTTGCCCGGACTTTAATAGAAGAAAAGAAGGACTGAAAGTCCTAGTCCATGTCTGGTTGTTTGTGGGCTGTTACCGAAACTCTAGTCATAGGTCGGAGTATATATATGAGAGAAGTTGTCATTGTAAATGATTGAATATGAGGAATAAAAAGAAGCTTTGTCTACTTTGTTCTTGTGCTTATCGTGAGAAGTGTGTGAGAGAGAAGATCCAACCGTTGACGACGTGTTTTACAACAGCTTTAACCATTCTGATTGGTGGTTTGGTCGTGCACCACAGCGTGGCCGTGGAAGTGGCAGCGGCGGCAGGAACCCAGGGGGCTACAACAACAACACCCCTAGGTTCAACAACAACCCTTCCAGTGGTGGTGCTTCCTCTAAGAGCCCTCGCTATCAGGTGTGCCACACTGCCATTGAGTGCTGGCACCGCCTCGACGAGAATTATGTTCCTAATGACAGGAATGTCAATACTGCCCATGCTGCCTACAAGATCGTCAAGGTGTGGTACAGCGACACGGGCGCCACCGACAACATCACCAGCGAGCTGAACAAGCTCTCCATGCTTGAGAAATACCACGGTGGTGAGCAGATTCACACTGCCAGTGGATTAGATATGAGCATTCGCCATGTTGGTCATATTGTTTTGCGTACTCCTGATCGAACTATTTTCCTAAATAATGTCCTTCATGTTGCTGATGCTAAAATGAACCTTGTATCTGTACATCGTTTTACCACTGACAATAATGTCTACCTTGAGTTTCACCCTCAATTTTTCCTTGTTAAGGATCTGGACACGAAGAAAACAATCCTTAGAGGCAAGTGCACTGGTGGTCTCTATCCTTTCCCATCCTCCTCCGATCCAACACGGAAGGTTGTGTGCAGCGCCACCAAAGTATCTGTCTACACATGGCATCGTCGTCTTGGTCATCCGGCCACTCCCATTGTCCGTCGGGTCATTAGTCAGAATAAATTGCCATGTGTGTCTAGTTCAGGTAGTCATGAGTCAGTGTGTGATGCTTGTCAACAAGCCAAGAGTCATCAGCTTCCTTATTCTAGATCACAAAATGCCCCTTTGGAGCTTGTTTACTCTGATGTGTGGAGTCCTGCTCCTGATTCTGTAGGCAGAAAGAACTATTATGTTAGTTTTATTGATGATTTCAGTAAATTTACCTGGATCTATTTACTTAAACACAAATCTTAAGTTTTCCAAAAATTCCAGGAATTTCAAAATCTTGTTGAAAGATCACTTGGGCGTAAAATAATCTCTATGCAATCTGATTGGGGTGGTGAATATGAAAAATGGAATCAATTTTTCACAAACATAGGCATTTCTCATCGAGTCTCTTGTCCTCACACGCATCAACAAAACGGATCTGTCGAGCGCAAGCATCGCCACATCATTGAGGTTGGCCTTGCACTTCTCGCTCATGCTTCCATGCCTTTAAAATTGTGGGATGAGGCCTTCATCGCTGCGGTTCATCTCATCAATCGCACCCCTAGTCGTCTTCTCAATTTTTCCACACCGATAGAGCGTCTCTGTAATGAGAAACCAGACTATGCCTCTATACGTGTGTTTGGTTCAGCTTGCTGGCCGAACCGGAGACCCTACAACTCTCGCAAACTTGAGATTAGATCCAAACAATGCACCTTTCTTGGGTATAGTAACCTTCGTAAAGGATATAAGTGTCTTGATATTGCCTCTGGCCAAGTCTACATATCTCGAGATGTTATCTTTGATGAACACATTTTTCCATTCTCCAAATTACACCCAAATGCCGGAGCTCTTCTTCGTTCTGAAATTCTTCTTCTCCCTGATAACCTTGTCAATTTTCGGTCGGGTTCTGATCATCCGGTGCAATCACTTGATCAGCTGGCTGATGCTCTAACTAATTCTGCGACTAATGGTGAAAATTTCAGGCAAAACCACAGTTATTTTATGCAGGAACCTTCAGCTGCTACTCCACAGGAGACATGCACGGCTCTCGAGACCCATTCGCCTGCGCAACCTGGTACCAGATCTCCCTCGAATCGGCCACCTAATCTGCAACTGCTGCACCCGACACCGCGTGAACCTGCTGCGGCCGATGACCATCCCACGGCTGCCACATCTCCTCCTGCGGCTGCTGCCCCGTCTGCACCACCCGCACTGCCGCCCCTTTGCGGGATCTTCTGCACCCTCTGATCCGGCTGCTTCAGGATCTTCTGTGCCTCCTGCATCCGCTGCTTCAGCACCAGACTCAGTTCCATGGCGCGTCACACGGCTCCAGACTCCTATACTGATGGCACGATCAGGTATGCCAGTCTTACTGAGTGTGGTGAGCCCACTACTCTTGCTGAGGCTCTCCAGACTTCGGAATGGAAGCACACAGTGGATGATGAATATAATGCTCTTATGCGAAATAAAACTTGACATTTGGTTCCCATGGAGAAAGGTAAAAATTTAATTGATTGTAAATGGGTCTATAAGATCAAGAGAAAAACAAATGGTGAGATTGATAGATACAAATCTCGACTAGTTGCTAAAGGTTTTAAACAATGATATGAGATTGATTATGCAAATACCTTTAGTCCTGTAGTGAAGCCTGTCACTACCAGAACTATCTTGTCAGTTGTAGTATCACAAGGATGGTGTCTTCGACAATTGGATATGCAGAACATGTTTCTTCATGGTGTTCTGGAGGAAGAAATCTACATGAAACAACCTCCTGGGTATGAACAATCATCAAATTCTCTTGTTTGTAAATTGGACAAAGCCTTGTATGGTTTAAAACAAGCTCCCCAAGCTTGGTATTCTCGTCTTAGTTCCAAATTTCAACAACTTGGTTTTCATGCCTCCAAGGCCGACACATCTCGCTTTTATTACTACAAGAATGGTGTTACATATATATGCTTGTGTATGTTGATGACATTATTGTTGCAAGCTCCTCATCCAAAGCCATGGAATACGATCTGACTTTGCGTTAAAAGATCTTGGTGAGTTGAACTACTTCCTTGGAATTGAGATCAAGAAGGTTCCCAGTGGCATTATTATGTGTCAACAGAAATATGCTGCTGACATTCTTAAGCGTGCTAATATGTTATGTTGCAAGCCTGTTAGCACACCTCTCTCTGTCTCGGAAAAGTTGTCCAGTGAGATGGGGGAGAAACTTGGTGCCTCAGGAATCAACAACTTTCAGGAGCATTGTAGGAGCTTTACAGTATCTTACGTTGACTCGGCCTGATCTAGCATTTGCCGTGAACAAAGTTTGTCAATTTCTTCATGCACCAACTACTAGTCATTGGACTACGGTCAAGCGTATACTGAGGTATGTTAAAGGAACTTTGAGTTATGGTTTAAAAATTCAGAAATCATCCTCTATGAGTATAAGTGCTTTCTCAGATGCCGACTAGGCGGGCTCATTAGATGATCGCCGGTCTACAAGTGGTTTCTGTATTTTCTTGGGTTCTAACCTGATCTCATGGAGTGCTCGCAAACAAAGTACGGTCTCAAGGTCTAGCACTGAGGCTGAGTATAAGGCCATGGCTAATGCGACAGCTGAGGTTATTTGGATACAGACGTTACTCAAGGAATTGCGACTACAAAGTCCATCTTCGGCCACACTGTGGTGTGATAATTTGGGAGCTACATATCTTTCTGCAAATCCAGTCTTTTATGCCAGAACAAAACACGTTGAAATAGACTATCACTTTGTTCGAGAACAAGTAGCACAGAAGTTGTTGCATATTCGAATTATCTCTACACATGATCAGATAGCAGACGGATTCACTGAAGCTATTCCAGTGTACAAGCTGAAGGATTTTGTCTAAAATCTAAATCTTTGCAAGCTTTGATTGAGGGGGGATGTTAAACATATAGTTAGTTCCTCACCATATAACTTGGGAGACTTATCTGATAAGGTTGGTAGTGTTTGTTGTAGAAGGATAGAGTTTGTTGTAACAATGTATAGTTAGTTTCCACCTTATCAGATAAGGATCCGATCTCAATTGTAAGCCACGTAGGGGTATGTTCCCTACCTATATTAACAAAGATGCGGCCCTCAAAAGGGGTTCAACGCTTCCTAATAGGTTGTTTCACAGGGCTCCCTTAAGGGGCTGGTTTGGTGATTTTTAGAAAGCCCCATAAAGTTGCAGAATATTGCAAACAACTCCCATTTCAGCCTACTATATGACTAAGCACTCTTTTACACCATGTGTTAGCCAAAATGATGCACAAATGGTGAAATTAGGAGTTGTACATTCTCACAATTTGCATGAAAATTCTGCATGGATAGTAATGTCAAAGTTTGATTCTGATATGCCGCGGCAAATGTAAAATGACATGAATAATTGTTTCAAACCAGAAGTTGTGAATGTCTATTGGCGTGTTTGCTTCTTGCCTAGGTAACGCTACCTGACCCAAGCAATCGAAATCCAACGCTTTGGGACGCTGTCAGAGAGGGCTTGAAGCAAACTGACAACGACTGCTGCATTGTACATCTTCTGTGTCTTCCTACGCCACTGCTGATCTGCATCAGCAACTTGATGATGATGTTGAAGAAGAGAAATAGTGAAAACTAAAAAAAATACATCAAGCGTTTATCTAGATTAGAAAGTAGATTAGGCTATCTTGACTTCATGCATTTATAGCTGAAACTGAATACTTATGCTTCTTGCCAGTGCTTCTTTCTAGCTCCAAGACAGGTCCGCTGTTATCTGGCTATGGGCTGCTTTGAAGCCCTTTCATCTCGTTGTCAATGATCTGTTTCTGTACTTAGATATTTCCTTCTAATGAATGTAAACGACAAACAGAGGCCCGGTTGAGTACATTTTCTGTGTGCAAGTACAACTAGATGGTGTTAGATTATTGGACCTGGCCCATACTAATAATCCTAAGTAAATCTCAGAAGCCCATTAGCACCATAGACTATACGGGGAATCCCCTAGATTTGGGAGTCCCTAAGAAGGGCTATACGAGTTAGGGTTTTGCTACTTCTCATCGTTGCATTGCCATCGAAGTCTACTCCATCCCGAGCGTCGGCGTGCACCGGCGAACCGGAGAGCAGGTCTCCGGAACCTCTCGGTCTTGTGATCCTGCACCTGGAGAGGGCAAATAAGATTTTGGTAAGCGCTCCGCTCGACTGCTCAAGGTCTTTACCACGGCTCGTCCTCCATCCAAGTCGGTTGCTGGGGCGTTCCGTCATCTGCAACACAGTCTTCTGTGCTCCGTCCAGAGGTCTGTGTTCGTCCTGTCTATGCCATTCCACTTCCCGACGACACCCGTCAAGTACGTGCATTGTGATTTAATCACATTTTCTGAGATTATGATTTTAGTACTACCTAGTTTGCTAGAGATTTGCATGCTATGATTGTTTATCGTCATGTTTAATCTAGTTCAGAAATTAAACTTACATTTGCCTATATTTCCAATAATCCAAAAACCTTATTATTGGCAATCTGTTGATTTATCAATGGCTGGTTTTGCTGAGTCACTAAGGCCAGAAAAGTTTTTTGGTGTGAACTTTAAGATCTAAAAGTCAAAGGTTCACCTCTGGTTTATTTCTATGCACATCTGGGACATGAGACTTGGCAAGCCTGAGGGTGAACTAACTACTGAACAGTAGAAAATGTTCGACGATGCCAATAATCTCTTCATGGGATGTATCATTAGTGATCTATGTGATGGATTGGTCCGTGTCCACATAGAAGAGACGAATGCGAAGACGTTGTGGCATGCTCTGGTTGCTAAGTATGATGCAACAGATGCAAGCAATAAGCTATACCTCATGGAGAGCTTTCATGATTAGAGGATGGTTAACAACCATTCTGTAGTGGAACAGGCGCATGAGGTGTAGTGCATTGTCAAGGATCTTGATCTCATTAAGTGTCCTATTCCGACAAGTTTTGACTTGATGCATTATTGCAAAACTGCCTTCCTCGTGGAGGAGCTTCGCAGCAACTCTGAAACACAAGAGACAGAAAATATCAGTTGAAAACCTGGTATCATCTCTTGATGTTGAAGAGAAGGCTCGAAAGAAGGATGGTACTGATAAGGGAGATCAAGGCCAGTCCAATTTCAACATGGTCCAGAAGTTCTCGCGTGACAAGAACAACAATAGCAAC
This sequence comes from Digitaria exilis, assembly GCA_015342445.1. NCBI lineage: Eukaryota > Viridiplantae > Streptophyta > Magnoliopsida > Poales > Poaceae > Digitaria > Digitaria exilis. The sequence goes on from JACEFO010002864.1 coordinate 137,297, forward strand.
AAGGGGAAAACTAGCCTATGAAGACTACTACCTTCAAGAAAAAAATAAAGCTGAGCTGAAGTGCTTTACTTGTGGTGAGTTGGGACACATTTCCAAGGATTGTCCAGATCGTGCAGATCACAAGGGCAACAAGGCTCAAGGGTATAAGGATGTCAACATGGTGACCATTGGCAAGACTGATGGGTATGGTAATTTACCTACCGTACTTTTAGTTTTTCAATCCATGAGTTGGTGGCTTGATACGGGTGCTAATGTTCATGCGTGTGGTGACATATCCATGTTTTCTTCTTACCAAGCCGTTCGGGATTTTTCCATGGTGATGGGCAATGGGTCACATGCTTCTATTCATGGTGTTGGCATGGTCAATCTGAAGGTTACTTTAGGAAAGATCGTGCAGCTGAAGAACGTGTAGCATGGCCCCACTATCAACCAGAATCTCATGAGCGGGTTAGTCCTGGTCAAGTACGGGTGTAAAGTAGTGTTAGAGTCTAATAAATTTGTCATGTCGAAACATGAACAATTCATTGGTAAAGGCTATGATTGAGGAGGCTTGTTCCACTTTTCCCTTGTTGATTTTTGTAATAAGTCTGTGAACCATATTTGTGGCAACGTTAGTGATGATGCGAGCATTTGGCATTCACATTTATGTCATGTGAATTTTGTTTTGATGTCTTGGCTTTCCAACATGTGTTTAATTCTGAATTTTACCATTGCAAGTGCCATAGTTGTGTGCAATCGAAGCAACCTCAGAAGCCTTACAAGGCAGCCAAGGAGAGACACTTGGCACTGCAAGAACTCATACATTCTGATCAATGTGAGATGAATGGTGTGTTGAAAAAGGGTGGAAAGAGATACTTCATGACATTAATAGATGATGCGACTAGATTTTGCTATGTTTGTTTATTACAAACTAAGTATGAAGCGTTAGACTACTTTAAAATCTATGAGGTCGAAGTTGAGACTCAACTTGAGAGAAAGATCAAGCATTTAAGGTCCAATCATGGTGGAGAATATTTTCCTAAAGTGTTTGATGAATTCTATGAGGAATATGGCATCAATCATGAGAGGACACCTCCCTATTCACCCGAGTCAAACGGGGTAGCTAAGAGGAAAAATCGCACGTTGACTGACTTGGTTAACTCCATGTTATACACTACGGGTTTATCAAAGGTATGGTGGGGGGGAGGCTGTATTGACTTCATGTCATTTTCTGAATAAAATTCCTAACAAGAATAAAGATCAAACTCCTTATGAGTTGTGGAATGGAAGAAAAATCATCACTTCCGTATTTACGTACATGGGATGTTTGGCAAAAGTAAATGTGCCCATTACTAAGAAGCGCAAGCTGGGACCTAATACAGTGGATTGTATCTTTCTAGGATGTGCTCAGATAGGGTTGGGCATAAAAAACCAAGAACCAAGAACCGAACCAAAAGAACCAGAACCGAGAAATTTGGTTCGGCTCTCGGTACCTGTTCTTGGGGAACCGAAATCCTCGGTTTGGTTCTCGGTTAACCGAAGGAACCGAGAAAACCTAAAGACCACTAGCCTATTTCAGCCCAGCCCAATATACCATCTAAACCCTAGGTATATAACCCTTCTCTTCTCCCCTCCCTACTGCTCATGCCTCCACCCCACCTGCCTGGCCGTGTCCCACTTCTACCTCCGCCACCTGGGCGCCTACCACCACCCTAGCGCAGCGTTGTTCGCCAGCCGCCTGGGCACCTGCGCTCCTCGCCTAGTCCCATAGCTGCCACCCAGCACAACGTCGTTCGCCGACCACCCAACCCCTCCGCTCCTCGCATGGTCGGTCATCCAGATGCGGGGAGCCCTCCTCCGCCCAGTGCCCGGCATCTAGGTGGCAGGCACGACGCCCTCTGACCTCCTCTCTGACTCCGACAAGGCGGAAGCAGTGACAGCGCCTCCCCAATCGTTGATCTGCTTGGGATCCAGGCGGGATCCAGCGGCGGGAGCCCGAGATCCATTCCCTCCTCCCCGCAAGTGCCTCCCCATCGTCGATCTGCTCCTAGCCTCCAATCAATCCTACTCATGATTCACTTGTGGTTCATTTGTGAGCTGATTCATGGTTAATTTGTGAGATTTGTACTTGTTTGCTGGATGTGGTGTTTGAATTCAACGATTGAATTTGTGTTTTTTTATTTTTGTTGATGCTAGCTCGACACCGGTCGGTTAGTACCGGAACCGAACCGAACTAACCAAAACCGAAATTGCTCGCTACCTGGTTGTAACAAGAATCGATCGGTACCCATTTTGTAGGAACTGAACCTCCTCGGTTCTTTCGGTTCGGTTAGTACCGAATGCCCAACCCTATACTCAGAGGAGCATTCCTTATAGGTTTTTAGTGGTTAAATCTAAGGCGTCTGATATGAATGTTGATACTATTATGGAAGGTTGTGATGCAACATTTTTTGAAAATATATTTCTTACGAAAGGTATGCATAGCATTTCTAGATTTTCTACTGAGATAACTCCTATACCAGTTGCACCTTTTGAGTCCTTTCAACAACATATTGAGAACGAGAATCTCCTAGAGAAGGATGACAATGAAGCTTCTAGAAGGAGCAAGAGACAAAGGGTTGATAAATCCTTTGGTGATACTTTCATTGTGTACTTTGTGGATAATACTCCCACGTCTATTGGTGAGGCGTATGCATCTCCACATGTTGATGATTGGAAAGAAGCTGTCCAGAGTGTGATGGACTCGATTCTTTTTAATGGAACGTGGGAGCTCACTGAATGACCCTATGGTTGTAAACCAGTGGGGTACGTTGTAAATGAGTGTTCAAGAAGAAGCTTAGGCCAGATGGTACTATTGATAAGTACAAGACATGGAATGTGGCTAAAGGTTACAAACAAAAGGAAGGCGGAGATTTCTTTTATACTTATCACTTGTCGCCGGGCGACCACCATTCGAGCACTATTGTCCTTGGCTGCCTCATATGGTCTTATCATCCACCAAATGAATGTAAAGACAGCTTTCCCGAATGGCGAGTTAGATGAGGAAATTTATATGGATCAGCCCAATGGATTTGTGGTGAAGGGTCAAGAGAACAAGGTGTGTAAGCTGGTGAAGTCTTTGTGTGGCCTAAAATAAGCACCTAAGCAATGGCACAAGAAGTTTGACAAAACACTAACTTCTACAGGCTTTGTCGTTAATGAGGCTGATAGATGTGTGTACTATCACTATGGTGGGGGTAGAGGAGTTATATTATGCTTGTATGAGGACGACATACTGATTTTTGGCACAAATATTGATATGATCAACGAGGTCAAGTCTTTTCTATCAAAGAGTTTTGATATGAAATATCTGGGAGAGACTGATGTTATACTTGACATTAATCTAATTAAGAAGGAGAATGGGATTACTCTCTCGCAATCTCATTATGTGGAAAAGGTCTTGAGCCAGTTTGGCTATATAGACAACAAGCCTTCTCCAAGGCCTTAAGATCCCAGTGTGATGCTTAGAAAGAACAAGAAGATAAGCAAAGACCAACTGAGATATTCACATATTACTGGTTCACTCATGTACTTAGCTAGCGCAATGAGACCCAACATAGCTTTTGCTGTGAGTAAATTGAGTAGGTTCATGTCAAACCCAGGTTCAGATCATTGGCATGCACTTGAAAGGGTTATGCGCTATCTAGTAGGTACTATGAGTTATGAGATTCACTATTTTGGGCACTCTGCTGTGCTGGAGGGATATAGTGACTCGAACTGGATTTCTAATGCTGATGAGCTTTATGCCACGAGTGGAGTGGGTATGTGTTTGCCCTTGGAGGTTGTGTTATATCGTGGAGGTCTTGCAAACAGACCATTTTGACGAGGTCAACCATGGAAGTGGAACTAACCGCTTTAGACACAGGCACTATTGAGGCTGAGTGGCTACGTGAGCTCTTGATGGACTTGCCTGTGGTTGAGAAACCAGTGCCGACTATCCTAATGAACTGTGACAATCAAACAGTGATAATCAAAGTGAACAATGCTAAGGATAATGCAAAGTCATCAAGACATGTAAAGAGACGATTGAAGTCTGTCAGGAAGTTGAGAAACTCAGGAGTAATAAGTGTGACTTATATTCAAACCGACAAAAACCTGGCAGATCCTTTTACAAAAGGATTATCACAAAATGTGATAGACACTGCATCGAGGAAGATGGGTATGAGAGCCGTGTAAGTTGCCATAGTAGTAACCAAACCTATGTGACCGGAAATCCCGCGAATTAGGACCTAGGAAGAACAAGATGTTGGTTGACTAAGGAGAGTAATTACTGAACCCTCTCTGAGTGAAGATGCAATACTCTCGGATTCTTTAAGGCAGTTTAGCAATATTCTTTAATGTGTTTTTATTGGCTTAGTAAGCGAGATGCTGCCATACAGTGCATTCTTGAAAGAACAAACTATATGAGCCCTATTGTATAACGTCGCAGTCTATAAGACCTGAGTGATCTCTAATAAGCTCAAGGAGAGACCAAGGAGAACGACGTATATGCTCCACCCGTGGGGTAGGCTACTAGCAACCAAGTATTGGTTTGGTCTTTAAGTGAAACTTGTACGTACAAAACTTGCAATTTAAGGCATAGTTCATTGTTCAAGTTGTGGATGAGTGTAGCTTGAAGCTCTAGATGGGAGTTCAACTTAACAGTCCTTACTGAAACACTGGTACATAAATAGTGGTGAGAAACAAGCAAAATCATTATATGGGTATTTGAGGTCTGGTGGGGGATTGTTAGATTATTGGGCTTGGCCCATATGAATAATCCTTAGTAAATCTCAAAATCCCATTAGCACCATAGATTCTATACGGGGAATCCCCTAGGTTTAGGATTCCCTAAGAAGGTCTATATGAGTTAGGGTTCTGCTACTTCTCATCGCTGCGTTGCCATCGTAGTCTACTCCATCCCGAGCGTCGGCATGCACAGGCGAATGGGAGAGCAGGTCTCCAAAACCTCTCGCTCTTGTGATTCTGCACCAAGAGAGTGCGAATAAGGTTTTTGGGAAGTGCTCCACGCGACTGCTCAAGGTCTTCACCACGGCTCGTCCTCCGTCCAAGTTGGTTGGCATTCCATCATCTATAAGGCAGTCTTCTGCCCTCCGTCCAGAGGACTGTCTTCGTCCCGTCTGCGCCATTCGTCTTCCCGGCGACACCCGCCAAGTACGTGCATTGCGATTTTATCATATTTTCTGATATTATGATTATGATGTTAGTACTGTCTAGTTTGCTAGAGATTTGCATGCTTGGAATGTTTATCGTCCTGTTTAATCTAGTTCGGAAATTAAACTTACAATTGCCTATATTTCCAACACATGGTGAACAATGTACATGTTTGTGAATGGTGCTCACATTGTATCTGTCATGATATTGGCTGAATGTCTGCCACATACCATTTGGTAACATATGGCCATTATGATCAAGCCGGTGTTTGACGAAAGCCTGCATCGCACCTACAACAATTCGCTAGAATTTTTCGTTTGAGTATTGGCTGTGATCAGGCCCTGTCCTGAAATTTTAGAGGCCCGGTGCGAAATAGAAAAATGAGGCCCTTAAATATGCGTGCATATATTATTTATTAAAATTAAACAAAATTATGTTTAATATGCGTACATATATACATATATCATTCCCTTAAATATGCGTACATATTTTTTGTTTAATTTTAATAAATAATATATATATGCATATTTATTCTATGCACATAAGGTGTCCGATGAAATGCTTGTGAGTAATTAGCAACTAATTTGGCCGTTTCCACTGCCCCTCTGCACTCACACAAATGCATGGATACACTGGCGGAGCTAGAACGAAATCAAGGTAGGTGCTAACCTTAAGCTAGTTGTTATTTTCCTTTTTTCTTTTTTTGCCTTGTGGGTGTATAACTCTAGTTTCTATAGATGCAAATATGGTTTAAAGAAGAGCACTAAAGCTTAATTTTCAGCTTGACATGGGTGCAGCCACTCCCATTGTCACTAACTAGGTGATTGCCCGTGTGTTGCGACGGGCACACAAAATAAAAAAAAACTAATCATTCTAAAGAAAGATTAAAAACATGTTGTAATCTTGTCAGTGTGGATGCAAAATGTAAAAGCAAGATACTTGTTGACAGAGTTACAACGGTCATGGGCAAAAAGACATATCCAGCTTGCGTAGATGTAGTACGTAATAAGATGGTTATTATCGTGTCATGAACTAACCCCCATTTGTGTCTTAATTCCATGAGGTTGTAGCCTCAATGTGACGTTAGTTTGAAATCAAAAGTGTAGTCATTCTCATATACGTGCATTATTTTGAAATGTTTTATACTTACTTTCTGGTATGTACGTTGTTGGATATGTATGCCCTAAAGCCAATTGGATTGGATCCACTGAAGTCCCAAAGGGATATTGATCCATGAGGGATTACGGTTCCTATTGTGCCTATGACATAGAAGCCCATTAGTACCCCTATATATACGTGGGAGGGGCTAGTATTGCCACATCTTTGGCCGCCGCCGCTGACGCCCTCCACGCCCGCTCCTCCCGTTGCTCTCGTGGACCTAGCAGTCCAGACCATGACGCATCCTCCCCGTACGTGTGGATACCTCGGAGGTGCTACGTTTGGAGCATAAGTACGAGCCGGACCAGACGGACGTTAGCAACTGCACTACTAACCACATAGACGCGCTCTCCTATACCGAGATGGTTTCGTTGCATCCACGCGTCTAGTGGTAACGATATGTGATCTCCTACTCGCAAGGTTCCTGGGTTTACGCGGTAGATTAAAATTGTTTTAGCTAGCGTAGCCTACCCGTTTCCCTACAGTGGTATCAGAGCCAGGTTGCGTAGTTTTTGATCTAGGTCATGAGCATATGGAGATATGCTTGGTTGTTGATGAATTTTGATCGAGTTCGTGACTTGCTATGATGGTCTTGTAACCAATTAGTCCTACCGGTCGGATATCCGCCATCGGAGTTAAGTGATGCACGTAAACCCAATCATGGCTAGATGTAGATCAATGTGTTTGGTCGAATCGAATCTAAGTCAAGTCTTAGGCGCATGTGATGCGTGAATGCATCTACGGGAAATTTTAGATGTGGCAGTGAGTGCTTTGCAGTTTCGGCGAAATTAGATTTCCCGAATTCGGCCGGGAAGGTGGAGTATTCTGCGATTTAAGTTTGGACGTCGGATCGACGAACTTGTTTTTGCAGGAATCATGTGATCGGTATGGCCCGTATGTGTATGTGATGCTTGTATGTAAAAAATTCATGTCCCGCTTGTCATGATTAGTTAATACGGCTGGAGCCATATGTATTGTCAATTTAATGTAATGGCCTGCGTGCCAACATGTGATGACTCCTTAGCGTTACTTGTTAGTAATGCTTTAGAGTGGGCTGGAATATCGTTGTAGGCTTAATAGAATATGATTCCACAAGCGCACAGAATGTTCAACCGTTGTAGCATTTCACCTTGGAGTAATCCAGGGTATCGTATTTATATTTCCGCAGGGAAGCACTATGGTGTAAAGAATATTGGTGAATGAAATGATAGATCAATCCAGAAATATCAACTCACTAATCCTAGGTAAGGTATACACTGGGTGTATGATAATGGTCAAATAAATGACCGGATAGAAGGTCTGAAAGACCAGCGACATGAGGAGACTCACTCTAAGAAATAGGAAAGATATTGGGAGAATCAAGAAGAGAAAGAAACCGGGAAAACTTCCTTACTCTAAGGATTAGCCTCTCTATAGCCTCACCTAGATCCTAACTTAGATATCGGGAACAAAGCTCGCTTCGACGGCTAAAGTGGGAAGAACTCAGAAAGGGGTGAGAAAGGGGTTCCTCCAGGCCCAGCACTACTGTTATGAATGCACCCGAACGTGGTGGACTACAAAGGACGGACAGGGCTGTCACCACCTGCCGCCTACCACTGCTGTTCCGTGGGGTGCAACACACTTCCTAGCTAATACCAAGCCAGACACCACGTCTGCACCTGATATTAGGATTTCCCTTGAGGCCTACAAGAGAAATCCCCATCCTCCCAATGGCGTCTTAGGCCCTGGTCGAGGCAAGAAAACCCACGAGATAAAACCCGATAGAGCTAACTAGACTCTAAGCTAAACTAAAGGTTACTTAACCTCAAATGGTTAAGTAGAACTAAAACTCAGAAAGTAAAGAAGATAACTTATATTGAATATAAGAGTCGAAATACAAGAAAAGATACAAGAGCTTTACCAGAACTCCGACGACTCCGGAACCCCAAGCAAAGCTCGACTCAACTCTACTCCCAACTCTAATCCTAAACTAAAGAGTGGAATGGAAGCTCCTCTTGGTGTGTGTTTTGGAGTGAGGACCAGGGGTCATTTTATAGCTCCCAGAGTCGGTGAACCTTCGTAACCGCCAAGCCACCGACCTGAGTAACCGCCACGGCAAAGGGGGGCAGGTGTGGCGTCGGTGCCGGGCCGGCCGGCCCTATCCTAGGTCGATCGGCCAGGGATAGGTGCCACTTGGCACCGCCTTCGGTGTGGAGGGCCTGGATGCTGAGCTTATGTCGGTTCTGTGAAGCTCGGTGACAGTTGTGGCAGTTAGAGGGGCGAACGGCCAGGCTCTAGGCCGGTCGGCCAGACCTTGGTGCCTCAGGTCCCTCCGTTCCACCGACTTGGTCCTTGGACGGTTGGATGCTCATCTTCTAGAAGCTCTCGTGGATCAAGCTCTGGTTTCTCTGTGTGCAAGCTATTTTGATCCATGGTGTAATTTATCTTGTTGTGCAACGTGTTGGTGACATGTCCTTCCGAGACAATGTCGGATCGATCGGTCATGCATATGGCCGGTTGATCAGGCTTTTCATCTAAATTCACCTGCAAACACAACTCATCCAAAACTTGTGGAAATAGTTAAGTATAAGCAATTTATGCATGAAACATAGCATGATTTTCCTTTTATTCCTGAATAGTTGACTGTCACCAAAGGGTCATAATGGCCGTCAACAATGATGAACATTCCAATGGCGATGGAGATCACCATGTGGTTATGGGCCATACCGTGTCACTAATGCTATGTGATTGTCGTTCTTGGTGTTCTACTTTTACATGCGATATTTTTTTTATATAGTTCATGTATGCGATGATATAAGTAGAACGATCCCTCAGCAATGTTTAACCTTGTGTCCCTCCCAAATCTTGCACCGTCATGTCTTGTACAATTAGTGGTGGGTCTATGAAATTAGGGTACCACTAGTTTTCCTTGACTAGATGGGTTCGTATCGGATACTTACTCGCATGAGGTTTGGTTACCTTAGACAAAGTCATCTTAACGGTTAAGGACTTTGGGGCACAAAGGTTGGGCGCCGAGACATAGAGATGTCACCTAACAACAGGAGTCATATGTGATATGATTAGCAAATAGTTGCTTACCGATCTATCATGTCTTCTAGCGGTGATGCTAAATCTCACTAGTCGACTTGTTAGTTGTGGGTCGAGGGATATTTATTTTAGTGGGAGTAAATTCAGTTAAGAGTTAATTTGATTTACTTCATCATGGATACGTTGTCTTAGTATTTTGCATATATTTTGTTGTAGATCAATGGCACCAAAGAACACACCGTTTATTTTGTGTTCGATCCTTGAGAAGGACAAACTAAATGGGACTAACTATGCAGATTGGATCCGTAGCCTGAGAATTGTTCTCAGGGCTGAGAAAAAGGAAGAAGTTCTAGACACCCCATTACCCAATGAGCCTGATGCTGGTGCACCTAGCAACAATAAGCTCGCTTACAAGGCAGCACATGATCTTGATCTTGAAGTGGGCTGCCTTATGCTTGTGTGCATGGAACCCGAGCTGCAAATGCAGTTCGATAACTATGTTGTCTATGATATGATCATAGCTCTCGAGGAAATGTTCTAGACTCAGGCTAGGACTGAAAGGTTCAATGTCTCTAAGGCCCTTGTTGAGATCAAGCTTGCAGAAGGTGCGGCCGTTGGACCACACGTGATCAAAATGGCTGGTTACTCTCAGAGGTTGGAGAAGCTAGGCTTCCCACTTGGCCAAGAGTTGGCCACTAATATCATTCTTGCATCTCTTCCACACAGTTATGGGAACTTCATCTCGAACCTCCATATCCATGGGGTGGAGAGGGGATTGAATGAGTTGTGTGGTATGCTTAAGACAACAGAGGCTGACATTAAGAAAGGAGCTAGCGGCCATGTGTTGGCGGTCCAAAACAAGCCCAACTTTAAGAAGAAGGGCAATTGGAAGAAAAAGGGAAAGGCTAAAGATGTGATCTCCAAGCCAATTCCTGCTCCCAAGCCTGGACCAAAACCAGACAAGATGTGCTTCCACTGTCATGAACTTGGTCACTAGAAAAGAAACTGCAAGGCATACTTGGCTTCTTGGAAGAAGAGGGGAAGTAAGAGTACTTCTGGATCAAGTACATTGCATGTTTATATTACAGACATTTTCCTCGTTGATTCTTATATCAATTCTTGGGTATTTGATACTGGATCGGTTGCTCGTATTTGCAATTCGATGCAGGGAATGATAAGAAGTAGAAGCGTGGTACGAGGAGAGGTTGATTTCCACGTGGGCAATAATGCAAGAGTTGCTGCATTGAGCGTCGGAACAATGCAACTTCACCTCCCATCAAGATTTATTTTCGAGTTGAATAATTGTTATTTTGTTCCTAGTTCAAGTCAGAACATTGTGTCTCCTTCATGTTTGATGAAGGATGCTTATACATTTGCGAGTGAAGACAATGGTTGTGTGATCTCTAAAAATGGCATTTTTGTGGTTTTTGCATACATTTTGAATGGGTTATTTATTATAAATCTTGATGATGCACCTATCTGTAATTGTCGGTGGGTGGCACACGGGGTACCTCACGCCGGCAAGTGTCGATCACAGAACACGCACGTCTGGGGTGCGAGATGGTTCAAGAGATGCAAGAGAAAGAGGTTTATACTGGTTCGGGAGCGATCCCTACGTCCAGTGTAACTAGGCTCCTGATTGTATTGCTCTCTCGGTGGCGGATTACAGCGAAGGCCGGTTCGAGCCTTGTGTATGGGGAATATGCGTGTAGGGGACTAAGTGCTCTAGAGATCGAGGATGCTAGAATGAATCCAACTGCCTTCCGCACGGGGACACCCTCCCCTTTTATAGACCAAGAGGAGGGCTCCATATAGTGTCGTTTTACTACTCTACCCCAAGGGTCCGGCACCCCGGCGGTTACTCGCTGTCGGCTTAGTGCGTTTGGGCGACCCCTTCCTCAGCCGCCGCGTGTCCACCGTCTTCCCACCTGCAGCTTCGCGGTAGCTTCCTCCTTGGCTGCTAGCACAATGGCGTGTATGCAGCTACCTTTTCCCTTGCACAGGGCTGCAGATCAGTTTTTCCAGTTGGTAGGCGGGTAGGCGGTGCCAGGCGTCGGTCGGGAGGAGGCGTGACGTTCATGCCTCCTTCGCTGCCACTTAGACTTGTCCTGGGGAGAGTTCACATGACTCTCCCTTTTCTACTGTGCACATCAGTGGGACAGGACGGGACCCCTCGCTGGGGTCTACCCTCCCGGTCGTCGGAAGGGTCAGGGGTCAGGCGAGACGGACTCGCCTAACCCATTCGTCTTCTCGGTCATCGGGAAGGTCGGGGGTCGGGCGAGACGGACGAGCCAAACCCCAACTGCTCTGTTAGTCGCCAAAGGGGTTGGGGGTCGGGTGAGATGGACACGCCTTACCCCTTCACCCTTCTCACGTCTTCCAGGCCCTCCGCGGGTCGGGCGAGACAGAGTTCTCTGACCAGTCGAGGATAATGCTGTTACCTACTGTTGCCAGGGGCCCTCTTTGTACGTGCGCCGTTAACAGGCGTCCTGACAGTGGGCCCCTCTAATTCATGACCCCCACAGTAGCCCCCGACCTTGCAGAGGAGTCAAGGACTCGTTTGTGAGGTCATATCCGTTCCTTGGGGAAATGGATTTTTAGGGGGGCTTCCCGTTCTTCGTTTCTTACTAAGTCCTAGTGATTTTTCGAGTCTTCGGGGTGCGACCTAGGAAACACCTCGGTGGAGATCCCCGGTACCCAACGTGTCGTGCGGTCGCTGACCTTCTTCGCGAAGGGTCGACCCGAGGGCTACTGTTCCGACCCCACTGTTCGTGAGGCTCTTACTTTCTGACGGCACCGCGGGGTCATGCGCAGCCTTAAACTTCGGCTGCGGGGTGAGCAAGGCGAACCCGGCGGTTCTGCCGAGCCCTTGAGCCCTTGATCGTTGGCTGCGGGACAGGCAAGGTGAACCCGGTGGTTCTGGTTGCGGGGCGAGCAAGGCAAACCCGGTGGTTCTGACTGCGGGGCGAGCAAGGTAAACCCGGTGGTTCTTCCGAGGCCCAGAGCCCTTGCTATGTGGCTATTTCGGGGCCTGAACCTTCGAGCCTCTCAGGTTGCTGGGTCCAGATCCGAGCTTTCGCGCTCCTGGTGGATCTGGGTACTGAGTGGATCCTTCGGCCAGGTTATTTTCAAGCCCCCGAGCCTGGATATGAGACTATCTCGGGGGGCTGAGCCTTCGTGCCTCTCAGGTCACCGGATCCAGATCCGAGCTTTTGCGCCCCTGGTGGATCTGGATGCCGAGCGGACCCTTCGAGCCCCCGAGCGTCTGCATGAGGTCTCCATTCCCGAGGTTGGGCGAAGCCCAATGTCTGGCCGTTGATCCCTGCAATAGGACAGACCGCATAGGTCCGAAAAATAGTTAGTTTCTTGCGTCTAAGCTGCGTTATTAGCAACGCTATCGTACATTCGCGGCCCGATTCACGCGAGAGGATTCCCCGGCCCGGCCATGTTCGTTTGGGTACGTTGACAGGGTCGACCATCCGGCTCGACAACCATGCGATCCGTAGCCGCGGAGGCGTAGGCCGTCGCAACGCGGCTGTGCCGGATGCCCCTGCCCGCCCTTACAATGGCACCGGGGCCTCCTCGGAATCATAGGGCCAGACGACGAACGAACAGCTAATAATACATGACAACAAAATTAATGGAAAGAAGTGTAAAGAGTTCACTTATCTGGCCGGCTAGAGGCCAGGGGGAGGGCTTCGGTGCCCCCCCTGTCGGGCATTCCGTCGAGCGTTGAAGGGTCGACGTGGCGTCGCGAGCCTGAGACTGGTGTGAGGACGTGTCACGATCAGGGGCTAACGATTACTGTAGCGCTGAAAGCTTTGCGTCGGCTATGGTGCCCCCGGAGACGGGCCTCCAAGATATGGCGCTCACGGCCTGCGTGACTTTCGTGGTCACTGTCTAGGCCGTCGAGGACACCGCCGGGCCACCCCCTGGGACTTGTCCCACGATAGTAGTCGGGCAGCCGGCGTTGTCGACGAGGACGAGGCGGGTGTCGAGGTCGCCGAGGGCACCACCGGGCCACCCCCTGGGACTTGTCCCGCGAGAGTAGTCGGCCAGCCGGCGTTGTCGACGAGGACGAGGCGTAGTGCGCCGCCATGGGCGTACGGTACCTCGTTCACGAGGAACTCGAGGCTGCTGAACCGGACGGTCACGCCCAGCCTAAACTGATGGTCACCAGAACCAGCCATCTCATACCTGGTGTCGACGGAGACGCAAACGTGCGCAGGCCCCTACCTGGCATGCCAACTGTCGGCGGGTGGCACACGGGGTACCTCACGCCGGCGAGTGTCGATCACAGAACATGCACGTCTGGGGTGCGAGATGGTTCAAGAGATGCAAGACAAAGAGGTTTATACTGGTTCGGGAGCGATCCGTACGTCCAGTGTAACTAGGCTCCTGATTGTATTGCTCTCTCGGTGGCGGATTACAGCGAAGGCCAGTTCGAGCCTTGGGTATGGGGAATATGCGTGTAGGGGACTAAGTACTCTAGAGATCGAGGATGCTAGAATGAATCCAACTGCCTTCCGCAGCGGGACGCCCTCCCCTTTTATAGACCAAGAGGAGGGCTCCGTACAGTGTCATTTTACTACTCTACCCCCAAGGGTTCGGCACCCCCGGCGGTTACTCGCTGTCGGCTTAGTGCGTTTGGGCGACCCCTTCCTCAGCCGCCGCGTGTCCACCGTCTTCCCACCTGCAGCTTCGCGGTAGCTTCCTCCTTGGCTGCTAGCACAATGGCGTGTATGCAGCTACCTTTTCCCTTGCACAGGGCTGCAGATCAGTTTTTCCAGTTGGTAGGCGGGTAGGCGGTGCCAGGCGTCGGTCGGGAGGAGGCGTGACGTTCATGCCTCCTTCGCTGCCACTTAGACTTGTCCTGGGGAGACTTCACGTGACTCTCTATTCTACTGTGCACATCAGTGGGACAGGACAGGACCCCTCGCTGGGGTCTACCCTCCCGGTCGTCGGAAGGGTCGGGGGTCAGGCGAGACGGACTCGCCTAACCCATTCGTCTTCTCGGTCATCGGGAAGGTCGGGGGTCGGGCGAGACGGACGAGCCAAACCCCAACTGCTCTGTTAGTCGCCAAAGGGGTCGGGGGTCGGGTGAGACGGACACGCCTGACCCCTTCACCCTTCTCACGTCTTCCAGGCCCTCCGCGGGTCGGGCGAGTCAGAGTTCTCTGACCAGTCGAGGATAATGCTGTTACCTACTGTTGCGAGGGGCCCTCTTTGTACGTACGCCATTAACAGGCGTCCTGACAGTGGGCCCCTCTAATTCATGACCCCCACAGTAGCCCCCGACCTTGCAGAGGAGTCAAGGACTCGTTTGTGAGGTCATATCCGTTCCTTGGGGAAATGGATTTTTAGGGGGGCTTCCTGTTCTTCGTTTCTTACTAAGTCGTAGTGTTTTTTGGAGTCTTCGGGGTGCGACCTAGGAAACACCTCGGTGGAGATCCCCGGTACCCAACGTGTCGTGCGGTCGCTGACCTTCTTCGCGAAGGGTCGACCCGAGGGCTACTGTTCCGACCCCACTGTTCGTGAGGCTCTTACTTTCTGACGGCACCGCGGGGTCATCCGCAGCCTTAAACTTCTCGGCTGCGGGGTGAGCAAGGCGAACCCGGCGGTTCTGCCGAGCCCTTGAGCCCTTGATCGTTGGCTGCGGGACAGGCAAGGTGAACCCAGTGGTTCTGGTTGCGGGGCGAGCAAGGCAAACCCGGTGCTTCTGACTGCGGGGCGAGCAAGGTAAACCCGGTGGTTCTTCCGAGGCCCAGAGCCCTTGCTATGTGGCTATTTCGGGGCCTGAACCTTCGAGCCTCTCAGGTTGCTGGGTCCAGATCCGAGCTTTCGCGCTCCTGGTGGATCTGGGTACTGAGTGGATCCTTCGGCCAGGTTATTTTCGAGCCCCCGAGCCTGGATATGAGACTATCTCGGGGGGCTGAGCCTTCGTGCCTCTCAGGTCACCGGATCCAGATCCGAGCTTTTGCGCCCCTGGTGGATCTGGATGCCGAGCGGACCCTTCGAGCCCCCGAGCGTCTGCATGAGGTCTCCATTCCCGAGGTTGGGCGAAGCCCAATGTCTGGCCGCTGATCCCTGCAATAGGACAGACCGCATAGGTCCGTAAAATAGTTAGTTTCTTGCGTCTAAGCTGCGTTATTAGCAACGCTATCGTACATTCGCGGCCCGATTCACGCGAGAGAATTCCCCGGCCCGGCCATGTTCGTTTGGGTACGTTGACAGGGTCGACCATCCGGCTCGACAACCATGCGATCCGTAGCCGCGGAGGCGTAGGCCGTCGCAACGCGGCTGTGCCGGATGCCCCTGCCCGCCCTTATAATGGCGCCGGGGCCTCCTCGGAATCATAGGGCCAGACGACGAACGAACAGCTAATAATACATGACAACAAAATTAATGGAAAGAAGTGTAAAGAGTTCACTTATCTGGCCGGCTAGAGGCCAGGGGGAGGGCTTCGGTGCTCCCCCCTGTCGGGCATTCTGTCGAGCGTTGAAGGGTCGACGTGGCGTCGCGAGCCTGAGACTGGTGTGAGGACGTGTCACGACCAGGGGCTAACGATTACTGTAGCGCTGAAAGCTTTGCGTCGGCTATAGTGCCCCCGGAGACGGGCCTCCAAGATATGGCGCTCACGGCCTGCGTGACTTTCGTGGTCACTGTCTAGGCCGTCGAGGACACCGCCGGGCCACCCCCTGGGACTTGTCCCACGATAGTAGTCGGGCAGCCGGCGTTGTCGACGAGGACGTGGCGGGTGTCGAGGTCGCCGAGGGCACCACCGGGCCACCCCCTGGGACTTGTCCCGTGAGAGTAGTCGGGCAGCCGGCGTTGTCGATGAGGACGAGGCGTAGCGCGCCGCCATGGGCGTACGGTACCTTGTTCACGAGGAACTCGAGGCTGCTGAACCGGACGGTCGCGCCCAGCCTAAACTGATGGTCACCAGAACCAGCCATCTCATACCTGGTGTCGACGGAGACGCAAACGTGCGCAGGCCCCTACCTGGCATGCCAACTGTCGGCGGGTGGCACACGGGGTACCTCACGCCGGCGAGTGTCGATCACAAAACATGCACGTCTGGGGTGCGAGATGGTTCAAGAGATGCAAGACAAAGAGGTTTATACTGGTTCGGGAGCGATCCCTACGTCCAGTGTAACTAGGCTCCTGATTGTATTGCTCTCTTGGTGGCGGATTACAGCGAAGGCCGGTTCGAGCCTTGGGTATGGGGAATATGCGTGTAGGGGACTAAGTACTCTAGAGATCGAGGATGCTAGAATGAATCCAACTGCCTTCCGCAGCGGGACGCCCTCCCCTTTTATAGACCAAGAGGAGGGCTCCGTACAGTGTCATTTTACTACTCTACCCCCAAGGGTCCGGCACCCCCGGCGGTTACTCGCTGTCGGCTTTGTGCGTTTGGGCGACCCCTTCCTCAGCCGCCGCGTGTCCACCGTCTTCCCACCTGCAGCTTCGCGGTAGCTTCCTCCTTGGCTGCTAGCACAACGGCGCGCATGCAGCTACCTTTTCCCTTGCGCAGGGCTACAGATCAACTTTTCCAGTTGGCAGGCGGGCAGGCGGTGCCAGGCGTCGGTCGGGAGGAGGCGTGACGTTCATGCCTCCTTCGCTGCCACTTAGACTTGTCCTGGGGAGAGTTCACATGACTCTCCCTTTTCTACTGTGCACATCAGTGGGACAGGACGGGACCCCTCGCTGGGGTCTACCCTCCCGGTCGTCGGAAGGATCGGGGGTCAGGCGAGACGGACTCGCCTAACCCATTCGTCCTCTCGGTCATCGGGAAGGTCGGGGGTCGGGCGAGACGGACGAGCCAAACCCCAACTGCTCTGTTAGTCGCCAAAGGGGTCGGGGGTCGGGTGAGACGGACACGCCTGACCCCTTCACCCTTCTCACGTCTTCCAGGCCCTCCGCGGGTCGGGCGAGACAGAGTTCTCTGACCAGTCGAGGATAATGCTGTTACCTACTGTTGCGAGGGGCCCTCTTTGTACGTACGCCGTTAACAGGCGTCCTGACAGTGGGCCCCTCTAATTCATGACCCCCACAGTAGCCCCCGACCTTGCAGAGGAGTCAAGGACTCGTTTGTGAGGTCATATCCGTTCCTTGGGGAAATGGATTTTTAGGGGGGCTTCCCGTTCTTCGTTTCTTACTAAGTCCTAGTGATTTTTGGAGTCTTCGGGGTGCGACCTAGGAAACACCTCGGTGGAGATCCCCGGTACCCAACGTGTCGTGCGGTCGCTGACCTTCTTCGCGAAGGGTCGACCCGAGGGCTACTGTTCCGACCCCACTGTTCGTGAGGCTCTTACTTTCTGACGGCACCGCGGGGTCATCCGCAGCCTTAAACTTCTCGGCTGCGGGGTGAGCAAGGCGAACCCGGCGGTTCTGCCGAGCCCTTGAGCCCTTGATCGTTGGCTGCGGGACAGGCAAGGTGAACCCAGTGGTTCTGGTTGCGGGGCGAGCAAGGCAAACCCGGTGCTTCTGACTGCGGGGCGAGCAAGGTAAACCCAGTGGTTCTGCCGAGGCCCAGAGCCCTTGCTATGTGGCTATTTCGGGGGCTGAACCTTCGAGCCTCTCAGGTTGCTGGGTCCAGATCCGAGCTTTCGCGCTCCTGGTGGATCTGGGTACTGAGTGGATCCTTCGGCCATGTTATTTTCGAGCCCCCGAGCCTGGATATGAGACTATCTCGGGGGGCTGAGCCTTCGTGCCTCTCAGGTCACTGGATCCAGATCCGAGCTTTTGCGCCCCTGGTGGATCTGGATGCCGAGCGGACCCTTCGAGCCCCCGAGCGTCTGCATGAGGTCTCCATTCCCGAGGTTGGGCGAAGCCCAATGTCTGGCCGTTGATCCCTGCAATAGGACAGACCGCATAGGTCCGAAAAATAGTTAGTTTCTTGCGTCTAAGCTGCGTTATTAGCAACGCTATCGTACATTCGCGGCCCGATTCACGCGAGAGGATTCCCCGGCCTGGCCATGTTCGTTTGGGTACGTTGACAGGGTCGACCATCTGGCTCGACAACCATGCGATCCGTAGCCGCGGAGGCGTAGGCCGTCGCAACGCGGCTGTGCCGGATGCCCCTGCCCGCCCTTATAATGGCGCCGGGGCCTCCTCGGAATCATAGGGCCAGACGACGAACGAACAGCTAATAATACATGACAACAAAATTAATGGAAAGAAGTGTAAAGAGTTCACTTATCTGGCCGGCTAGAGGCCAGGGGGAGGGCTTCGGTGCCCCCCCTGTCGGGCATTCCGTCGAGCGTTGAAGGGTCGACGTGGCGTCGCGAGCCTGAGACTGGTGTGAGGACGTGTCACGATCAGGGGCTAACGATTACTGTAGCGCTGAAAGCTTTGCGTCGGCTATAGTGCCCCCGGAGACGGGCCTCCAAAATATGGCGCTCACGGCCTGTGTGACTTTCGTGGTCACTGTCTAGGCCGTTGAGGACACCGCCGGGCCACCGCCTGGAACTTGTCCCACCTGCAGCTTCGCGGTAGCTGTCGGCTTAGTGCGTTTGGGCGACCCCTTCCTCAGCCGCCGCGTGTCCACCGTCTTCCCACCTGCAGCTTCGCGGTAGCTTCCTCCTTGGCTGCTAGCACAATGGCGTGTATGCAGCTACCTTTTCCCTTGCGCAGGGCTGCAGATCAGTTTTTCCAGTTGGTAGGCGGGTAGGCGGTGCCAGGCGTTGGTCGGGAGGAGGCGTGACGTTCATGCCTCCTTCGCTGCCACTTAGACTTGTCCTGGGGAGAGTTCACATGACTCTCCCTTTTCTACTGTGCACATCAGTGGGACAGGACGGGACCCCTCGCTGGGGTCTACCCTCCCGGTCGTCGGAAGGGTCGGGGGTCAGGCGAGACGGACTCGCCTAACCCATTCGTCCTCTCGGTCATCGGGAAGGTCGGGGGTCGGGCGAGACGGACGAGCCAAACCCCAACTGCTCTGTTAGTCGCCAAAGGGATTGGGGGTCGGGTGAGATGGACACGCCTTACCCCTTCACCCTTCTCACGTCTTCCAGGCCCTCCGCGGGTCGGGCGAGACAGAGTTCTCTGACCAGTCGAGGATAATGCTGTTACCTACTGTTGCCAGGGGCCCTCTTTGTACGTGCGCCATTAACAGGCGTCCTGACAGTGGGCCCCTCTAATTCATGACCCCCACAGTAGCCCCCGACCTTGCAGAGGAGTCAAGGACTCGTTTGTGAGGTCATATCCGTTCCTTGGGGAAATGGATTTTTAGGGGGGCTTCCCGTTCTTCGTTTCTTACTAAGTCCTAGTGATTTTTCGAGTCTTCGGGGTGCGACCTAGGAAACACCTCGGTGGAGATCCCCGGTACCCAACGTGTCGTGCGGTCGCTGACCTTCTTCGCGAAGGGTCGACCCGAGGGCTACTGTTCCGACCCCACTGTTTGTGAGGCTCTTACTTTCTGACGGCACCGCGGGGTCATCCGCAGCCTTAAACTTCGGCTGCGGGGTGAGCAAGGCGAACCCGGCGGTTCTGCCGAGCCCTTGAGCCCTTGATCGTTGGCTGCGGGACAGGCAAGGTGAACCCGGTGGTTCTGGTTGCGGGGCGAGCAAGGCAAACCCGGTGGTTCTGACTGCGGGGCGAGCAAGGTAAACCCGGTGGTTCTTCCGAGGCCCAGAGCCCTTGCTATGTGGCTATTTCGGGGCCTGAACCTTCGAGCCTCTCAGGTTGCTGGGTCCAGATCCGAGCTTTCGCGCTCCTGGTGGATCTGGGTACTGAGTGGATCCTTCGGCCAGGTTATTTTCGAGCCCCCGAGCCTGGATATGAGACTATCTCGGGGGGCTGAGCCTTCGTGCCTCTCAGGTCACCGGATCCAGATCCGAGCTTTTGCGCCCCTGGTGGATCTGGATGCCGAGCGGACCCTTCGAGCCCCCGAGCGTCTGCATGAGACTATCTCGCGGGGCTAAGCCTTTGAGCCTCTTAGGTCGCCGGATCCAGATCCTAGCTTTCGCACCCCTAGTGGATCTGGATGCCGAGCAGACCCTTCGTGCCCCCGAGCCTCCGCATGAGACTATCTCGGGGGGCTGAGCCTTTGAGCCTCTCAGGTCGCCGGATCCAGATCCGAGCTTTCGCACCCCTGGTGGATCAGGATGCCGAGCGGACCCTTCGTTCCCTCGAGCCTCTGCATGAGACTATCTTGGGGGGCTGAGCCTTTGAGCCTCTTAGGTCGCCGGATCCAAATCCGAGCTTTCGCGCCCCTGGTGGATCTGGATGCCGAGCGGACCCTTCGAGCCCCCGAGCGTCTGCATGAGGTCTCCATTCCCGAGGTTGGGCGAAGCCCAATGTCTGGCCGTTGATCCCTGCAATAGGACAGACCGCATAGGTCCGAAAAATAGTTAGTTTCTTGCGTCTAAGCTGCGTTATTAGCAACGCTATCGTACATTCGCGGCCCGATTCACGCGAGAGGATTCCCCGGCCCGGCCATGTTCGTTTCGGTACGTTGACAGGGTCGACCATCCGGCTCGACAACCATGCGATCCGTAGCCGCGGAGGCGTAGGCCGTCGCAACGCGGCTGTGCCGGATGCCCCTGCCCGCCCTTACAATGGCACCGGGGCCTCCTCGGAATCATAGGGCCAGACGACGAACGAACAGCTAATAATACATGACAACAAAATTAATGGAAAGAAGTGTAAAGAGTTCACTTATCTGGCCGGCTAGAGGCCAGGGGGAGGGCTTCGGTGCCCCCCCTGTCGGGCATTCCGTCGAGCGTTGAAGGGTCGACGTGGCGTCGCGAGCCTGAGACTGGTGTGAGGACGTGTCACGATCAGGGGCTAACGATTACTGTAGCGCTGAAAGCTTTGCGTCGGCTATAGTGCCCCCGGAGACGGGCCTCCAAGATATGGCGCTCACGGCCTGCGTGACTTTCGTGGTCACTATCTAGGCCGTCGAGGACACCGCCGGGCCACCCCCTGGGACTTGTCCCACGATAGTAGTCGGGCAGCCGGCGTTGTCGACGAGGACGAGGCGGGTGTCGAGGTCGCCGAGGGCACCACCGGGCCACCCCCTGGGACTTGTCCCGCGAGAGTAGTCGGGCAGCCGGCGTTGTCGACGAGGACGAGGCGTAGTGCGCCGCCATGGGCGTACGGTACCTCGTTCACGAGGAACTCGAGGCTGCTGAACCGGACGGTCACGCCCAGCCTAAACTGATGGTCACCAGAACCAGCCATCTCATACCTGGTGTCGACGGAGACGCAAACGTGCGCAGGCCCCTACCTGGCATGCCAACTGTCGGCGGGTGGCACACGGGGTACCTCACGCCGGCGAGTGTCGATCACAGAACATGCACGTCTGGGGTGCGAGATGGTTCAAGAGATGCAAGACAAAGAGGTTTATACTGGTTCGGGAGCGATCCCTACGTCCAGTGTAACTAGGCTCCTGATTGTATTGCTCTCTCGGTGGCGGATTACAGCGAAGGCCGGTTCGAGCCTTGGGTATGGGGAATATGCGTGTAGGGGACTAAGTACTCTAGAGATCGAGGATGCTAGAATGAATCCAACTGCCTTCCGCAGCGGGACGCCCTCCCCTTTTATAGACCAAGAGGAGGGCTCCGTACAGTGTCATTTTACTACTCTACCCCCAAGGGTTCGGCACCCCCGGCGGTTACTCGCTGTCGGCTTAGTGCGTTTGGGCGACCCCTTCCTCAGCCGCCGCGTGTCCACCGTCTTCCCACCTGCAGCTTCGCGGTAGCTTCCTCCTTGGCTGCTAGCACAATGGCGTGTATGCAGCTACCTTTTCCCTTGCGCAGGGCTGCAGATCAGTTTTTCCAGTTGGTAGGCGGGTAGGCGGTGCCAGGCGTCGGTCGGGAGGAGGCGTGACGTTCATGCCTCCTTCGCTGCCACTTAGACTTGTCCTAGGGAGAGTTCACGTGACTCTCTATTCTACTGTGCACATCAGTGGGACAGGACAGGACCCCTCACTGGGGTCTACCCTCCCAGTCGTCGGAAGGGTCGGGGGTCAGGCGAGACAGAGTCGCCTGACCCATTCGTCTTCTCGGTCGTCGGGAAGGTCGGGGGTCGGGCGAGACGAACGAGCCAAACCCCAATTGCTCTGTTAGTCGCCAAAGGGGTCGGGGGGTCGGGTGAGACGGACACGCCTAACCCCTTCACCCTTCTCACGTCTTCCAGGGCCTCCGCGGGTCGGGCGAGACGGAGTTCTCTGACCAGTCAAGGATAATGTTGTTACTTACTATTGCCAGGGGCCCTCTTCGTACGTGCACCGTTAACGGGCGTCTTGACAATGGGCCCCCCTAATCCATGACCCCCACAGTAATGTAAGTGCTAAAAGGCATCGGCCTAATGATTTAAGTCCTACCTATATGTGGCATTGTCGTTTGGGTCATATAAGCGAGAAACGCATGATGAAGCTCCATTCAGATGGGCTCCTAACTTTGTTTGATTTTGAATCATACGAGACATGTGAAGCTTGTTTGCTAGGCAAGATGACCAAGGTGTCTTTCACAGGTTTTCCTGAGAGGGCATTAGACTTGTTGGAACTCATACATACTGATGTGTGCGGACCAATGAGCACGACAGCTAAGGTGGCTTCCAATACTTCATAACTTTCACTGATGATTTTAGGAGATATGCTACGTCTAGTTAATGAAGCATAAGTCGGAAACTTTTGAAAAGTTCAAGGAGTTGCAGAACAAAGTGGAAAATCAGCGTGGTAAGAAAATTAAGGCCTTACGATCTGATAGTGGAGGTGAATATTTGAGCCACGAGTTTAGCAATCATTTAAAGAGTTGTGGAATTGTTCCACAACTTACACCACCTGGAATGCCACAGAGAATTGGTGTATCCGAGTGATGTAATCGTACCTTGTTCGACATGGTTAGATCTATGATGAGCCAGTCAGACCTACCGCTAATTTTGGGGATACGCTCTAGAAACAGCAGCTTTCACAATTAATAGGGTACTATCTAAGTCTGTAGTTAAGACCATATGAGATATGGACTGACAAGACTCCCAGTTTGTCTTTTATGAAAATTTGGGGTTGTGAAGCTTATGTCAAACGACTTATGTCCGATAAGTTAACACCCAAATCGTACAAGCGTGTTTTCGTGGGATACCCGAAGGAAACTTTGGGGTATTATTTCTACAACCGAGAAGAGGGCAAAGTGTTTATCGCTCGGAATGGTGTTTTCTTAGAGAAAGAGTTTCTCAAAAGCGAGAAAAGTAAAGAAAAGGTATATCTTGAAGAAGTTCTAGATGAGCCAATAGGACAAGAATTGACGAGTGATGCTAATGTAGCAGAACAAGTTGATGCACCCATGGAAGGAGAGACACCATCACAACCACAAAGGTCGGATAGGGCACGTCACGCGACCCGTGGATGAATCTCCTAATTATGGCAGAGCGCGACATATTGTTGTTGGACAACGATGAACCTATGACCTACACGGAAGCAATGATGGACCCAGATTCTGAGAAGTGGTAGAGTGCCATGAGATCTGATATAGATTCCATGGGAGACAACCAAGTTTGGACCTTGGTTGATCCGCCTCAGGCTATTAGACCCATAGAGTGCAAGTGGATCTATAAGAAGAAGAAAGATATGGACGGAAATGTTCACGTCTATAAAGCTCCACTTGTTGCAAAGGGTTTTCGACAAGTTCAAGGAGTTGACTACGATGAGACATTCTCACCGGTAGCGATGCTTAAATCTATTTGGATTATTCTAGCAATAGCTGCGTATTTTGATTATGAGATATGGCAGATGGATGTCAAAACAACTTTTCTAAATGGGTATTTAGAAGAGGACGTGTATATAATACAACCTAAGGGTTTTGTCGATCCAACTATGGTGGACCGCCCCGAAATTATTCTAAGTTAAGTACCCAGGGACCACTAATCATACAGTCAGGCACTTAATCCAGAATAAGCTGGAGCGCCATCGGATTATACCCGATTAACCATGTTCTTTTACGATCAAAACAACACATGCGCCCACACGAAGGTGAGTTCCAAAGATTACAACATTCTACAAGTTCAACTTAAAATAAATAGTATCATAATGTTCTTATAAGCCAAGTCTGAATTTAAAAATAATAGTTGAGAGTTTTAGCAACGGAAAAATAACTAACGACGATACATTGCAACACGACAATGAAGCCTTCCATGGTGCTACTCCTCCCAATCCTCGGACAAGGACGGAACCCACTCGACGTGCCAGCCAGGAGGAACCTGGGCAGGCCAAGTAACACTAGCAATGGCCTCTGCAACATCCATACCTGAAATAAAAGCCACAAGCAAGGCTGAGTATACTAATACTCAATAAGGCTTACCCGTCGGGTGAAAACTATATCACCGACTCCTAGACATGAGAGGCTTTTGGCTGGTGGATTTGTTTGCCAGAAAGTGACTAAGAGTGGATCCTTACTTTCATTATTTTAGCATCAAGTTCTAGTAGTGTTAACCATTCTAGATTAGCATCCTCTCTAAGCATACAAGTGGTGCAATACAATTTAGTACATACAACAAGTTCATCATTCTCAACATTCCACTTATTACTCAATGTAGCACAGCGGTCAAGCAGTCTCATTAACCGTGAGAAGCGGACAGTTCGAACCGAATTTCACTACCTGGCCAGGCTAACCCAACACACACGGATATTGCTTGCCCTAAAAAGGCACAAACAGTATCCAACCTTTCCCCTCAATCCACAATTCGGAACCAACTCCAACTCCCTTAGGATAAAGGTTTACCGCTTCACTCACGGCATCACGCATATATCCACTTGTGTACGGCAAGGGAAAAATACATTTCCAAGGAAAGAGGGCTATCGGTCCTAGTTGTATCAATTGGGTACCGGGCTTACCGGTTCCCATAAGTCGGCATGCACGTGGTACGCTCAAAAACTTGACACACAGAACCACACGTTTCGACCTTAATCCATTTAGCATACACGGACGGGATATCTACACATACCATCCTGCCCGTCCATCCTTATGATTCCAACATAAGTAAAGACAAGCAACTCCTATATCTCGCGACTGACAGGAAATCACTCGACTTGTAACGGTCCTAAAGCATTGCACTATCGACCTTATCATACTAGTATTTCAAGTCATGGGTACTAGAATTATGCAACTAGGGTATTCAAACAACTCCTTGAAACGTAAATGCTCAGACATAAACAATTCAATGTTGCATAAACTTTAAAAGTTAGGTCATGCTCCGGGGCTTGCCTTCTTGAGCTGGGCTGGTATCAACCTCCGGGTCAGTCACGATGACGCTGGTACCACCGTCTGGAGCTCCGTCGTCGTTGATGGGGACGAGGTTGTAGAAGCCGTCAGCGAGAGCGCCTTCTACATGGGACGCACAATTTAAGCATTGCTGCCCATTTCATGATTTAAAGATTACGGCACTAAGGCCATATTCACCTTGACACTTTAATGAACTTCTCTTTTCTTTATAAGTTAAACAAGGCGTGTGGTGTAAAGCTTATGGTCGGAAAACTCCATCTCGCCCGACACGCGGAGGGCCTGAGAGGCGTGAGGAGAGTGAAAGGGTCAGCGGCGTCTGTCCCGCCCGACCCCCGACCCTCCTGGTGACCGGGAAGACAAGTGGGGTCTGGCGCAACAAAGAACTCAGGACAAAGGGCTGATTCTTCAAAGAACCCTGTGGGTCTCAAACAACCCTGGCGACCGGGAGGACAAGTGGGGTCTCGCGCAACAAAGAACTCAGGACAAAGGGTTGATTCTTCAAAGAACCCTGTGGGTCTCAAACAACCCTGGCGACCGGGAGAAAGAGTGGGGTCTGGCGCAACAAAGAACTCAGGACAAAGGGTTGATTCTTCAAAGAACCCTGTGGGTCTCAAACAACCCTGGAGGTTCTCAAACAACTCTGTAATTACAACAACATTGTTCTTCAGGCAATAGGGTGCTCGAGGGCTTGTTGGCGTCGTTGTGCCGGCCAAACGGCGGTGGGAGGAGGTCGGAGAGGTGGGGGAAAACGATGAGCAGCTCACCTGGACTCGATTGGTGGCGATTGGGAGACCGGAGGAGGCTCGGAGGTGAACCGGCGCGGCTCGTCGACGGTGAGCGGCGGAGCGGCTTGCTCCGGCGACGTCGGTAGCTGGCAGCGGGGTCGAGATGAGGTACGGAAAGGAGCGTGAGCTTCATCGGGAGAAGGTGGAGCTCGTCAAGGGGCTTGGCGGCGACGGGGATGAGCGGCGGGGAAAAATCGTTGATTCTCGTCGTGTGGTGCTTGGCTTCGGTTGGGGATGGCTCGAGGAGCTAGCTAGGTGGATGGCAAGCTTCGGGTGCGGTGGATTGGGAAATCACCGAGGGAAAAGCGGTGGGTTTTGGTTTGCGGCGCAAGAGCTTGAGCTCTGCACTACGTGGCCGGAGGTGGAAGAAAGCGTGCGGGAGCGCGGAGGAGAGGGAAATGGTAGGGCACTGGCTGGGAAAGAGTGTGAGGTCGCTCGATGGGGTGCTGGGGCAAAATAGAGAGGGTTGAGCAGCCTTGGTAGCGCGCGGGGTGGTTGGACGACGGGACAGCGCCATTGATGGCATGTGAGCTCGGGCAGGGCGCACGATGAGGTTGGGCATCGAGGATGGTGCCATGGCGACGGGAGATACGCCGCAAGGCTGCTTGGCGCATAGCGGGCGTGAACCTGGCTGCAGGGGAGTTCTGCTCGGCGTGCGCGGCCACGGCCAATGGTGGAGCTTGGCTCGCCATGATGGCGTTCCGCACGGCGCGAGGCTGCTCAGGTGCGGGCATCGCGGGAAAAGACCAGACGGGGCGTCATGCACGTGCACGAGGACTAGGCACACGGCTGCCACGGCTTGGCCGGCCAGGCGAGGCCGCCACCGCTTGCCGGCCATGTGGCGGCCGGTCTGCGGCCAGGGTAGAGCGCGCCAGTGCGAGCTGTCGGGCGCCCGTGGGCCTCTCAGTTCACTATAGATTTTCTCCAAAAATTTAAACTGAACTTTCAAATGTGCAAACAAAAGTTGGATTTTGAAGGATGGGACATGACTTTCCTTTTGGGACGAACTGGAAATTTTGAATTTTTCAAGCTCAAACAAACCATATTTGAAAAGGTGTTCAGCATGGTTTTTAGGGTTTTTGAGGGGTTTAACTATGAAATTTGAAAAAGTTTCCAATAGTAACTAGGCTTCATTTGTGACTACAAACAACTTTTATTTTTGGAGATTTTCAAGTTTAGAAGAAAAATTTTGAGATATCAACAGGGTGTCAAAACAGCCCCTTTTTAGATTTTTAATTTTTGAAATTTAAATTTTTAAACCCAAACAAGTGCATTCCAAACTGTTGTTTTATTATGCTTTTAGTGCTTCATTGAATCCTAAACATCAAGGATGTTACACCAACTAATGCTGGAAAGATATGCAAACTTCAAAAATCCATTTACGGGTTGAAGCAAGCATCTCGGAGTTGGAATATTCGCTTTGACAAAGTGGTCAAAGGGTTTGGTTTTCGTCAAAACAAAAAGCATCCTTGTGTTTACAAGAAGGAAAGTGGGAGCGTTGTTGCTTTTCTGATCTTATATGTGGATGACATATTATTGATTGGAAATGACATTCCAATGCTAGAGTCCGTAAAGACTTCACTGAAAAATAGTTTTCTATGAAGGATTTAGGGGAAGCAACATATATTCTGGGCATAAGGATCTATAGAGATAGATCAAAGAGGCTTATAGGCTTAAGCCAAGATACTTATATTGACACTATGCTAAAACGGTTTAGCATGGAACAGTCCAAGAAAGGGTTCTTGCCTATGTCACATGGCGTACACCTCAGCAAGACTTAGTGTCCTTCGACGGCTGATGAGCGAGAGCGTATGAGTAAGGTCCCATATGCTTCGGCAATTGGATATATCATGTATGTCATGATAGGTACTCGTCCAGATGTCTCATTTGCTCTTATTGCTGTGAGCAGGTATCAGTCTGATCCAGGTGAGAGTCACTGGACACATGTGAAGGGCATTCTTAAGTACTTTAGAAGGACTAAAGATATGTTCCTAGTCTATGGAGGTGAGGAACAGCTCGTTGTAAAAGGTTACACCGATGCTAGCTTCCAAACTGATCCAGATGACTCAAAGTCTTAGTCAGGTTATGTGTTCACATTGTACGGTGGTATTGTTAGCTGGAAGAGTTTTAAGTAGGAGACTGTGGCCGATTCTACAACAGAAGCCGAGTACATTGCGGCTTCTGAAGCTGCGAAGGAAGGTGTTTCGATGAGGGAGTTCCTCATTAAGCTTGGTGTGTTCCATGGTGCTTCTAGCCCACTGGAGTTATTCTGTGACAATAGTGGGGCAATTTGCACAGGCGAAGGAGCCAAGGAATCACTAGAAGAACAGACATGTACTGCGGAAGTTTCACCTTATTCGAGAGTTCGTTAAAAGGGGTGAGATTAAGATATGCAAAATACATACAGATTTGAACGTCACTGATCCTTTGACAAAGGCTCTCCCACGGCCTAAGCATGAGGCGCACACAAGAGCTATGTGTATTAGATATTTTCTAGAGTAGCTCTTATGCAAGTGCGAGACTGTTAGAAATATTCCTAGAGGTTTTCATAAGATGATGATATTTCTTTCTATCCATGATACGTTGATTGTTTAATGAATATTCATGAAAGGCAACTTGTATTGATTGGCTATTATGTGAATTATTTGTGGAACTCTTACTTGCATGGTTATTCTAAAATTGTCCCTAGTCATGGTTGATGACTGGCACATTTGTTGGTTGATGACTATGTTTCACAAGTCATGGACATGGAGATGTTAAACTAATAGTGTGGGCACATGTATGATATGTGGCTAGATTGACCCAACATGAGACTCTGTAATATTGTTCTCTCTTTGCACAATTTGTATGCTTTGTCCTTAAACCTGAGTCGCTTGTTCTTAAGATGTGAATTGACTTACTCAGGGGCTCTCAAACGCTATGTTGTAACTGGGTAGTTATAAAGGTAGTTTTCGGGTTTGTTGTGAAGCTTGCTGTGAGGCTTGGACAATCAAGATGGGATTTGCCCCTCTCTATAAGAGAGAGATATCTCTGGGGCCCTCGAGTGATTGGATCAAGAAATGCATGGACGTGCAACGGTTAAAAGTTAACTAGTGAAAGGATCTGATTCACAGTATCCAGAAAGAGTGGTCAGCTTGGAGCTAGACCAAGTATCGTGAGGCAATAGGAAGAGCTTGTACATATATTGTGATGGTTCGTCCGATATGATCTTTACGTGCGTATAGGAGTTAGTATGTCTTGCTAGAGGCCACTGCTAACTATTGGACCGAGTAGGAGTACTCAGGCCATATCTATTCACATGTGAACCCATAGGGTCACACACTTAAAGGGTTAGAATGTTTAAAGGCTTGCCTATATGATTGTCATTAGTGCAAGTGGGAAACTGTTGGATACGTATGCCCTAAAGTCAATTGGATTGGATCCACTAAAGACCCAAAGGGATATTGATCCATGAGGGATTAGGGTTCCTATTGGGCCTATGAGATAGAAGCCCATTAGTACCCCTATATATACGTGGGAGGGGCTAGGGGTGCCACAACCTTTGGCCGCTGCCGCCCTCCATGTCCGCTCCTCCTGTTGCTCTCGTGGACCTAGCAGTCCGGACCGTGACGCATCCTCCCCGTACGTGTAGATACCTCAGAGGTGCTATGTTTGGAGCACAAGGACGAGCCGGATCAGACGGACATTAGCAACTGCACTTCCGGCCACATAGACGTGCTCTCCTACACCGAGACGGTTCCGCTGTATCCGCACGTCTAGTGGTAACGATATGTGATCTCCTACTCGCAAGGTTTCTGGGTTTACTCGGTAGATTAAAATTATTTTAGCTAGCGTAGCCTACCCGTTTCCCTACATACGCCGCATAGCAAGTTATTAGCAACCTCCCTCTTGTAATCTTGCTGCTGCAGTGCTCAACTGTTCATCGTGCTTGCCGGCCATCCGTTTCCGTCCCCGTGCCTGTTGACTGCTCTGGCCCAGCGTTCGCCCATGCCTCCGGCCACTCCGTCTCCCACTCGCTGGTCGCTCCTCCTCTGTGCTCACCAGCCACTCATCTCCAGCCCCGCTGAAAGAGCATCTAGGCCCCCAATTCGGTTTTGGCGATTAATGACAACGTAATCATTGCGACTAACAAGTGTTTTGCAGAGGCAAAGTTTAAGTTAGTGCAATGATGGGCTTTCACGGTATTCTTGGCCCCCATCATTTGAGACTGATTGTATTGGCATAAAGGATATGCTCGAAGATTAAGTATAAGCTAGTTCTAAGTGCCGTTTGGATGATGAGAGGCACTTAGAGTAGTTTAGGTTCTTGTGTTTTCCTTTGGCCGTACTATTAAGGGGGGTCGAGGATTGGTAGCTTGACCTAGGCAAGACTAGAAGTTAGGTGTGGTGCACACTTGTGAAATCTAGTACTAGGTAGCTGCATTGAAGCCCTTGAGAAGTTAAGAAACTCCAAGAAGTTGAATTGGACGAGTTTTGGTCTCGAAAGAGAAGAAGACTGCACAAAACTCAGAGGCATCGACTGATTCGACGAGGTGTTAAGGCACCATCGAATTAGTCGATGGCCTCTAGTTTTCTCACGCAAACACTGGCACAGCTCTTTGAGTCGCGTCGACTGATTCGATGGTGCGTCCATCGAATTAGTCGTCGGCCCTCAGTTTTCACCCAGACGATGGTGCGATGTTCTGTGTAGCGTCGACTGATTTGATGGTTTACCCAACAAATTAGTCGACGGTGCTCGAAGACGTGAAGACCCCAGAGTGCATGGCTCTAAGTAGCATGGACTAATTCGATGGTTGTGGCATCGAATTAGTCAATGGCCGCTGATCTGTGTGGAGATTATGTGGCACATGACTCTGGGTAGTACCGACTGATTCGATGGTGCAAGCGTCGAATCAGTCAGTGAGGGAACTAGCCGTTGCATTGTTCAAAGTTTGAATGGAAAGCAAGCATCGACTGATTCAATGGTGTCACCATCGAATTAGTTGACGGCTCTGTATTTTGCATAACGGTTGGTTCGTTGAGTGGGGGCTATTTATACCCCTTCACTCACTCCTTGGAGACTCTCTTGCCACACGAAATCACTGTTCATCCAGCTGTTGTTGGGAAGTGCTTGAGGGCAAGAGAGGCACTTGATTTGATTGGTGTTCTTGGTGTTGGAAGATTAAGGACTCTCTTTAGTGCTTGAGAGTAGCAAGTGTGCATTCATCTAGCTCTTGGTCTAGTCTAGGTCAAGTGAAGATCTTTGGCTTGTTACTCTTGGTGATTCGGCATCACCTAGACGGCTTGCTGGTGTTGATCTTGGGAGCTCACATGGAGATTGTGTGAAGCCCCAAGAAGGTGTACACGGTTTGAGAATCCGCCGTCCTGGAGTGGGAAATGGATATCCCCTACGAGAGCAGTTGATCCTTGTGCGGATCAAGGGGGAGCTATACCCTTGCGCGGGTGCTCCAACGAGGACTAGGGGGAGTTGCCGACTCCTCGATACCTCAAAAAAAATCGGCTTCCTACTCTTCTCTTTACTTTGAGCAAGTTTACTTTCCGCATTTCTATTCCTAGAATTGTCATGTTAGAGTAGGATTGGAATTAGGTTGCTAAACTCTTTTCAACACTAGTTAGGCACAAACCACACTTGTAGGCACATGGGATGAATTGGCTTATTGCATAGGATTGTTTTGTTGCTTAAATTTTTGTAGAAGCCTAATTCACCCCTCCTCTTAGGCATCTTGATCCTTTCAATTGGTATCAGAGCCTTGTTGCTCAAAGGATAGGCTTCACCGCCTAGAGCAAGATGTCTAATGAAGGGCCTCCCCTGGTTTTCGATGGCAAGGATTTTTCCTATTGGAAGATCCGTATGGAAGCATACCTTGATGCCATGGATGCTGATGTGCTTAGGGCTACCACAGTTGGCTTTCCCGCACCCGTTGATGAGAATAACCTCACCGCACTTGAGGTATCTCATGCGAGGCTCAATGCTAAGGCTAGGAACACTCTCCTTAGAAGTCTCCACAAGGAAAACTTCAACCAAGTTAGGAGTGAGACAAAAGCCCATAAAATATGGACGAAGCTTGTTGAGATTCACATGGGTTCTAAGGATGAGAGAGAGGAGTGCCACAAAGTCATTATGGATAAAATTAATGCTTTCAAAAAATTTCCTAATGAATGTGCTTGTACAATGTCACCAAGATGGAGGAGCTTGAAGTCAAGAGAAGATTCCTAAGTGCTTTTCCAAGTGACAAGTACTCTGGCATCGTCACCGTCTACTTCTCTGATGATCTCAACTCTCACACAATCACCAAGATGTTGGGGAAGATCAAGGGTCATGAAGATTACATAGGCTACACAAAAGAATATGAGAAGTATGAAGGCTCATCTTCCTCCGTCAAGCAAGACATAGCTTTCAAAGCTAGCAAAGATAAGAAGATGAAGAAGGTGATTGTTGAGGTGTCAAGGGAAGATGATGACGATGGCAAGAGTGAGGAGCTCGATGAGGTTGCTCTCCTTGTGAGGAAGACCACCAAGATGCTTTGGAAGGTTGACAAGAAGGATATTGACTTCAACCACAAGAGCAAGAAGTTCTCTATCAAAAAAAGTCCATCAAGGATATGGATTGCTACAATTGTGGTGAGCTCGGCCATCTTGCACATCAATGTCCTCTCCCCGACAAAAGAAAGAAGAAGAACTATAAGGAGGAGAGTGATGATGATGGTGATTACAAAAAGAAGACATTCAAGAGCAAGAAAGATGGCAACAAGAAGTCTTCCACACCCACCAAGAAGAAGCAAGGGAGAGCTTATATTGGGAAATGGATCACCGATGATGACACTTCAAGCAACTCATCAAATGAAAGTGAAGATGAAGGAGTTGTCGGTCTTGCTATTGGTGCATCCATCCCTCCACCGCCATTCTCAACCTCCAAGTCAAGAAAGCACTTTTGCCTCATGGCAAAAGGTGATAGAAAGGTGAGAATGCCGACTCATGAAGAGGATGAGAGTGATAGTGATAGTGATGATGATGATGAACCCTCTGATGATGATCTAGTAACTTATCTCAAACAATATACTAGCATCATTAGAGAATCAAATGAAAAAATTGATAGGCTTGAGCAAAAGAAGGCAAAACTAGTTGCAAAATGTGATGATCTAAAAGCTAAGAACAAAGAGATAAAACTTGAGCATGTTAATCTTTCTAGTGATCATGTTGAGTTGAAATCTAAGTTCCAAGAGCTCACTACCCACCACAAGTTACTTGAAGAGAAGTTTGATGTGCTATCAAGTGACAAATTGAATGAGGAGAAGATTGTGAAAGTTGATTGTGGAATTCAATATGATGATTTGCTTGAGATATTGCCTAATCTCCCAATGAAGGCACATGTTGAGGCTAAAGTTGATGAAGTTGCTAGTGAATTGCCTAATCCCCCAATGGAGGCTAGTGACACAAGTAAAGATGAAGGCTCTAGCAATGATAATTCAACCAAGAGTTGTTCAACAAGCAAGGGCAAGTTTGTGTTGGGTGTGTCACCCAATGGCATACTTGGCAAGGACTATGTGGACCTTCAAGTCAAGAACAAACATGCCACGAGTGAGATTCAAAGGCTCAAACAACAAGTGAATGATCTCAAGTCCGGTTACACCACTCTCATAAATGGCAATCAACTCTTTGGCAAGATGTTGTCCGATAGAGTAATCAATTATAACACTCAAGGGCTTAGGTACTTGTCCACCAAGATTGTTGAAGCAAAGAACAAGATACCTCAACCCAAGTCATACAAGCCTAAGACTAAGTATTGCACCGAGTGTCAAAAAGAAGACCACTTTGCTCATGAATGCAATACTCCTCCTCCTCCAAAGATGAAAGATCACTTGAGATCCAAAGCCTTTAATGCTCATTATGTTGTGTCCAAGATTTCAAATGGGAAGGTGGTGGTGAGATTCTTTGGACCTAAGGATTCAACTAGGCCTAAGCAAATTTGGGTGCCCAAGATTCTTGTTAAAAATTGAGTGAACCACACAAGTCAAACTTTGCATCATCATCAACCTCTAGCTCCCGAACTTTCTCAAAGGTTTGGATAGCTAAACCTCAAGCTTGATTTGGTTTGTGGGTGTAGGTGAACTACAAGACTGGAGGACACCATTGGGTTATGGATAGTGGATGTACTCAACATATGACCAGTGACCCCCGGATGTTCACCTCACTAGAAGAGAGTGGAAGTCATGAGAAGATTATATTTGGTGACAACTCCAAGGGCAAGGTTGAAGGTGTTGGCAAGATTGAGATCTCCAATGATCACTCCATTTCCAATGTTCTACTTGTTGATACCTTGAGCTTCAACCTCTTGTCCGTTGGTCAATTATGTGATTTGGGCTACAAGTGTATATTCACCGATGAGGGTGTGGTTGTCACAACGAAGGAAAGTGATGAAGCAATCTTCAAGGGTTTTAGATACAATAATCTTTATCTCGTTGACTTCAACTCAAGAAACAAGCTTGTGCACTTGCTTATTCTCCAAGGCTTCTAAGGGTTGGTTGTGGCATAGAAGACTTGCACATGTTGGCATAGAGTATTCAACTTGGCCACCGGCTTAGTTGAAGAAACATATGACGTGGAGTTTGATGAATCTAATGGCTCCCAAGGAGCAATAGAAAATTGTGATGATGTAGGTGGTGAACCCTTGAGGGAGGCTATGAAGAACATGCAAGTTGGATTCATCAAGCCCAAGGAAGATGATGATGAAGTGCAAGATATCAATCAACCATCTTCTTCCTCCAAAATCTCCAATAGCCATAGGCCTTTGGTTTAGACATGAGGACAGATATTGGAGCAATCTGACAAGCGCAGAGGCAGAAAGGAAACTCAATTTTCAAAGGACAGGAAGGAAACTCAATGTTATGGTCCTGCTAGATCTTAGGGAGAAAGGGGCTTCTGCTAGGGTTTGAGGGATTTGGGAGCGCTAGGAAGGCCATTGGAGAACGGCAGTTGCGAGGAGCGTGCGGCAAAGAGCATGGACTCTAGCGTATCCATGCGCAGGAACAAGGCATCCACACGCAGAGACAAGGTGTCCA
The DNA here is from genome assembly GCA_015342445.1 of Digitaria exilis. Lineage (NCBI taxonomy): Eukaryota > Viridiplantae > Streptophyta > Magnoliopsida > Poales > Poaceae > Digitaria > Digitaria exilis. The sequence goes on from JACEFO010002864.1 coordinate 172,720, forward strand.
CCTTCGCCATGATCGGGGCGAGCAGATTGGCAATGTCGTCGAGGGTCAGAGGCGCGCTGGGCGGCACAGCAGACATTGCTGCGGCAGCGGTGGAGCGTGGGTGCAGGAAGACTGGCTCTAAATACCAAATTGTTATGGTCCTGCTAAATCGTAGAGAGAAAGAGGGCTACTGCTAGGGTTTGAGGGATTTGGGGGCGCTAGGAAAGCCGACTGTAGGGCTTCGCCTACGGCCGGTAAGAGGGAAGGGGTTTCCTTCAAATCTCTTACTTAATTAAAATTGATATTATCCCCTCTCCTTATATAGAGAGGTTTGCTTAGCCCCTAAAAAAGACCTTTAACCCTAATGGGCCTAGCCGCCTGGACCAATAGGCCCAGTCGGCTACACCTGACACTACACTCCTCCTAGACATGCAGCTCGTCCTCGAGCTGCAACCCAACTAACTGATGACGAAGACTTGAGTTGATACTAACCTAACACCTAAAAACAAGCCTTTTACATCTCAGCTTATTTTATTATTTTCAATCTGAAATAAACTGTAGGTCATGCACGCCGGATCCACACGTGTACAGCCACCTGGATCCCATGGCACATGCTGTAAACAGGTTGACATCCTGAAAAACAATAGTGCTTCATCGAAACAGCACTGTGCTAAGAGATCGTGCGCTGCAGCCTGCAGTAGCACTGCTGCTAACATCTGACGGGCAGACATCTTCTCCACCGGCTCCGAGGAGACGTACTTGGGCTGCGCAATCTGCTGTAACGCCGCCAAGGCCGTCTCTCAGCCCCGCATCGTCTGATGCATCTCCTGCAGCCATCGCCGTGCTAAGACACTACTACAATGGAGCATTGTAATGACAGGCAAAATAGCACTGTAATGATGGGCGTCTTGTCCGTTATTAAGTTGTCGTCATTGCAGTGGCGCCACTCCAATGACGGCCAGTGCGTCCGTTATTAGAAATAGCCACTGCAATGACGGGCAGGATGACATCATCACGCCCGTTATTACAAAGGTCACTGCAATAGCGGACATATTACTTCATCACTGTAATAACGGACGGATGATGTCATCACGTGCGTTATTGTAGTGCCCATTTTCAATAACGCCAAAATGCACCGAAAAAATAGTAAAAAAATATATTTAATCGGGGGAGGGGCCCACCGGTCAGCCACCACCATCCCCTACCCCAGTGATCACGTTTATGAAGAAATTCGCGACTAGACGGTAGCGGGATTCGAACCCGCGACCTCTCCCTCACACACAACCCCTTCTACCACTACACCACACACTCACTTGTGTCTACTATCAATTTTTCCCCACATATTATACTCACTTGAGTGTAAATTGTTTGTTTGAGGCTCTAAACGAATTCTAATTAAAAACTTATCAAATACTAACTTTCATAACTTTTCGAGATATACAACTTTCATATTGATAGTTTCTCCTTCCGACGTCGTTTACAAAATTTGAATTTTAAATTTGAACATTTTCAAACTTAGTTTTCGTCGACTAGATGATTTTAAATAAAAAACTTATTAACTATAAAGTTTCATAACTTTTCAAGATCTATAACTCTTATTTTCTCACTTTCTCCATCCGAGGTCGTTCGAAAGAAATCAAATTTTAAGTTTGATAAATCTAGTGCTTGATTCTTAATAACGGACGTAGTGATGTCAGCATCTCACCGTTATTGAAAATGGTTGTAGAACGGACGCATGACGTCACCTCTCGTTTGTGCATTTTTAGTAACGGGCGGGTGACGTCACCTCTAAAGTTAGCCTTAGCCTCGATTTTTAACAACGGACGGTGATGACATCAGCCGCATCCGTTATTAAAGATTGTATTTGTGTCCATGTTGATGTCACTAGTGATACTATTATTAAATATGGTATTTGTAATAACGGGCAATGATGATGTCAGCGTCGTCTGTTATTATTGTGAACCATCCATTTGTAATAACGGATGTGATGATGACGTCATGGTTGCCCGTTATTGTAGTGGTCACAGCAATGACACTACACCGATGACATCAGCAACAATGCACTACAATGATGTTTTTTCGACTACACGTTATTACTGGAAAAAGAGCAGAGTCATTACAAATGATTTATGTAGTAGTGAGAAATCGTGCACTACAGCCTGTAGCCGCACCGCCGCCAACACCTGACGGGCGGGCATCTTTCCTGTTGGCGCCGTTGAGCGGCGCTGCTTAATCTGTTGTAACTGCATGAAGAAGTTCGTCATGGCCGGGCCCATCGTCACTGGTGCCATAGAGCCAAACCCAGGAATCCCGTTGGAGAACAGCGGTTGCGAGGAGCCTGGGGCAAAGAGCATGGACTCTAGCGTATCCATGCGTAGGGACCATGTTTACCTTCATGATCTTAGTACTAACATCCTCCAGCTCATACAAGCGGCATATTTCCAATGTCTGCTCACAAACATGAGTATTAGGTCACAAGTTGAAAGACTTGAGACGGTGCAACAAGGTCATAATCAAAATACATAGTACCTTCAGAACTAGACGATTATTTTGTATGGGTTGCTTGAGAAGTAAAATCTCCAATAGCCATAGGCCTTTGGTTTAGACATGAGGACAGATATTGGAGCAATCTGACAAGCGCAGAGGCAGAAAGGAAACTCAATTTTCAAAGGACAGGAAGGAAACTCAATGTTATGGTCCTGCTAGATCTTAGGGAGAAAGGGGCTTCTGCTAGGGTTTGAGGGATTTGGGGGCGCTAGGAAGGCCGTTGGAGAACGGCAGTTGCGAGGAGCGTGCGGCAAAGAGCATGGACTCTAGCGTATCCATGCGCAGGGACAAGGCATCCACACGCAGAGACAAGGCGTCCACCTTCGCCACGATCGGGACGAGCAGATTGGCGATGTCGTCGAGGGTCAGAGGCGCGCTGGGCAGCACAACAGACATTGTTGCGGCAGCGGTGGAGCGTGGGTGCAGGAAGACTGGCTCTGAATACCAAATTGTTATGGTCCTGCTAAATCGTAGGGAGAAAGGGGCTACTGCTAGGGTTTGAGGGATTTGGGGGCGTTAGGAAGGCCGGCTGCGGGGCTTCGCCCACGGCCGGCAAGAGGGAAGGGGTTTCCTTCAAATCTCTTGCTTAATTAAAATTGATACATCTCCTCTCCTTATATAGAGAGGTTTATTTAGCCCCTAAGAAAGACCTTTAACCCTAACCCTAATGGGCCTAGCCGCCTGGACCAATAGGCCCTTGTCGGCTACACCTGACACTCAAATTTTAAAGGACAGTAAGGAATCTCGGTTCAAAATGAAGTGTAAAAAAGAAATGATTTCGGCAAAATAATGCATTGGTTGAGTTCATTGAGTTGCGAGTTCGAGAAATATAGCATGATGTTTAATAATAACACGTAAAGCTCAGCTGATTAAATGGTGCTATACTGGAGTTACTTGTTTACAAAACTAACCTGCCAAGTTAAAGAATGAGAACACAAAACTTGAGCATAGACTATCCAGTGCAGCTCCTCAATGCTTATACCACCAAAGTTAGGTCGCTCTTCATGCAACATCATATCTGCATAGTCATTATCAGCTGTCAAGTTCCATTGCATGTGTAACAAACCTGCAGTTACAATTGTGCAAATCAATTAGGGGGTGCTTCAATGTTGATAACAGAATGTAGCAAATGCACAATTTACCAAGGGCCAAAATTGTTCGTGCATTGTGCCAAGACAACCTAACAACGGAAGAGGAAGATGTTATGATGACAAGAAAAGTACTGACAAGAATTTAAGTAAATATGGAGTCTAGAAGATCACAATATGCTCCAACCTCTGAATTTTCTGAAAGGATACCAATAAGGAGGTCCGTTAATCCACTTGTGCCAGATGATGGCTTAAGCTGTATGCATTTTTGAGCTAAATGGTGCATCCCTTCAAAACCCTGGAAAAATGCAGATTTAATACAACATGAAAAAGTGTTGATTTTTTAAATGCCTACATTCTTAAGGAAAAAGAAATTCATTGTCAGATAAACTTGATATACTTAAAGCAGTGCACAAATGAAATAGGTGTCAGACAACTCATTCCCAGAAAAAATCTGGTCATCTTATGTATCTTTGAGCAATAGAGTTCAAAATTTAAGACCATAATAGAGGGTCATTGATCTAGAGAAATAGTTAATATAAGCTTCTGGATTCATATACTTGCTCAATGTGTTCTAAAAAATATATATATTTGTTCAAGGATGCAGATCAAATTGAATTCATATAATTATTCGAGGATGCAAATTAAGTCTGACATAAATCCAGATCAAATAATATTGTGATCTCATGGACAAACAAATAACTTTACAATAGCAAATGAGAAACAGAAATTATTGCAGGAAGAACATGCATTCAAAATACTTTCCGAAATAGAAAATAAAAGTGTGCCACACATATGTACACAAGCATAGGGAATCAAGGAATGCAATAAAAGCAATGGCAGTAAAGGAACCACTAAGTACTATAACTGATACAGGAGCAAATGTGAGTATACAATACTAACCACTGTAAATGGCCTTATGCAAAGAAAATGAGAAGCAAACAGCTCCAGCCAGTGGGATGTAGCAGCAGTGAGCCCCTTCACATTCCCCATCATAATATGAAGCAAATTCTTCAAACCATCGCGAATTTTTTGGTGACCGCACTGGATCTAAAATGCACTGCACTCCAATTTATTTACTTGGCCTCACCACTTCTCCCATGCCTGCAAGTACAAATACCTCAGCAATAGTTGTAAGGGGTGCTATTGTGCTATACATTTTTTGAGCTTTGAAGCTCCATTTTCAAAATTTTGTACAGCCGATTTTGTCCTTCTGTCACTTGTTTTTGTTGTGAGCAAACAAGGTCGTAGACCGTTTTTTGAGGGAAAATGCATCATAGACCTGATTAGTCTTTGTTGTTATCAAGGAAAAGAACATATAGCCAACAAAAAACAATAAAATGAAAACAGTTTGTCGGTACATTAATAGGAAATCAAGTCTCGTAATTACAGTGAAGGTATTCTTCGGAAAATTGGTACGACAATTTGACCAAGGACAAGTATAGTTAGTCACTACCGCCACGGCACCCGGTATGCCCAGATTGATGACAAGGTTATCTGTTTTGACAATTAAGTCTATCCAAAGGGAATTTATTACATTCCTACTATAACCTATCACGTACCACGTATGTCATCATAATCTGTGCAGCTAGTCAACTAGTGCCTGCTAAGAAATTATAGGTTGAAGTTGAACAATGTTTTGCTTTTATGATTACCAAAAGAAAGCATGATTCCAATAAACTCTGCTCCAACCAACAATTGCACCAGACTTTTTTTTTCCCTAAGACAATAGCAAATGGAATTATGAAAGAAAACTAGTTTTAAATTTTATGAAGAAACAGGTTTCTCCTTCACTGTAAGGTATCACATAGTTTAGTTTTGGTAGTTCACTAAAAGAAGCTGCAGCTAAGGAATGCTGAAGAGAGCAGCAATAAGAGAGCAGACAACGCAGCAACCATTTGAAGGTAGTAGTGAGAATCAGAACCATCTCAGAAAGCTAGAGAAAAGAGTAAGTGTAGCACAGCAGCCATATAATGTGCAAATGAGAATCAATCATGGTTCTATGATATGTCAGTACACATGGGATTGAAATGTGCAACGGTGACCACTGCCCAGAAGACCACATGCCATCACCGTGATTATACAAAGGCTTAGCTCCAAAGCATGTAACATGCAGTGCATAACTAATTCACCAAGAAGGGCAAAAAAAGACTCATGTTTGGATTCTGCTATGAATAATAATGTATTTTATGGGCATAGATACAGCATAAATATGCAATGTCCAAATTCCTGAGCAGAAGAAATAGTATTTTGTTTGAAGAGAAGAGATGACATCATTTTGCAAAACATACCTTGCTAAAATCTGGTCTAGTTTTGCAGCGCTGACCTAATTTTCCTGATGGCAAATCTGGTCTCATGCGGGGCATCATTGATACAAGGACAGCGACAGCCTCGACCAACCCATTTTCTGTCTGGTGACCACAAAAACAATACTATTAATTTATAAGGAATTACAATATTCATAGATTTTAATCAAATCTTACTTGTAGAATAAACTAATTCAAGCCAAAAATGAAAAATAGGGATTATCAATTCCCCACATTTCAAAAGGTACAAAAATAAGATCTACAGTGACGTTACTGCTTGTATACTACTGTTGCAGCAAAAATTAGATTGTCTGTAATCTGAGTTCATTTGTTTCAAAGCAGCCACAATAAAATGACACAGCCGAACAATACCCGGACTACTTGGATCTCCACAATAAACTGACATGGAGCAAAATGTGCACAGTTCATTATTTTGATATTTCGAATTCAACTAGCTGTAATTTATGAGTTCATTTGTTACAAAGCCAGCACAATAAAATGATATAGCCAAACTGAGCTGGTCCACTTGAACAACAGCCCGTACTCATGATTCATTTGATTTTTATATTTAAACATTTATGCACAATCTCATGGTACAGATGCATACTAATGAAAGAAGAATAAATATACAGAATACTAAAGAATCTAAATGGTGTTTTATTCATAGGATCAATATTATTTCAAAAGAAATTAGAAAAGACCCAGAAACCACCACCAGCAACCTAAGTACCTCGCGATTATCCATCTGATCCAACTGGTAAGATCCATGAAACCGTAGCATATTCATCTACATGAAAAAAGCAAAACAGAAAACAAAACAAAACAAAACTTTAGATGGGAAGCATCTAACAGAAGCAACAAACTTACCAGCAAATGAAGAAGAAAAATAAACTTACCACAATGTCAAGCCATCCGACAGAAAGTGCTGCTGACAAACCATTCCAATAATCAGGATCATCTTCAACAATCTATAAAATGTTATAGTGTTATGCATTTACTCCAACAAAAGAACGGAAGCAAGGGTTGCACATTATATAGATGGATAACAGTAAGTGGAAAGGAAAACAAAACATCAATCAGATGCTGGGACAGTCATAGGATATTAGCCAACCTGCAATTTCATGAGCCTTTTCTGAAAATTGCTAAGTTTCGAATACACTGTGCTCTCCTTCTTTGACAAGAGGCTGTCAAAATCCTGTAATCACAAGAGGAAAAATAAGGGAGCAGCCGTCCCTGGAAATTGTAACAATGAAGTGTGGTTACAACTTACAAGTGACAAGGAAATAGTTGACAGTAAGAGCATTACGGCTAACCAATCAACAAGACGTTCAGGAAGCCAGCCTTGCAATTGTTTATCAACATGGAACATCTCCAACAACTCCCATGCAGCCCTTAAACTAATGGGCTTCTCTCCAACCTGCTAAGTGTTGAAATTTTATTTTTCAGGGATTCACAGATGAATAAAAGGTTTGTATTTCATTAAGTCATGTGAAAACAATGCTCCCCAGTCACCGGAAAATGTGAAACAGATGACACATAGAGATAGACACCTTAAGAATTGTCTTTGGGTCTTCAGTCGTGAAAGCAGGAGGAGAATCTGGGTTCCAAAGTAGATTGCCAATGGTTTTGTTGTATTCGAGCACATATTGCCACCTAATGAAACACAACTGATCAAAAGGAAGCACATATAATATGACATGCCTTAGACTAATCAGCAGAGCAGCTTTCATTTCAAGTAAATGATTGAAAAAAACTGTGATCCCTACTTTCCCAAAAGGAAGATTCAAGCATGCATTGTTCTTACTACTGTGTATATATGTGTACAATAAAAGGTACTTCAGCTTCTACAATCTAGAATACTAAGGTTGTCTGAAGCATTGCATAGCAGTCAGAATACGATTGTAACAAACGTTGGTAAAGCCAAGTTCCTTATAGCATTGCTGCATTTGCATACAGGGGCAGAGCCAGCCCTCAGGGCCACCGGTGTCAGGTGTAGTAGCCACCGGTGTCAGCTCTCTAATTCTACAGTGCAAAACAGTAACTTCTTTGTAATTTCTCAGCTGGTCATTGTTGTCAGCTGACAACAAGAGATACACGTAGCTCTGCCACTGTTTGCATAACAAAATCCGTGTTTATAATAATGGTGTCGGCACAGTCAATATTTAGCAGTTAAACCTTATAATCATGAGTAGGCGATTCAGAAACCAATAATCAAATCATCACAAACCATATAAGCATTCAAAAGTGTAAACAGCTTCAAAACAAAAGTTCACAATTCTGCTTGCTCGGGGAGTGCGGGCACACACGACATAGCTGCAGGTTCTGCGAGAGCATTCTTCCTGGTCTGCAGCAGCGCGAACGCCGGCAAAGACCCATACTCAATCCGCCGCACCTCCGCCTCATCGATTTCTTCCTCGACCTCCGTCTGCCACTGCCACCGCCACCAAGGTTCACCACCACGACACTCCCGGCGACCTCCACCGCGCCGCCCCCATCCTCCGGGTATTGCCGCTCGAGACGAAGACGTGGCGGTTGGATTATGGACGCCGGCTTCCGTCGGCATGCCTGGCATCCTCGTAGCCGGCGGAGGACGGACTAGGGTTTTGGGAGAAATTTGATATTTCTCATTGTCAAAAGTTGGTTTCGTTGGAATGCCCTCCCGCAAATTCGTTTCAACGGGTTCATCTCGCCACAATGCAAAGGAAAAATTAGATATTAAAAGATTGCATCTTTTAAAAAATACCATTGAAAGATTTGGCTTTAGAAATCTAGCATTGAAAGGTTTGTTTGCTGCAGGTTTTTACCATTGCCGTTAGCTTCCCGTTAACTTAACTTGCTAAGAAAACGATTGGGAACAAAGATTTAAGCGGCTTAAAGATTTAAGCGGCATAAGGCCCGCACTCTTGATCACACGTTGCCAAGGAAACTTTGAACATTAGACTAATAAATATCAGCAGCCAAACAGGACACATTTGTTCACACGTTATCCACAGCACGGCAGAACACATGTACCAGCAGCCAAAGTTGCATGCGTTTTTTATACAAAAGACCACTATATTCCTCATGGCAGAACACATGCACCAGCAGCCAAAGTTGCATGCATTTTTCATACAAAAGACCACTATTCACAGTAGCAACATATCTAATTCATCTACTCTATGATGAGCCTCCGATTGATTCCTCCAGGTGAGATAGCAGTCATTCTTCTAGTTGTTACACCTGGGCTAGTTGGAGAGAGAAGCCATCCTTCTCGTTGTTACCCCTGGACTTGAAGGAGGCAATGGAGAGAGTCCAACATCTGATGTGGATGCCTTAGCGTCATATGTGGATGCTCCAACAATTTCTACTTCTGGTTTGCTTTTCCTATGAAAGACAAAATTGATTAGCTAAGGCACATATTGCAGGACATAAGGAACGAAAATATTACAATACCTTGTGTTTTTCCCTTTTTTTGGAGGAGGTGGAAGCTCTTGTTCTAATTCAGCTTGAGTAGCATTGCAACCCTTCTCGATATGCCCAAACTGAAAACACCTTTTCGCAGTTGTTTCTCCATATTGTGGTACTTCTGCCCACTCAAATCCCCCAAATTTTCATCTCCTCTTCGACGACATTTGTTGCACTAGGAATATCCTCGCCAACCATGTTCACTGCAGCAGGTATCTCAGCCTCATCCTCACGTCTACCCACAATCATAAGAAACTTCACTAACTGGGATGCCCGTAGCAAGTCAAGAAGTTGGCCATCTAAAGTTAATTTGCATGTCAAACTAGACCCTGTTAGGAGCCAGAAATTTGCCTGCTGATTACTATCTCATGTAAACTGTGAAGCCATATCACAGCTTAATTTGAGACAGCTTTGTTTTACTCATGCAAACCCAGGGGCATGCGCCCCCCTCCTGCCGTCAAGGGCATGTGCCCCCACCTCTCTCCCTCTATTTAGATAGAGGCTGCACTTAATTTGAGACAGCTTTGTTTTACATGTTAGCCTATGCTAAATCGGATCACGTGCAAATACACACTGACCTCGTGTAATTCAAGACTCCACCTTCGAGTGATACATAGATTGCTCGTCTCTTATTCTTGTTCGTTTTTCGATTGCGTAACAGGAATTGATCTTCGTGATCAGGCTGATTTTGCTTCCACAGGATCAGTAACCACAGGGAGTTAGTTCAGCGATTGCATTGGCGCTTTGGGTTCGCTCGTCGTAGTCGGATCGTGAGGGTCACCTCCCACCAATCGGAGTTATCCTCCACTCACCGAAAGATCAGGCACTCCAGCTCTATCAAAAATTGTCATGGCGATTGGCGACCTCGCCGAGGAGGAAGAGGAATCAAGCCTACAGACATCGTGAGCACGAAACGGAACAACACAAAGGGCGTGGTGAAGACAACGATGACGCTAACACCTTTGTAGAGCTCCGCATTCTGCTGCTATGCCAACATTCTACTAACAAAGTCAATGTACTCTATTCTTAAATCGATGTCGTTAGGACAACAAATATGGTTCGAAGTTGAACTAAAATTGTTGTCCTAACAACATCAACCTTAAAAAGGAGGGAGTATTTTGCAACGAATAACACTCATAACAGGTGATGTAAAACTACGAATGTTACTTTGACTATCAGATACAAGAACATGTATACTAGATTACATTGTGTTGCTACGCATCAATTTCAAAAGTCTAATTAGAAGGGAGGTTATGCTTCTGGACTTCTGGTGAGAGGCTATCCTAAAGAGACACGGAGAGAAGGCTGCAGCTTGTGTGTCTGATAATCCGTGTCCCCATCCGTATCTCCGAGACAATTAACATGAAATAAATTATTTAAATTAAATTCTGATCACACCATTGTATTTGTTATAATAAGATCTTCAAAACTAAACCACACTTGATCATGTTTGGACTATATTTTATTTTTGAAATATTTTTTAGGTTGAACAAATTATTTTATTAAAAAAATGTTCTAAATATATCACAACTTTAGTATGTAATAATTTTTTATCAACCTGAACATCATGTACACAAGAAAATCTGACCTATATACGTGCTATATTTCATCGAACACATCTCATGCTATGTTCTTTTCCGAACGCTGGATGACCAAAGTTGGTGCTGGTATCAAGATCAATGACTTGCCCACAAATGCAATAGTAGCAGTCCGATTGTTGGTGCACCACCATGTTTGACAGTTTGAGTAATAATCTTCGCTGAAACAAATCGACACAAACCCAAATGAAATACAGGAGTAAAAACTGGAAAACTAAAACAGAATCAAGCCCGAACTTATGGAAAAATTGTCGTTTCTCAATCTGAGCTGAGATCATCTTTCAGAGGTATGCAATCGTATTGTTAAAATAAGTAATTTTTCAAACATAAAAGAAGTAATTTTCACTATAACGGTTAAAGAAGTAATTTCAAATCTAGAACAATATTTATTTTATAATGACTGAGGGTAATACTACAATTCCAACACACCAAACCTGATCTTATTCAATTTTATGTTTCTGTCTACAAATATAGAATAGGTCTGTCCCCACAACTTCCTAGCCAATAGAAGCTGAGCAGGGTTACCTACAGGCGAGCATCTCCAACAAATTAGGTAAAAATCCTTGCTAAACGAAGAGGTAAAAGGTTAGGTAAAAAATAAAAAGACTCTTTGAAAGTGTGTGAAACTAACAGAGTAGGTAAAAACCTAGACTCTCCATATTCAAAACTTGTGGACGGTACCTCCGATTTTTTTTCTACGTCTGATTGTTTCTTTTCCACGGACGCCGCCGGGGATTTTTTTTTTGCACCGACGCTGGCCGCAACTCCAGTTCGTGGCAACTTGGCTTTTCTACCGTTCTTGCCACCATATACTCCTCTTCAGTCCATGGCCGAGCACCACATCTAAGGCTGTGTTCACTAAAAAGGTAGGAAAAATACTTTTTTTTACTGGGAAGCGTGTTATGTGAGGGGGATGAATAGGAAAGGTGAAAAAGAATTTTCTTAAAAGTGTGTTATATGAAGGGGATGAATAGAAAGTAAAAAGTACTTTTTCCCATCTGAGCCTGAATCTCATCAAGGCGACACCTCCTCCGATCACGACGCCGTCCCAACGCGCCTGCTGCACGCTGCGCTTTCCTGGAACAGCTAGCAGTATTATGCACGCTGGACTTGAATTGGCATAGTCACTATTTCATAACCTGGACTATTTTTAACATCTGAACTAACACAAGCAGCCCTCCACTGAACAGCTTCTGTCTCACAACATAGACCGACATTTCAATGTGCAGAGTAACTGGACAGTGCTCATTGTTCTAATCTACTGTCAAGATAAGAATTAAGCAAATCAGGTCTCTGCTGAAAAGCTTTTGTTCCACAACAAGGACGGAACTGAACTAAAAATCTTCTCTGTTGAAAATCAGGTTACAACAAACAGTAACAATGCAAGTTGACAGGTAGCAAGATTCACCCACAGCAGCAAGAAGTATTTCACATAATTATTTCACCCACAGAAAATGATCACAGGCAGCAAGAAGTATTTAACAGAAGTTATTTCACCCACAGCAGCAAGAAGTATTTCACATAATTATTTCACCTACAACAAATGATCAGAGGCAGCAAGAAGTATTTAACAGAAGTTATTTCACCCACAGAAAATTATAACAAGCTGAAGTAAAATGAACTGTTTCATGACAAAACTATTTCACGACTGAACTGAACTGAGTGACTGACGAACATTTGAATCGGATCCATTGCTGCTGCCTCCGAATCCCCCATTGATGCTGTAAACTGAGAAAAGGGGTGAGCGGGAAAATGGATTCCGGTTTCCTCATCAGCCGTTGAGAGACGGGCGCCGCCAGAGAGACGGATTCATGTCTTGGGAGCAGCTCCGGCGAGAGGCCGGCAGGGAGCGGGTGCGTCATCAGCGCGACAGCAGCAGGGATCGTGAGCGGCGCTGGCGCAAGGGTGGCAGGGAGCTGCGCAGCAGCGCGCTGGGACGGCACCGGGTCGGCAAGGCGCGGGGCCGGCGCCTGCGCAAGGAGGCGAGAGCGGCGCAACGACCCATCTGCGGCAGGGCGCGGTGGCCTGTACATGGCCGTAGCGGCGGCAAGAGACAAACCTGACGGCGAGATGGGGAACGAACCTGGCGGCACGCCGCCGGCTTTTCAGTTTTGAAGACGGAGGCTACCACGGCGCGGGAGAGAGCCACGAAAACAAGCGTGCGGGAGGGAGACGCGCGCGGGGGAAGGGGAGGAAGCGCGCGCGAAGGCCCGATGCCGAGCGGCGCTGCTTCGGCATAGATGCCGACCGTGAAAAACGGGATACCGAAGGGGAAACCGAAGGGATATGTTTACCGTATCTGTTGGAAGGCCTATTTTACCTCTCCTTTACTATATTTACCTATTCATACCTATTTACATATACTGTTGGACTGCTACAAATATCGCATCGCTTCTACCTTCCAAGTGCCAAAAAACAATTCTATTACCAGTAATGGTTAATAGACAAGGGGTTGTTTAGATTGTGGAGAAGTAGGAAAAAGTACTGTGTTGAGAAGTATGTTTTACGAGATGGAGAAATAGTGAATATCCAGTGAATATCCAGAGAAGTTATCCGGGAATTAAACAAGCCCTAAATAAATCAGAGTTCAGATGGATGTTTCTGGGAATGTGATTTCATACATCTCTGCATTAAAACCAAAGAAACACTGAATTTCTAAAAAACACTGACAGGTTTTGGGATCGAGAGAGAGATGCAGTAAGTAGCAGAAGCAACCAAACCATCGCTGCCTCACCGGAAGCACGGGGAGATGCAGTAAGTAGCTGAAGCAACCAAACCATCGCTGCCTCACCGGAAACACATCCCCGTGCTTCAGATCTGCAAGAATAAATGGTGTCCATTTTTCAATCTGCGCCAAGGGTCACCGAAATGCATACTCTTACAAAAAAGAAAACAAAGAAACTAGATAAAACAATGGATCTCATCACGACTGTTTACTTCAGAATTGATAGGAATCAAAAAGGATCAGATCGGGCAATAGCCTTAAAACAGTAGGCGAAATCAGATCACGATTCCATGGGATCCAGCATGCAGCTCAGAAAACTGGAACATGTGCTGGGAATACCTGAACAGTGATATCACCGGTAGACGCTCGCGCTGACGGATCCACGATGGAAGATGCACCTTGAGAAGTTGAGAGCCGCCGCCAGCACCTGTGCCTATATCACGGGAATCTTTAGACTCGATTTGGAACGAGGGCACAGATCAGAATAACATGCAGAGTGGTGCTGTGCTTCGGCCTTCGAGCACGGGAGTTTGGTGGGGAGCGTTGTAGCTTGCAGCCTCGCCGCCGTCGGAGCGGGAACCGGGGAGGGCGGCGGGGGCTGGTTCCATGACCCTTGAGAGCTGGACCGCACAACCTGGAGGAGGCATCTAGGCCGTGCTGCGTCGCGGCCTGTGGTTTGGGAGGCGGGAGGCGGCCGTCGAAGCAGAAACGATGCAGGTGGCGACGGCTCGCCAGAGTGCGAGGGTAGGATGGCCATGCCGCCACGAAGAGGATCCACCCGAATGGTCTCAAGAGACTAAGAGAGGAACGATGTGGCTTAATTGTTTTTGCCGACAAATTTTTTTACGGTTTCATTGGAGTAATTACTGCTGCGAGTTTTTTTGTTGGGCTCGCCGGAGGAGGGCCGCGCTCCGCGGCGCGTTCAATATTATTCTAACACGTTGGTCGTTGGGTGTTCAATATACATTACTTTTATATATATATATATAGCGCTTGACTACTGGGAGCCTAGGACTTCCAATAGTTATCGGGAACCGAGACACATGACTGGAGCTGGGACCAAGGACCAGGCCACGCGGACACAGACACACCACATCCCACCTGCCACGACAGAGGCACGCATGCAGCCTCCCACAATGTCATCCCACCTCCCACACATGCATGCATGTACAGCACCATCCCACCTCCCACCTGTTCTTCAACTTTTTTATTTTGTTTTTTTCGCTATAATTCTTCACTCGAAGATCCAATTTATAAACGGTTTCTGCCATTAGATTCCTGACATTTTTATGCACGATTTGAGAGCCATTGTGAATATTTTTTTGAAATTTTTTGAATTCAAATTTATACGATCATACAAACATATAGAGATGATCATAGAAACTGCTTCAAGTACAGAAACATATGGACATGAGCATATATAATGTATGACCACATCAGGAAGTATGTACGATCGAGCACACATATATGTATAACCATGCACAAGCATATGTATGATTATATGGTCCATAGAAACCTGTTTGGAGCGTCATAGAAACCTGTTCTTCTGGTCATATAACTCCAGTCCACTGTCATAGAAACCTCAAGCGGAAAAGTAAACACGGCTGACAATGCCACCTTACGCATCCATGCAAACCCACTACCCACCTTTCCTTTTAGTTTTTTTGGCTATAATTTTTCACTGGAAGATACAACTCACAAACGGTTTTCACCACAAGACTCGTGATATTTTTATGCAAAGTTTGAGAACCATTGTGAATATAGTTTTTTGAACTTTTCAAGTTCAATTTTTCAAGATCATAGAAACATACTGAAACCATCGTAGAAACTGTAACGATGATTTATATGCTCTACTCTATGGTTTCTATGATGTGTTGGGTGGTTAATATGCTTTTGAGTTGTCGCTACTATGCTCTCGATATGTTATTCTAAGTTTCCTAGATTATATGATCCATCCCCTGAGTTATATGCTACATTATGTGGATTGTATGTTGTGGACAAAGAGATAGCTGGTGTCTATGATGTTTGGTGTGCATTATATGAGGTACGCTGAAGGTTTATATGACCACAGTTGGAGTTTATATGAGCACTCGTATAGTGTGCACGATGGCTTTGCAATAGCGAGGAGTGTGTCAAACAGCAGTAAGGGGGAATTCCATGCCTGGTCATAGGAGAACCATACATATTCAATGGCCAATATATCATGGACCGTAAACGTGCATGGTCATAAGTAGCCAAGTTACATAAGTAGCAAACTAGTAGTTAACAGAAGAGCCATATTATAATCAGTCATACAACAACATCATTCACATAGTATAGATGTTCATCAACTATCCCTCTGGTGTTGGAAGCTCAACAACACTGGTGGGATGTCATCAATATCATTGTAGTGGTGGAACATCAGGTAGCTAAGTGCTTCACGTCTGAGGTCGTCGGTCTCCTCTGAGCCAAGTAAACAAAAGATCATATAACAATAGTGAATGTGTCATATAAAGTTAAGAGAATGTCATATATCTGTCACATGATGTATGTCATATAAATATTTTGGGTGGTTTATTTTGAGATCCATTTTGTATGCGTGTAGTGATGGTTTATATGCTTTTTTTTCGTGATTTCTATGATGGTGCATATGAAGAACGAAACCGTCAGTGCGCTTGGCTCCTCGAGTCTGTCATGCGGGCTAGCGTTGTCACGCTCAAGCAAGATTCAAAATCCTTGGGCAGTACACAACCTCTCGAAAGAGACAAGGTTTTTAATTTTTGCAATTAAAATCAATAGCATAGAATCAAACGAACGAAATCATATAAAAGTATTTGATAGACTAGCATGTATATATGATTGATGCAACTAACGTGTCCAAAAGTGGTTAATACCAGTACATCCAAACTATCCTGCAGAACAAGCATAGAAACTATGAAGGAAAATCACAGAAACAAAAAAAAATCATGCAAGAAGTCTACTCCAAGCCTTGCGAATAGCCGATGAAGGTCCTGTCTACTTGTGTACGAACAAGGCTGCTGAAAGGTGCAAAAAAAATGTATAGAAACATGGAGGGAACTAATGTTATTTGAACCAAATAATATGCCAATTATATGCGTCATCAAGAAGTATCTATGCTCGAGCACACATGTATATATGATTAAAAAAATTGCACAAACACTAGTAATAGACAGGCTTTGTATCTATAGTAGAGCAGCAAGTATATATGATTGAGGGATGGGTATACCTAGTGTTTGGTGAGGCACCTACGATCAGGTTCTAGTATTTTCTTGCTCCCCTGCTTGCCTGCACAAATCATAGAGCGCAACGAGTAATGCTCCGTATGCACTTGTCTGAAGCTTCGTTAAGGCATTTACACAAACACAGAGAGTTCACTCGAGGCGAGGGAGGAGGCACCTGCGCACCAGGCCGACGAGCAAGACGCACCCAACGAACAGCCCGACGGCCGCTTCTGCGAGCACCGCAGCGACGACATCCTGCACGGGGACGAGCGTGGCGGAGTCGTTGCCCACCAACACGACCACGACAACAGCAGCCACAAGAAGCAGCACCGAGGTTCCAAAGCACCCCAGTGGCGCGCGTGTGCTGCCTGCGCAGGCAACGACGCACCATGGCTAAACGGGGGATCTGCTCGCCCAGCAGCGACAACAGGTATCTATGCCAAAACAAACAGTATCTATGCCAAAACAAGATTCAAATTCGCTGGCCAGCAGAGCACCAACGAGCGCAGCGGCCTCGGCTCTGCATGCCAAATCCCAGCCTCTCGCTCGCCACCGGAATTTCGCTGTTGCTGGCACTGACAGGGCTCACGGTGCAGCTGCTAGCCATGGAGGAGCGTGCAGCGCTAGGGACCCATGCGGCGGCGCTGAGAAGGTCGACGCGGCAGGCTTCTCCGTGCACCGGACCGACGACATGAGCAGGATAACTCAACACGGCGATGTAGGGAGGGTGAAAAATTTGAAATGGAGAGGAGGGAGAGGGGCAGATGGAAGTGCTATGTAATAATACATCCGCATTGGGTCAAACTAAGCCCACACTACAGGATGGGCCACGTGGATAGTCGAGTGGCTGGCTGAATGGTCCACTAGCTGGTTGGGTTGAACCAGCTTGATAGGTTGGTTGGATCAAGGCTTTCAATAGTTATTGAAAGCCTATATACTCCTAATATATATAATGTGTATATATATATGGCAGCGCTAAATGTTACACTAACTACTAAATAATATTATTGAGTACCCGAGCCAGCCCCACGCCAGGCCGAGTGCGCGACATCCCTCTGCGAGCGAGCCTGTCTCCGGTTTTTCTCGCGTGCGGTTTTCTTTACTATCGTGCGTTGGTTCTTTCCGCCTTTTTTTTTTGCCTGTGCACCGCTGCTACGTGACAGCGTGAGCCCTTTGGTTGCTTTTTTTTTCTTCGGCGCGTAGTGTTTCAAGATCGTGTGAGAATGGTGGTGGATCAGGTTTATTTAAATCAGCGCGGCCAGAGAAAACCATTGCTCGGATTGGAATTTTTTATTCGTTACGTTTTAAATAGAACTGGGATGCGAGATTAGATACATATGGTTCTGTTTTCTACTGAATATAAAACAGGCTAGATCAGGGAGTTTCATTATTACTATTGGAAAACTAATCCAGGACGGAATGCAGGATGGCAGAAAAAGACGGTAGACATGCAAAGTTGCTCTTTCCTTGCAAGTGCTATTTTTTATTCGCTTGAGGGTGTCATTGTTATGAGAAATACTAACAAGATTATACACTCATTAACTAACTAAACGAGCTAACAATATGCATAAGATTAAAAAAAGATTAGCGTCTAGAAAATCTGAACAAAGAAAACAGGAAAGAAGTTGATGCAACGGGATGCCTTTGAATCATATTAGAGGCACACAAATGTACATATCTCTCGGAAAGAAATGAACAATGAGGCTGCAAGATATCTACGTTCCCCTTTCAGCCCCCCAGCAGCTTCTAGCGAGTTCGGATGTCTTCCATAATGGAAACAAATGTCAACCTTGCTTGTTATGAGCAATCTGCTCTGATGTGATCCTTGTGCAGAGATTACTGGATGCTCGGTCTGCACGGGCCATCAGGTGCGCTGGGGCATTTACCCGAACACAGAGCATGCACCAGCATCAGCCTTTGTTAATGTGCAGAAAATACATAATAAAAAATAATCAAGAATCACCGTTCACAATTCAAGAGAGTACAATCCAGCGATGGGCAAGCAAAGACTAGGCAGCTAGCAGCTCACCATGCCTGCAGCCACGGTGAGGATGCCTGAAACCATGGGCGCTACGCCGTCATGTGCCGACTATGAAATCCACAGGTAGGCCGTACCACACCGTGGGGAGAGGACGGACTAGCATCTCCCTGGGAACCACCGTTCAAGCTACGGGTGCGCCGGCAGCTGGAGCTGCAGCAAGGCGCTGATGTAACATGGGGCATGGGCTCGAAGAAAAATGATATTTCCCCCAACGCAAGAAGCAAACAAGCACCGGCGGACTGCGTCAATGGAAAATCCGTTGGCTGTGCATGAAGTCGGGGATTAGGCTGGAAATCAGTCAGGCGGAACGCCAACACCCCACCGCGCGCGGCCACGGCGGCTGGCTGAGGCGAGGCGTCCCAGGTCCTTACTGGGCCCGCGAAGCAGGCTGGACGCGCCGCCTCCTGACGGAAGGATACAGCCATGGGTGGATGCGTGATGCCGGTGCGGAGGCCGAAAGCTTTGGCGGCGGGGAAGTTGAATCTCCAGCCGACCATGGAGGTGGACGGGAGAGGCATGGGTGGCGCCGTCAGGGGCTGCGGCGACAAGAGGCACCGCGCCGGGGGGGGGGGGGGCGCTGCGGGGTCGAGTTGTCCTTCACAATGAGGCCAGGCACGGCGTGGACCTGTACCTTCCACTGGCCTCCAAACCCCATGCCTCCGCCTCTAAACCTCGACGACACCTCCACCGCCGCTGCCGCCGCGAATGGCGACCAAATAAGAGGCTGCTCATCTGCAAAACCGACGGCCTTGACCTGTGTGTGGTGTGGGCATCAGATTGGTACGACGTGGGGGAACGGGAAAAACCGACAGCAGAGTGGGTTCGTTTTCTGCGGGTGCGACGGTGTAGAGGGGGCGGAGCAGCAGGTCCGTCTGGCTCGATCGGTTGGTTTGGGTGCTGAATAAGTGAAGTGTGGTTTAGTTTTAAAGATCTTATTATAACAAGCACAATGTTCTGATTAGAATTTAATTTGAATTATTTATTTAATGTTAATTGTCTCGGAGACATAGATGGGACACGGGTTAGAAGACACACAAGCTGCAACCTAGAGAGAAAGATTATGTTTCTCGTTTTTTTACGTGTTTCTCCTTTAGACTTTTTGGACGTGTTTCTCGTTTAATCAGTTTTCAGTTGAAGCATTTGAGCTCAATAAGGCTGTTTGGACGTGTTTAGAACATTGATCCACGTGAATCTTAATTTTTTCTTTTAGTAATTAATCATGAAGATGCGTTTTTGAGGTACGTGAGAATTGCAATCTTTCCATGCAGGAGCGGAGCCACATCTCTACTCCTAAAAAGCACGGATGTCGTCTCACGGCTTCACCATCTGGCTTCACTGATATTTGCAGTTCTAAAAATGCAGATGCTACTTTGTAATTTTAAAATTGTTATGAAAATTGCGGTTGTTATTGTGTCCATGTCGCGGTTAATAGCTTCCATGTATACATCATACTGCTCTGATTCGAACTCTGAATAATGGATTAATCTCTTATTAACATAAACTCTGAATTCTTCACTGATGAAACTCTCATTTGTTGTTCTGATAAATTGTTAAGAGCTTCCCACATTTGTCAGAGGTATGTATGTACAATGTAAGCTGCATCTTCAGTACCAAGCTAACACAGCTAACGAACAACTCCTGTGTTTAATTTATTCGGGCACATAAAAAAAAAGTATTGCCAGAAAAAATATCCAGCCGCATAAATGTTAGGAGACACACAGATAAGCAAATCTCACTATTGTTGTACTCAACCTCCATAACCTTGACACTTGAGTCCTCATTTATCTGTCAGCAGGACCACCGCATCGGGCAATAGAAATGCTAGCATTTAACAGCTCCGTTTCCTTAGCTGTAACCTGTAGCCGGGTTTGTTACAAAAAATGTGATGTTGTTCTTTCCATCCCGTTAAGAGTCACAACTTCTGTATTCATGGATTGACATTTGAGTTTGCATTATATGTATACTACAAGTGTTTTACTAGAAGTGGCCATTTTGTATGTCACATAACTCCTGTGCATGAGTGTAGGTCAATGATGTAAAATAAAAGTTCATGCTTCTGAATCTCAATTGACCATGCTTATATTATGCTGAATTTTTATCACCCTTAACCTATTACGTCATTTATGGCCATCTCGTAAGAACATGCTGATCTATATCCGGGGTAAATAGGAGAGGAAGGCCCCAAGCCGCCTGTGTGACTTTTCCCATTCACATTCATGGTTGTTCCACTTCTAATAATAAACTAGAAAAGCCCATGGTGTCGCCGCGGATGACCAATGGATGTAACCCGTGCTACGTTTTTTTACTTTAATTTTTTTTTGAAGTATAGTTTTTGTTGGATTGTAAATTTGCGGAAGAAAATTGGATATGAGCATTGAATTTTATTTGTTATGTATGAATTTTGTTGAATTTGATATTTGTGTAGCTTTTATGTTGAAAAGATATTAGTTTAAATACATTTTGGGCTAATTTAAAAGTGTTTTATGGTTGGATGTTTGCTATAATGTGGGGAATTTGAAAAGTGAGTCCAATTTATTTTAAGATTGTTGTCCAATACATTTATTGATTTTTAATTTCATTTTAATGGTCGGATGTAAGCTATAATGGGAGAATTGGAAAGTGAGTCCAATTTCTTTAAGTTTGTTTTGTAGTGTGTTCATTGATTTTTAATTTTGAGGTGCTTCTATATTCAATATTTTCAAATTTAAAGATGTTTTGGTGTCCAAATTGTATGCAACTGATGTCATGTAATCATTTGCGCGAACGGATAGCGGAATCGAATTTAAAGATGTTTTGGTGCCTCCTCAATCCGGCGTCATCTCCACCCTCCAGCGCACTGAATCGCCGGCTGCAGGCATCACCGCACGGCAAGGAAGACATACTTCACCGGTACGCGTGCTCAACAACACCGCCACCCATAAGCGTCCTCAACGATTTCAATTAAAAATGAGCTCGGTAGCAACGAAAACGACTTGGCAACGGATCAAAATCCTGGAAAATCCCCAAATTCAACGTACGCATCGTGCTGGCGGTTGCGGGGAAGTGGAGCTCGAGTGCCGACGTCGCAGGTGCAGGTTTTTTGCCGCCGAAGCTCCGTCGCGGGGAAGAATGGCGCCGCCTCTAGAGCAGGGACGAGGGATGTGGCCTTCATGCATGAGGACAGGGGAAGCACGTCGCGGAGAAGCATCGCAAGGAGCAGTCGGGTCGCCGGCGCTCGGCGGTGTGCGTAGAGGCACCCACCCACCGGCGCGGTCCCAGGCGAGCCGCTGTGGATACAAGCTCCGGCAACCACTCGCGAGGTCGGTGGTGCTCGTGCGAGCGGCTTCCGGTGCAGCCGAGCTCGTGCGAGAGGCTCGCTGTAGAGTCGAGCTCAGCCTCAGTGCCGCCGAGCGCGGGTGAAAGGATCAAGATACCTAAGCGGGGGGAGGTGAATTAGGCTTCTACAAAAATTTAAGCAACAAAACAATCCTATGCAATAAGTCAATCCACCCCATGTGCCTACAAGTGTGGTTTCTGCCTAACTAGTGTTGAAAAGAGTTTACCAACCTAGTTTCAATCCTACTCTAACATGACAATTCTAGGAATAGAAATGCGGAAAGTAAACTTACTCAAAGTAAAGAGAAGAGTAGGAAGCCGATTTTTCCCGAGGTATCGAGGAGTCGGCAACTCCCCCTAGTCCTCGTTGGAGCACCCTCGCAAGGGTATAGCCCCCATTGAAATGCGCAAGGATCAAATGCTCTCGTAGGGGATATCCATTTCCCACTCCGGGACGGCGGATTCCCAAACCGTGTACACCTTCTTGGGGCTTCACACAATCTCCACATGAGCTCCCAAGATCAACACCGCCAAGCCGTCTAGGTGATGCCGAATCACCAAGAGTAACAAGCCAAAGATCTTCACTTGACCTAGACTAGACCAAGAGCTAGATGGATGCACACTTGCTACTCTTAAGCACTAAAGAGAGTCCTTAATCTTCCAAGACCAAGAACACCAATCAAATCAAGTGCCTCTCTTGCCCTCAAGCACTTCCCAACAGCAGCTGGATGAACAGTGATTTCGTGTGGCAAGAGAGTCTCCAAGGAGTTAGTGAAGGGGTACAAATAGCCCCCACTCAACGAACGGACCGTTATGCAAAACGCAGAGCCGTCGACTAATTCGATGGTGACACCGTCGAATCAGTCGACGCTTGCGTTCCATTCGAACTTTGAACAGTGCAACGGCTAGTTCCCTCACCGACTGATTTGACGCTTGCACCATCGAATCAGTCGGTGCTACCCAGAGTCATGCGCCACCTAATCTCCACATAGATCAACGACCATCGACTAATTTGATGCCACAACCATCGAATCAGTCGATGCTACTCAGAGCCATGCACTCTGGGGTCTTCAAATCTTCGAGCACCGTCGACTAATTCGATGGGTAAACCGTCGAATCAGTCGACGCTACACAGAACACCGCACCACCATCTGGGTGAAAACTGAGGGCCGATGACTAATTCGATGGACTCACCATCGAATCAGTCGACGCGACTCAAAGAGCTGTGCCAGTGTTTGCGTGAGAAAACCAGAGGCCATCGACTAATTCGATGGTGCCTTAACACCTCGTCGAATCAGTCGATGTCTCTGAGTTTTGTGCAGTCTTCTACTCTTTCGAGACCGAAACTCATCCAATTCAACTTCTTGGAGTTTCTTAACTTCTCAAGGGCTTCAATGCAGCTACCTAGTACTAGATTTCACAAGTGTGCACCACACCTAACTTCTAGTCTTGCCTAGGTCAAGCTACCAATCCTCGACCCCCCTTAATAGTATGGCCAAAGGAAAAACAAGGACCTAAACTACTCTAAGTGCCTCTCATCATCCAAACGGCACTTAGAACTAGCTTATCCTTAATCTTCGAGCATATCCTTTACGCCAACACAATCATTCTCAAATGATGGGGGCCAAGAATACCGTGAAAGCCCATCATTGCACTAACTTAAACTTTGCCTCTGTAAAACACTTGTTAGTCACAATGATTACGTTGTCATTAATCGCCAAAACCGAATTGGGGCCTAGATGCTCTTTCAATCTTCCCCTTTTTGGTGATTGATGACAACACAACCTCTAAAAGGATATGAGAGAAGTAAAAAGAGGTAATTGGCGATAGATAAAATTAAATTGCATGAACTAATAAGGGATAGCGGAAGCGAAGCACATAGTTCATACAAAACAAAATGAGCACTAGTGCAAAAAGAATAGGTATTGAAAAGTATAAGTGCACATAAGATGTCAGAGACATGACATGAGATATATATATAGCCAAAAGCACATGTCAATCACAGAGTTTAGGATAGCATAGAGCAGCTCAAGAGCATCATAGAAATAAACAAGTGCACAAAAGAAATATGATGCATGAGTTCACACAAAGATCCAAAAGACCATGCTACCCAAGCTCCCCCTATCTCTCATATCGCACTATCTCCCCCTTTGGCACCAAACACCAAAAACTAAACGTCGGAGGTCGGAGTTGTGCTCGCAGGCGGGTCCTGAGATGAGGAAGGAGCTGAAGTCGAGGCTGTTGGCTGAAACATAGACACAAAGAGCTGCTGAGCCTGATGAGCTTCACTGACTGGATCAACTGGCCTGGTCGAGTCGGCGCAGACGGAGTAGGTGCACCAGTGATCTCTGAGTAAGACGCCTCAAGGTGACTGGACTCTGTAGTAGTGATTGGAGTAGTCTCTGTCATCACAGCAGTCACAGGAGGCGAGCTCACGAATTGACTCACAAAGGCTGACGTCGGAGACTGAAAAGCTGTAGATATCTCAGGCATAGGAGTCTCTGAAGTCACTGGAGCAGGCCGTAGAGGGCTCGGAGGACGAAGAGGACTGAACTGTGCCATAGGACGTAGCGGACTGAAAGCTGGAAGTGGTGGTGGAGCTAACGACCCAGGCACAGTCTGACCAAGCTGAGGAGGAGTCGGGTATCCTACCATAGGGACTGCGGGCAGAGGCACCTGAGGGGGCTGAACGCCGGTAGCCTGGTATAGATACTGAAGCTGGAACTAGAACATCTCAGACTGCCGACGCTGCTGCTCAACAAGAAACTGAAAGCGCTCCTCTGCATGCTGCTCACGCTGCTCCGCTCTAGCGTTGGTAGCGATGAGTGACTTAGCAAGAAGACGCACTGTCGCAGTAAGCTGACTCAGCTCGGACGAAGCGGCAGAAGCAGGGGCAGGCTCTGCTGGAGCATCTGAAGGACCCTCAGACTCTGGAGGAGCAGATCCGGAACCACCGGCCTCAGCATCATGAGCATGAGGTGGCATCGGAGGCACGGGAACATACTCCTCATCCGTAGACTCACCCTCTGAACTAGGAATTGTCTGAACGCCCTCAAGGCCTGCCTCCTACTCGGCCTTCCTCAACTCCTCATCCTGAGCTGCAAACTCTGCCCTTTGCTCAGGAGTGAACTGCTGCTGAGCTGCTACTAGAGCTCTGTGGCCACGATGCTTGTCTCCGATCTTGGCTGGCCTGTAGTCTGGGAAGGTGGTCTTTAACTTGGACCACTGCTCGACTGTGTTCATGAAAAGATCCGCTCCTGCTTTCCTATTGTGACGACCAATGCTACTAGCCAAGATATATGATATGATGTGAGAGTATGGTATGAAACGACCCATCCAGATGCTGTCAGTGATTACATCTTCTATCTCACAAAGCAGAAAATCAACCAAATCAAACTGCTGCTACCTGAGTATATAAGCAAGAGTCCACCGCTGCAGCGTTGTAATCCCATCCTTGTTGCCTATCCTAGGTAAGATAGTACGACGATGGAGCTCAAGTAGCAGGCTGCCAACAGGAGTCAGATCAACTGGGTGATGCTCTGAAAGGGCGGTGAATGGAGGCCTGAAAGCTGGAGAGACAATCTCGTAGTTAGGTGTGTGAATCCTGGCAGACCGAGGACGGTGAGGGGGCTCAGCACCAGGGTAAGCGAGCTCATGGAGTCTGGTCTCAACTGCTGGTGAGCGAAGAATCATCTCAAGATCTGCACACTCAATTTGTATGTCTCTGCCTCTGAACATACATCTGATGTACTCATAATCTGGATCCACCCAAACCGAGGCATAGAACACTCGAACAAAACCCTCGTCGTAGTGTCCAGGAAGTGAAAGCACAAACTGAAGGCCTAGGTGGTGAGCAAAGAGCTGGCGAATCTGATCCTCTGTCATATCGATAGCCCTAGTCAACAGAGAAGTCACCATCCGTCTGTGTGGGAATAGAGTCATTCTCGAGCGGGTGTAAGCCTGATGGAACTTCTGCTGACGTGAGGTCCAGAAGAGACTGCCTCTCTCTGTGGGACATACAGTCGGATACCATCTCTCCAAACTCTGAATCCTGAGACACCAGATCTTAGTGGTGGAGGCCTTGAGAAGCTCCTCGACGTCTGGCTCAGACTCAGAACTCGAGCTCTCATCCTCGGCAGCTTCCTCTTCTTCTGCAATTTGAGCAAAGATCTTATCTGAATCAACAATCTGTAGCTTATGAACCCTGGGCTTGCGAGTGCGACGAGTGGTTGTCTTCTTTGAGCGACCAGGAGTAGTACGAGCTGAGGCTGAAGGAGGTGAAGAGCTAGCTGGAGCCTCAGAGGTACTGGCAGGCACAATTGAGCTGGTAGGAGCTGCTGTGGAACTGACAGGAAAGGTAACAAGAGGATCTGTCGCCTGAGGAGCCCGTGGAGCATGAACCTATGCATGAGTCCTCCCAGACCGACGAAGCGGAGCCGGTGAGGGACCCTCTGAGTAGCCGGTGACCCTGACTGGTCAACAATATAAAACTAGCAAGCCGACTGAGCTCTCCCTGACTCGATATCCTCATGAGCTTGAGCAACTCGAAGAACTGTCTGCCACTCTGGCGATATCCTCATGAGCTTCACACGGTACGCTACCAGTCCACATTGTTGAGTGATTTCATATGGACCAATGTAGCGAGGTGCAAGTTTTCCTTTCAACCCAAACCTTTGCACACCCTTGGTCGGGGAGACCTTGAGATACACATGATCGCCGGCTTCGAACTGAAGGGGCTTCCACCTTTGATCAAAGTAACTCTTTTGCCGTGATTGTGCGGTTCTCAAATTTTAACGGATGATCCTAACCTTTTCTTCCGCTTCCTTCACAAGGTCAGGGCCGTATGTGTACCTCTCGCCTGCCTGGGACCAACACAACGGTGTCCGACATCTTCTACCATACAAGGCTTCGAAAGGTGCCATTTTAAGACTTGCTTGGTAGCTGTTGTTATAGGAGAATTCAGCCAGAGATAAGCATTTCTCCCAATTCTTCTCATAATGGATAACACAAGCTCGAAGCATATCTTCAAGTATTTGATTTACCCTTTCCGTCTGCCCATCGGTTTGAGGGTGATATGCTGAACTACGGATCAGTTTTGTGCCTAGGGACAGTTGCAATTGTTCCCAAAAACGTGCCACAAATTGAGTACCACGATCTGAAATTATCGTCCTGGGTACCCCATGTAGACAAATGACCCGTTCCAAGTAGATTTCAGCGTACCTCCTAGCGGTATAAGCGGTATTGACCGGAAGAAAATGTGCGGTCTTGGTGAGGCGGTCCACAATTACCCAAATGGAGTCATGCCCCTGAGGGGTTCTGGGAAGTCCTACAATGAAGTCCATGGTTATATCTTCCCACTTACATGAGGGAATAGGTAGAGGTTGAAGAGTGCCTGCTACCTTCAAGTGGCTAGCCTTTACTCGCTGACACGTGTCACATTCCGACACATACGTGGTAATCTCCTGTTTCATCCTAGTCCACCAAAAGTTTTGTTTCAGATCTTGGTACATTTTGGTGCTACCAGGATGGATAGAAAATTTGGAGAGATGAGCTTCATCCATAATTTTCCTTCGGAGTTCAGTGTTCTTGGGCACCACTATCCGATGTCCAAACCACATCACTCCCTGCCCATCTAGTCGGAAACATTTATATTTTTCCTTTACGTTCTCTTTTGCCAATTTTCTCTTGAGGATTTTAATCTTTGCATCATTTAATTGGGCCTTAAAAATCTGATCATGCAAAGTTGGTTCAAAAGAGATATGGTTGAAGTACCCGTGAGGAACAATCTCCAAGTTGAGCTTTGCCAGTTCATGGCACAAGGTGTCAGCGTAGGACTCCACGGATAGGCAGTGACAGCGAGCCTTGCGGCTTAGTGCATCCGCAACCACATTAGCCTTCCCTAGGTGATAATGCACACTAAGATCATAGTTCTTTGCTAACTCCAACCATCTTCGCTGCCTCATATTCAAATGTGCCTGAGTGAAGACGTATTTGAGGCTTTTGTAATCGGTGTATATGTTACATGGAACACCCATCAGGTAGTGTCTCCATATCTTGAGAGCATGAATAACCGCTGCTAACTCAAGATCATGCGTATGGTAGTTTTGCTCATGAGGCCGGAGTGCTCGAGAAGCATAAGCAATGACTCGGTTCTCTTGCATAAGAACGCAGCCAAGTCCGGTTCCTGAAGCATCACAATATACATCATAGGGCTTGGTGCTGTCGGGTTGAGCTAAAACTGGGGCTGAAGTTAAATGTTTTCTCAATGTGTGAAAAGCTTCTTCGCATTTGTCACTCCGCACAAATTTAACTCCCTTCTTTAAGAGTTCGGTCATAAGTTTAGCAATCCGAGGGAAATCTGGAATGAAGCGGCGATAGTAACCGGCTAAACCTAGAAAACTCCGAATCTCATGGACAGAGGTAGGTGGTTGCCAATCCATCACCTCTTACACCTTGGTTGGACCCACAGATATACCATCCTTGGAAACCGTGTGACCCAAGAATTTCACACTTTCTAGCTAGAATTCACATTTAGAGAACTTGGCGTAGAGTTGATGGTCTCTCAATTTTTGAAAAACAATGCGAAGGTGCTCGGCATGCTCTTCCTCATTCTTGGATTATATGAGGATGTCATCAATGAAAACTACCACGAACTTGTCAAGTTCGGACATGGATACTGAATTCATGAGATACATGAAGTAGGCTGGGGCATTTGTGAGCCCAAAAGACATGACCAAGAATTCATAAAGTCCGTAGCGGGTAGAAAAGACAGTCTTGGGAATGTCACAAGGTCGAATTTTTATTTCGTGATAGCTAGAGCGAAGATCAATCTTGGAGAACACTCTGGCGCCAGCTAGTTGATCAAAAAGGACATCAATGCGGGGGAGTGGGTACTTGTTTTTTATGGTCACCGCATTAAGAGGCCGGTAATCAATACACAACCTGAAGGAATGATCCTTCTTCTTCACAAAGATAGCTGGACAACCCCAAGGTGACACACTAGGACGGATGAAACCCTTGTCTAGCAGTTCTTGGAGTTGAATTTTTAATTCAGCCAATTCATTGAGTGGCATTCTATAGGGTTTCTTTGATATAGGTGCTGTGCCAGGTTGAAGTTCAATCACAAATTCAATGTCCCTATCCGGCGGCACCCCAGGTAAGTCATCCGGAAAGACATCGGCATACTCACATACCATCGGAATGTCCTTTAGTGGTGTTTCTACCATGGTGTAAGCACAAGCATTGGCATAACTCCGGTGTGGCAGATAAAGTGCACTAGGGCCATGTGTAGGCGAGTTTATTTCCACAACTCGTTCAGCAACATCTAGCACAACCTTATGTTGAGTCATCCAATTTGCCCTCAAAACAATATCAATCCCTTCCATCCCAAGCAGAATTAAATCAGTAGGAAACACTTTACTACTGAGCCTGATTGGTACTTTTCGAGTGGCTTGGTTGGATGCTATTTTACCTCCCGTTGTTGATATCACATATGCTGATTTGGTATGGTAAGATTTTAACCCACATTTTGCATGAAATCTTGTGCTTATAAAGCTATGTGTTGCCCCGGAATCAAACAATATCACAGCAGGTTGGTTGTGGATAGGGAAGGTACCAGTCATATCCGGTGCTCCCTCAGGTAGGTCAGCCAGGGTGGTGTAATTAAGCCTTCCTTGCCTGACTTGCACACGCTGCTGCTTGCCCTTGTTTTGCTGATTTTTAGGGCGCTGGTTCTGTGGCTTGTTTTATGGGCAGTCCTTGATGAAGTGACTGTTGCTGCCACACTTGAAGCATTGGTAACCACCTCCAGGACGGGACGGCTGCTGCATGTTCTGCCTCTGCGCCTGTTGCTGCTGCGACGGTGGAGAGAAACGGGGCACACCCTGCTGTGGTGGCCTAGCAACGCAACGTCCTCCCTGAGGCGCCCTTGGCTGCCCCTGCGGTGCAGCCGGGGGAACCAGGCGGAACCTCTGAGGGTGTCCACCCGAAGGTCCAGCGGGAGCCTTCCTCTTCTTCTCGGCCTTATGCACCATGTTAGCATCTGCCTGGGTAATAGCAATGTTCACAAGTTCACCATATGTGGCAATTCGGGTGGTGGTCAGCTGGGCCTTGAGCTTGGTGTTGAGGCCACGTCGGAACCTCTCCATCTTCTTCACATCAGAGTCGGCATGATCACCTGCATAGGGGCACAGACCATTGAAGGCCTGGGCGTACTGGAGCACAGTGTGGGTACCCTGAGCCAGCGCCAGGAACTCAGTTAACTTCCGTTCAACCAAGCCAGCAGGAATGTGGTGGGCTTTGAAGGCGGTTTTGAATTCCTCCCACTCAATAACGTGGTTCTCCTGCTGCAGGGACAGGTAGTTCTCCCACCACAGGAGAGCTGTGCCGTGGATTTGCTGCGCTACGAAGACCACCTTGCGGTTGGGAGTGCAAGGCGTGGCCAGAATGGAGAACTTGGATTAATGGCTCGAATCCATGCATCAGCCTCCAAGGGCTCCTCGGCTCTGGAGAACACCGGAGGGTGCGTAGCCAAGAAGTCCTCATACCGAGCCACTTGAGCTTGAGGGGCATGTTGACCACCTTGTTGCTGCATCTGCTGCTGCATCATTTGTTGCTGATGCTGCAGATTGCGGAGAATCTCCGTCTGAGTGGCATACAGCTGTTGCCACGTCGGAGGTTGCTGCGGTGGCGGAGGTGGTGGTGGCTGTTGCTGCCCTTCCGGCCCCTGCTGGTTAGCGTTGGAGACACTAGCGTCATGACCGCTGTGAGTGATAGCCATCTGCAGTAGGTACTTGTATTAGCCATATTTTATAAGCTTGCATAAATCAATGACAAGATAGAACGTGGCAATATAGCGAAGTTTACTGCGCAAGGACGACATATCAGCAGGCAGTTTTGGAAGAAAATCATAACTCCCAGTAGAATTCAAGTTAGATGCTCCAATTCAGTCTGTAGCTCGCAAATTTCATATTCTACAACTTTCATGTTTGGCTCAGAGCCAAAATCAGACTAGAACTAGGCCGAAAAATTCGAGTTTCAGTTCTCTGTTTTTGCTGTTTTTCGGTAGGCCGAGCTGTGGTAGGCCGAGCTGTAGTGTTTTGATTGCTATTTTTATTTCGCTTAACCAATGGGGTTGAAATTTGGTGAGCGTTTCGTTTGACAAATTTCAGACAACTTTGTAGTTCAAGTCACAGCCCAGAAGTGAATGGAAAATACGTTAATAATTAAGACAAAGATAGCTGCAGAGTGTTTTCAGCACAACCATTACAACTTTGATCAAGTTTTGGGGGTTCACACATCCCATACTAATGAATTACATTGTTCCAAAAGATTGAAGGGAAACTCCACTCCTTCTAGCCTATTACATCATGAAGCCAAAATTTAGGCTACGCGGAGGAGTAACTTGCTACCGTAGCTCCTAGAAGTTGTCTAGGTTGTTAGATGTAGCCTCGCTGCCCATGAGAGACGGTGGAGCTGGAAGGAGTGGCATGTCATCCTCTGTGTCCATGTCAGAATCAGGGGCTTCTCATTCCCATTCTATCCACCCTCCTCAAGAAGGTGCTGAGTATCATGGGCAGCTAGCATGGCATTGGCATGCTCCAAGACACCCTGCACGTTCTCAAGCTCATCCCTAGTTTGGGTCAGCTTGTTGTGGACATTGTTGTGTGCTATGTGGAGGTCGGTCAACTGCCTCTCCAAATCTGCAATCATGGCGTCCCTGGTACTCACCTCTATGGACAAAGAGGTCCTCTATACCCCAAGGTCACGGGCACGAACAGACATGTCAATGGCCAGGTTAAGTGCTTCATTTTGTGACCGCCCCAAAAGTGCCTGCAGCCGGTGATAAGCCCGGATCCATCTCATCAAGAGTGCAGCTGCAGCGACGGGGTTCTCCGCCACCCTCAAAGGTGAGCTGAGATAGCGCCTCATCCAATGAGCATCGTCCGGCTGGGCTGGTGGAAACAGCCCAAGAAGCTGATGCTCCACAGGGTCCTGGTTCTGGGCACAGAAGGAGCTGATCCCACTGAGAGCAGCTATCTCACAAGTGGTCTCCATGTGATGCCCATGGACTTCCACACTCCATGTGGGAGAGCTGGGATACGGTGGGTGGCGGTGCACCACCAAACGCACTCGTGATCGAGTCACACCTCAGTCACAGAGGATGGTTCTCTCATATTGTGGCGGGGTTGGGTAATCAAGCGCCTGCAAAACGGACCAAAGGATGCTAGGAAAACCCTCCCATCCTAGACAGTCTGAAAAAGAGACATCATTGGGGTAACTAGCAAGGTCAGTGTGGCCATCCATCTGAACAAAAAGGTCAAGTGTGAGAACCGGTTAGTGCCAAAGAAATTAAAAACAGTTTCTGGACAGTTTAGTAAAAATTATAAAACTCAACATCTATAAATCCAAAAATTCCCAAATTTGTCCAGAACATTTTTTAAGTAATTCCAAACAAGTTTCATGTTGAAAGTTTGAGCAGAAACCGTTGCTAAGAAGATGTAAAAATTCAATTTTTAACTCACTGCTCCCAGAAATTTCCATCAGACAGGGGGTCACCATTTTAAGCATAACTCTTAATCTACTGAACCAAATTTGTTGAAATTTCTACAGCACAAACTAGATAACATTTATGACAACTTGCATGTTGAACACTTTTTCGTTTGACAAGGTTTTCAGGTTCGAAACAACGATGCAAATAGAACTGTTTTTGACAGAGTTTCGGCACAATTTCCGGTTGTTATTCAATTTTGATGACGGTTAGTTCAATGGTCGTGCATTATGGTTCAATAAAATTCCAGCTAATTACAATGCATGAGCAGCCTATTCGTTCTCACCAATACATGTGTCAATAAACCTTTGGCCTACGAAGTTAGTGCCGGTGGCTAGGCAATATTCGTCTCTCCCTATATTAACTAGCCGAATTTTTCTAACCGTTCAACTTACGAAATCGTGGTTAGTGTACCTGCAGACAATTCCATTCCAGAGCATTTATAATCAACCTTTCGTGCCAGCACTCACGAAAGCGTTTCCATACATTACCACCTACTATAGAGGGGGCACCTGAACGTTCAACATTGAACGGGCAATGCTTCATATGTCACCAAGGCAACATATTGACAATTTCATACGCTCATGAAATAGCGTATTGACTTTGTGCCGCCATCATATTTGCATATGATGCCGTGGTACGCTACAGCAATCGCCGTACCTTGCGCCCACCATGCTATTCTAGTTTCATACGCCATCACAGCGTATTGACTATGTGCCGCCACTATATTTTCATATAGTGACGTGGTACGTTACAGCAATCGCCGTACCTTGCGCGCACCATTGCGAAAAATAAATGACAGAATGAAATGTGCTGAGAGTCAGTATAGTATATTATTAGCCACCTATCATATCGTGATCCCTTAACCCATATAGGCTTCTCGTTCTATACATAATCCTTAGCGATCCTATAGATAGCATTCCATCGCAAGTGCGCGGCGGAAGTAAGAGTTGGCAAGTTTTATTCAAAAATGTTTATTTAGGGTTTGTTGCTCTCTCTGGTGCGCATGTTTTGGCTCTGATGCCAGCTGTGGCGGACCACTCCGAAATTATTCCAAGTTAAGTACCCCTGGACCGCTAATCAAGCAGTCAGGCACTTAATCCGGAATAAGCTGGAGCGCCGTTAGATTATACCCGATTAACCACGTACTTTCACGATCGATACAACACGCACGCGCACACGAAGGTGAGTCCCAGAAATTACAACATTCCACAAATTCAACTTACAAAATAGTATCATCAAGTTATTACAAACCAAGTTCGAATTTTAAATCAAAGTGCGAGAGTTCATTGCAGCGGAAATTAAAACTAGCGACGATACATAGCAACACCACGATGAAGCCGACAATGGTGCTACTCCTCCCGATCCTCGGCAGAGGACGGAACCCACTCGACATGCCAGCCAGGAGGAACCTGGGTAGGCCAAGTGATGGAATCGACTGCCACATCCATAATAGTACCTGAAATAAATAGCCACAAGCAAGGCTGAGTATACTAATACTCAACAAGGCTTACCCGTCGGGTGAAACTACTTCACCGACTTCTAGACATGAGAGGCTTTTGGCAAGTGGGTTTGTTTTGCCAAAAGCAACTAAGAGTGGATACTTATTTTCATGATTTTAGCATCAAATTCTAGTAGTGTTAACCATTCTAGATTAGCATCCTCTCTAAGCATACAAGTGGTGCAATACAATTTAGTACATACAACAAGTTCATCATCCTCATAGTTCCACTTGTTACTCAATACAGCACAACGGTCAAGCAGTCTCATTAACCATGAGAAGCGGATAGTTCGAACCGAATTTTGCTACCTGGCCAGGGGAACCCAACACACACGGACAATGCTTGCTATAGAAGGCACAAGCACTTTCCAACCTTTCCCATCAATCCACAATTCGGCGCCGGGTCCATTCCCTTAGGATAAAGGTTTACCGCTTCACTCACGGCATCACGCATATATCCACATGTGTACAGCAAGAGAAACAAAATGTTTCCAAGGAGAGATGGCTATCGGTCCTAGCTGCTTCAATCCGGTACCGGGCTTACCGATTCCCATAGGTCGGCATGCATGTGGTACGTTCAAAAACTTGACACACAGAACCACACGTTTCGACCTTAATCCAATTATCATAGACGGACAGGAGATCTACACATACCATCCCGCCCGTCCATCCTTTTGATTCCAACATAAGTAAAGACAAACAACTCCTATATCTCGCGAGTGACATGAAATCACTCGGCTTGTAACGGTCCTAAAGGCATGGCTCTACCAATCCTATCGTACTAGTATTTCAAGCCATAGGTACTAGATTCATGCAACTAGGGTATTCATACAACACCTAGAACGTAAATGCACAAGCATAAATAAATTCATAGTTGCACGATTAAAAGTTAGGTTATGCTCCGGGGTTTGCCTTCTTGAGCTAGTCCACTGTCAGGCTCCGGGTCGATCACGACGACGTCAACACCGCCCTAGGGGACTTCCTCTTCGTCGACGGGGACGAGGTGGTAGGTGCCGTCAGCGAGAGCGCCTTCTACATGAGATGCACAACTTTAATGCGGCTACCTAGGTGATCTAAGAACAAGGCTTTGAAGGCCATATTTACCTAGACATTTTAGTGAACTATTTTCTGATGGCGATTGTGTACACATATAAAACAATTCAAATTATTATTTTTAAGCAAGAGTGCAGTTCTGGAATTTTAGACTTCACATGCTCCACATTTATTCCAATTAACAAAAGTGATCTATTTCTTTTTATAAACTCAATTCTACTCTAGTTTCTTCTCATTTTTGTTTCTCTATTTCTGTTCATCCTTTTTATCCACAAACTTTATGACAGCTACTGGAGTATTAGAGTTAGGCTCACTCCAAAATTTTGCTAAAATTGAGCTACACAGAATTTATTAAAAATGGAACAAGTTGTTGTTCAAGGAAACAAGATTAATTCATATAAAATCAAAACTAATTCCAAAACAGAAAAGTTTTCTACCAGGGCTAAACATGAGTGAAAGAAAGGCTCTGACCAAGTGGTGGCTAAAAATAACGCTTGGACAGCCCTCAATAATTTTCTATCCGAAAACCAACATCTATTTATTTGCTAGTCTAAACAGGGTCAAACATTAAGTTTAGCATTTTTACCAATTGTGCTGACAAGTTCCTAGACTTCTGGTGGAAGATGGTGATTTTTGACTGCATGGATTATTTTTAATAATTGCAGAACTAAACTAGTACAGGAATCACAAAATAAATCATAACTGAGGCTACAGTCCATATTTTTAGGTCTCCTTTGGACACAAAGCGTCTAAAGACCTCACAAGAAACATATCCGAAGTTCAGCTCCAGAAGAGCTCCAGAAGATTCTAAAAACTGAGTTTGAATTTTAATTCAAAAACTGTTCACCAAAAGTGTATATATGCTAACATGAGATTGGGGTTTACAACCTCACGAGTACAGGGAGTAATTTTGTGCATTTTTCCAATTTTTGTACGATTTTTAGTGGATTTTACAAAATCTCAGAGAAATGGATCTAGGTTTAAGAATCTCTTTTACGCCGGGGACCCTAACTCTTTTAAACTCTTGCGAACAAGTCCCTGAAATTTACACAGAGGACCCTAGAACTAAAAAGGGAATGCATCTCGGTCCTCGGCTCGTCGGCGTTGTTACGCCGGCGAGGAGACGGCGAACTGGCTCGGGGGAAGTTGGGGGAAATGATGAGGGGCTCACCGCACGTCGTTTGAGGTAGGTCTCGAGGCCGGTGGTGCAGTGGCGAGGCTCGTCGACGGTGAGCGGCAGAGCGGCTTGCTCCGGCGACGTCGATGGCCGGCTACGGGGGTCAAGACAGTGCGCGGTGTGGCTTGGAAGCTTCGCCGGAGTGAGGCGGAGCTCGTCGAGGCGCTTGGTGGCGACGGGGATGACCCGAAGATGGGGCCCGACGTGGAGGTGGAGCTCGGGGACGAAAATGGAGGAACGACGAGAAATCTCGTCGATTCCCGGTGTGTAGTGCTCGGTTTTAGTTGGGGATGGCTCGAGAAGCTATCTCAGAGGGTAGGTGAGCTGTGGGTGCAGTGGATTGGAGTTTGGTGGAGGGAGCGAGAGGGATTTTGGCCTGCAGCGGCTCGAGCTCGAGCTCGGGTTTGCGGCGGCCAGAGGTGGAAGAAGGGGTGAGGGAGCGTGAGGAGGAGGAGAAGGGCTGGGCCCGAGCGGGGAGAGCAAAGTGAGTCGCTTGGCAGTCGTTTGGGCAACTAGAGGAGGTCGGGGCAGCTCGGGAGGTGGCATGCTCGCGAGCGCGGGCTGTCGGGCCGCCATTGATGGCCCTGACAGCTCGGGCAAAGCGCGGCCGCGGGTTGGGGGAGGGAGATCGCGGTGTGGACGAGTGAAAGTTCCTTGGCGTTGCTTGTTTGGTGCGAAGCGGGCTGGAATCGAGTTGCCGAGCAGCTCGGGCCGGCGTGCGCCGCCGCGGCTAATGGCGGCTCTGCCGCCATGATGGCGCGCCGCGCGACGACGGCGACTCAATGCGGGAAAAGACCAGGCGATGGCGCTGGCATGTGCGCAGGGAAGTGGGACGCTGCTGCCGTGGCTCTGGCCGGCTCGGCGAGGTCGTCGCCGCTGGCCGGCCACGTGGCGGCCACTGCCAGCCGCGACAGTGCGCTTGTCGTGATGGCCCGGGAGCATCTCTGGTGCAGCGGCTTAAACTCCAAAAATTTGAACTACACTTCAAAAAGTGCAAATACAAAAGTTGGAGTTTCCAATAGTGACTAGGCCTTATTTGTGATGGCAAACAACGTTTATTTTTGGAGATTTCTAAGTTTAGTACAAAATTCTTGAGATTTCAGTTGGGTGTCAAAAAGGCCTTTGTTTTGAATTTAAATTTTGAATCTTGATCAATTTTTGTGTGCTACCACCATTGCTACCCTTTTATCCTGTTTTAATTGTGTTTTTAATGTACTAACATCAGGGATGTCACACCATCCATGCATGATTTTACATAGATTCAAAAAATCAACCAGTGAGCTCTAACAAGTTTGTTGTGGAAAAGGGTAGGCCTGCATCCCCTGTTTGTTTGCTTAGGGAATCAAAACAAAAACTATGCAAATGAACCTCTGCAGCAGCCTAAATAAGAATTGCTCAAATTCAACTGCAGATTGCCTAAACCCTGGATCCAATTTCATTCGATGTCATAGGTCTCACATGTTGGAGCAACCTACCTCACTAGAACTCATGCCACTGGTTATAACTGCGGACAAGTGAAAGGTAACCCTAGAAGTCTTAGACATGCAATCAAAATTGCAGAAAAGAAAATCATGACACCATATAGACACTTCTACTTTAAACCCAAGTAATCATTACCAGACAATTTCTACCTTGTATGATACTAAACATGAAGCTCAGCTTGTACTGTGGGTTACTGAGAAAACAGTACAAGCATCACCAGACAATTTCTCAGTTTGTATTGTTTTCTCAGTGCTTGAGTAGAAGAAATTGTATACCTTGTCATGACTCATGACACGGTTACTGAGCAAACAGTACCAGCATTAAACGTTGAGCAAACAGTACAAGCTGAGTAGAAGAAATCATCGGCTGAAAGCGTACAAGCTGAGTAGAAAGATAGTGAGATCTAGTGCAGTCACTGAGATTGAGCTTCTCCTGCGATACCAGTGGGGTAGAAGTGGGAGCTGAAGAAAAAATGTCTCTTATCTCGCCGTCTGGCCCTGTAGCCTCTCCAACTTTCTTCCTCCCCATCCACACTTGATGCTCAGCTTGAGTCTTGCGGAATGTTAGTGACCTCTAGTACACATTGACTGCCTGAGCCAAGGTGTTCAACTTCACGACCAGTTCCTTCTGCAAGTCGCGCTCTTCTCCAGAGCCAAGGTCAAGAAGATCAGCGTTCAGCTGCAAGGACAAAAGAAAAATCAAATCTCGAAACAAAGCAAAGACAAGATAGGGAACAAGGCTATAAATCCTTACTATAGGATGCGGCCGGCCGAGCGGGTTCATGGCGGCTGCGGCTGTGGCGGCTGCGGCGTAACCCTAGCGATGGGACGCCGGCTGCGGCTGCTGCTGCGGCTTTCGTCTTCCTCGCTGCCGCTCTGGATCTCACAGAGAAAAATGAAATTTAGGGTTTTTAATTACCGGGCCAGCCCGCTCGCGCTAGCGATAGCTTGTACGTAGCGGGCCGTCACGACCTGCTAAGCGCGGCCCACTACCCGCTCAGTTGCTAACCGTGGTTAGAATAGATTTTTTTTTGATAACTTTGGAATAGATAATTGATCAAGCGATTGGTTCATGGGACAGAACGAAGCCGTATCAGTTTTTACTACCGATGGACAGTGAAGTTATCTCTAAATCTCAAATATACCGATCTGCACTCCTATTCGTATACAAGAGGATTTTTGGGCTTGGGCCGGATGTTTCCATTAGGACGAAGTCTACGTTACCTCCCTCAACTCTTGCGTGAGTCCAAATTTCCTCCTTGAACTACAAAACCGGGTAAAATAGCTCCCTGAACTCGTGAAACCAGTTGTTTTTGCTCCCTGGGCTGTTTTTAGAGGCGGTTTTGTCCACCATGGCACTCAGGCGCGTGTTCGGCACGAGTCATTTGGATGAGTCGGCACAGGGACTTAAAATACGTCTTCCTCGTTCTCTCCTCCCTCGAATAATTTCCTGGTCCGGAACCCTAGCTGTTTGTGGCAGTGGTGGGTTGAAGCCGTCCTCCTGCCATTCAAACACACCTGGATCACATCACAAATTGAACACACCTTGCTACCACCTCTACCAAATCGAAGTAAATCAACCCCGAATCCATTCTTACTCAAGCACGGTAGCACTTGAAGTACCGGTGACCAGGGTTCTGGTCGCTCCACGAGATCCACCTCGCCGCCTTCTTTCCGCACGGGCATATCACGGGGGGCTCGTAGTCTAGGGGCCCCTCACGGTACGAAATCGATGACTTGTGCTCCTCCTCATCGACGCCCTAGCCGTTGGAGCCAAGGGACGTCATCCTCGAGCTGAGGGTATGGTGTTGGCGGCAGCTAGGGTTTGCATAGTGGAGCGCGGTGAGAAAGGAGGGAGGAAAGTGGCGGTGGGGACCAGGGCTGCTCCACTCGGGGCCTTAGGCTCTCCGCAATCATATCCCTCTATATCATCTCTCTAAAAGGAATATTCTGTCCTGGTCATTAACATTCTTTCCTTTATATCAACTTCTCGTGCACCCATTATTCCTCTAAACTCTTCCTCTATACCAACTATACTAAATTTTATTCAACCATCCCAACTACCATCTCCTCCCTTTCCTCACATTTTTCTTTTCCTTTTCTTTTATTTTATGCCCATGTTTTCTTTTTCCTTCTTCAATTTTTATTTGCTTTTTCCATGATTTTTTTATTTTCTTTGTTCTCTTTTTTTCTCTCTTCTTTTCTTTTTCCTGTCTCGTACTCTCGGCCAGCTCTATCCGCTCGTTCTCTCTGCCGCCGAAGGCTCAACTTCTCTTTCTCATCCACCGGCGTCTCACTGTTGGTGGTCCTTAGCCTACGAATTACTCTGCAAGCGCACAGAGACTGTTGTAGCCTTTCACCAAGGGAGTAAAACCTCAGTGTCAACTCCACGGAATGGTAGACACGACTAAGCCTAGAATTCTCTAACCGGACTCCAAAACGAAGAAAAGAGAAAAAAAAGGTAGAGGACCTAAACTTCAGATAGTCTATTCTACTCAAATACTATGTACCTATTATCTTGACCTGCTTCGATGGCTAAAGCGGGAGGACTTAGACTGGGGTGAGAAAGGGAGTCCCTTGGGCTCAGCAACCTAATGTTATGAAAACACCCGAACGTGCTGAACTACAAAGGACAGACAGGGCTGTAACCATCTGCCGTCTACCACAACGGTACCGTGGGGGTGAAACACAACCTAGGGTAACTATCAAGTACATGCACTACGCCTAAGCTATCAGCTACTGACCTCCACCTAACGCGAAATATTTATGAGGAAACCCCAAATGAGTAGTACAGTTCTCATGCAGATAAGGGATTCCACTGGTTGAAGATGATAAATAGATAAATAATGAGAGTAAGAATAAAACTAGCGAGACTGAAGAAAGACAAGGACTGAAGATAGAAATTCAACTTTAATTCCTCTAGAGTGGATACAAAGTCGGAGAAGGACTTGAGACAAACCTTGAATCCTCTTTTTCCAAGCTTGGCTTTCACTCAAGCTCTCACTCCACACTCTCCCAACTCTACTAAAGAAGTGGAAATTCTAGCACTAAACTTCTTCTCTCTAAAATGGTGTGTCTTGAAATGGAGGGTGGGGAGCTGTA
The DNA here is from genome assembly GCA_015342445.1 of Digitaria exilis. Taxonomy (NCBI): domain Eukaryota; kingdom Viridiplantae; phylum Streptophyta; class Magnoliopsida; order Poales; family Poaceae; genus Digitaria; species Digitaria exilis. The sequence continues at coordinate 213,847 of JACEFO010002864.1, forward strand.
TTTATAGCTCTCCAAGGCGGTTCTCCAGCGTGATATGTAAGCCATGCAGGTGGAGTGACTCCCACGCGAAGCTGATTGCGTGGGGTTGCAGCAACAGGCCAGCCAGCCTGGGATTTCGTCCATCTGGCATCACCTTTCTCGTGTGTGGTCTGGATTGTGGCGGACCACTCCGAAATTATTCCAAGTTAAGTACCCTCGGACCACTAATCACGTAGTCAGGCACTTAATCCGGAATAAGCTGGAGCGCCGTCGGATTAAACCCGATTAAACCACGTACTTTTCCCGATCGAAACAACAGCACGCCCACACGAAGGCGGGTTCCAGAGATTACAACATTCCACAAATTAAATTACACACATAGGTAACATAAGTTATTACAAACCGAGTTCAAATTAAAATCAGAGTACACAAGTCTTGCAGCGGAATTTAAAAGTTCAAAACAACTGAATTTAGAAGTTCATTGCAGCGGAAGTAAATAATCTAACGACGAAACAAGTAACTCCGTGATGAAGCCTGCCACGAAGCTACTCCTCCCGATCCTCGGCAGAGGACGGGACCCATTCGATGTGCCAGCCAGGTGGAACCTGGGCAGGCCAAGTCATAGCATCCACATCCAAGATTATACCTGTAAAAATATTGCCACAAGCAAGGCTGAGTATACTAATACTCAGCAAGGCTTACCCGTCGGGTGAAAACTACATCACCGACATCTAGACAATGAAAGGCTTTTGGCTGGTGGGTTTGTTTGCCAAAAAGCAACTAAAGGTAGATCCTTGCTTTCAAGTTTTAGCATCATATTCTAATAGATTTAACCATTCTAGATTAGCATCCTCTCTAAGCATACAAGTGGAGCAGTACAATTTAATTCATAGAACAAATTCATAATCTCAAATTCCACTTATTACTCGATGTAGCTTGGCGGTCAAGCAGTCTCATTAACCGCGAGAAGCGGACAGTTCGAACCGAATTTGTGCTACCTGGCCAGGGGAAACCCAACACACACGGATACTCTGCTTGCGATAAAAGGTACAAGCATTTCCCAACCTTTCCCATCGATCCACAATTCGGAACCGGGTCCACTTCCTTAGGATGAAGGTTTACTGCTTCACTCACAGCATCACGCATACATCCACAAGTGTACGGCAAGGGAAAACAAAGTTTCCAAGGAGAGATGGCTATCGGCCCTAGCTGCTTCAATCTGGTACCGGGCTTACCGGCTCCCATATACCGGCATGCATGTGGTACGTTCAAAAACTTGACTTAGCATCCACACCTTCCGACCTTAACCAATTATCAAACACGGACGGGAGATCTACATCTATCATCCCGCCCGTCAATCCTTATGATTCCAACATAAGTAAAGACAAACAATTCCTATGTCTCGCGAGTGACAGGAAATCACTCGACTTGTAACGGACCTATAGCAATGCCCTATCGATCCTTTCATACTAGTATTGCAAGTCATAGGTACTAGGAGAATGTTGCAGCTATGGTATTCAATCAACTCCTAGAAACGTAAATGCGCAAACACAGAGAATTCAAGTGCATAATTTAGTAAGAGTTAGGTCATGCTCCGGGGCTTGCCTTCTTGCTCGGTCTGAGAGTTAGCCTCCGGGTTGTTCACTTCTTCACCGACACCGTGCTCCGGGGCTCCTTCCTCGTCTGCGGGGATGAGGGTGTAGTTGCCGTCCGGGATAGCGCCTTCTACATGAGATGCATATTTTAAGGCGGCTGCCTATAGATGCTAAGACTAGGGCCTTTGAAGGCCATATTCACCTAGACATGCTTAGGCATTTCTATTTTCTTCACAAAAGCAAGGTGTAGGTGTAGATAAGGTTTTATTGTTTTCGATGGTGATTGTGTACGTATATAAATGAATTTTATTTATTTCTTTACAAGGTTGGGTGCTGTTCTAAAATTTCAGAGTTATCCATTTTACTTTAACCAATTAATCCAAAAAAGGTTATTCTTTTTATATAATTCATTTTCTAACTAGATTCCTTCTTATTTTTGTTTCTCCATTTCTGTTCATCAATTTTTGCTATAAACTTTATGACAGCTTTTGGAGTATAAGAGCTAAGCTCACTCCAAAATTTAGCTAATTCTGAGCTACACATAATTTATTAAAAATCTACAAACAGCTAGCTGCAGGAAATGAACTAAATGCATAGAAAATTGAAAATTCATCCTTTTCAGGAGATCGGGAATTCGAGCCGGAGAACGGGCAATGTGTCGGGGAAAGTTGGGGGAAATGGAGCTAGGGATGCTAGCTAGCTCCGTGCGGAGTGGATTTGGGAATGGTGGCGTGTGCGCGACGAATTTCTCGAAGGGGCTTGGTTCGGCTTGCGCGTCGCGAGGAGGAAGAAGGAGGGGGAGAGCGCGAGGGGCTTCACTGGTGGTTCGAGCGAGTGAATGGAGTGAGTGGAGTCACTGTGAGGCCTCGGGAGCGCGCGAGCGCGTTAATGCCCGACGCGACCCGCCATGGCCGCACAGTGAGCTCGGACCGAGCGCGAACGGCGCTGCAGGCGAGGGAGATCATCGCGTGGTGAAGTGGGGATCCTCAGCAGAGGGTTTGGCGCGACGTGAGCGGCTTCTAGCGCCTGCAGTGCGCTCGGCGCGGCGCGCTCGCGCGCGCGACCGCCATGATGGCGTCCGCGGCGCGGAGCAGAGCGAGGCGACGGCGGCGAGTTGACAGCGCGGGAGTGGCGAGACAAACACTAGACGACACGCGCCACCCTCCGCCGCGCCTTGGCCGCGTCAGCGCCGCCTGAGCCGCTCGCCGGCCGCGTGGCGGCCGAGCTCTGGCCGGCGCAGCGCGCGCCAGGGACACTGTTCCCGGCCCGTGGATTTCCGAGTTTGAATTCAAATTTTCTCCAAAAATTTGAACTGAACTTGAAAAAGTGTAAAAATAAAAGTTGTAGTTTGGAAGATGGGACACAACTTTCTATTTGGGATGAACTTGAAATTCGAAGTTTTTCAAGCTCAAATAACCCAAAAACAAAAAGGTGCCCAGAATGGTAATTTGAGTTTTTGAGGGACTAAACTGCAAAATTTTCAAAAGTTCCAAACAGTGACTAGGGTTTATTTGTGATGACAAACAACTTTTATTTTGGGAGATTTTCAAGTTTAGTACAAAAATCTTGAGTTTTCGGTTGGTGCCAAACAACCCCTGTTTTTGGAGTTTAAATTTGAATTTTGGAGGATTTTTGAATTCCAACCATAATTATCTGTTAGATTGATCTTAGTTACACTTTTTAAATCTTTGGACATCAGAGATGTCACAGCCTTCCCCCCTTAAAAGGAATCTCGCCCCGAGATTCGATTAAGCTTAATGATAAAGAGGGGAAAAGAAATACCTCGGCTTACGAAAGTATGTCGGGGAAATTCTTCCTAAGATAGTCTTCGGTTTCCCACGTGGCTTCATCTTCAGAATGATGACTCCACTGAATTTTTTACATTTTAACTCCCTTCCTTCGTGTCTGTCGCTCTTTCTCGTCGAGGATCTTGACAGGATGCTCATCGTAAGAGAGATCCGGTTCAACCGAGAGTTCCTCTTGTTCCACAACTTCGGTCGGAACACGAAGACACCTCTTGAGTTGAGAAACGTGAAACACATTGTGTACCGCTGAAAGTTTCTCGGGAAGCTTCACTTGATAGGCTACCGGCCCACATTGTTGAGTAATCTCATACGGGCCGATATAACGAGGTGCAAGTTTGCCTTTGAGTCCAAACCTTTGCACACCTTTGGTCGGGGAGACCTTAAGATACACGTGATCACCAACTTCAAACTGAAGGGGCTTTCGCCGCTGATCAAAGTAGCTCTTTTGCCGTGATTGGGCGGTCTTCAAATTCTCCCGAATGATCCTAACTTTTTCTTCGGCTTCTTTCACAAGGTCAGGGCCATAAGTATACCTCTCGCCTGCCTGGGACCAACACAACGGGGTCCGACATCTTCTACCATATAGGGCTTCGAAAGGTGCCATTTTTAAACTTGCTTGGTAGCTGTTATTATAGGAGAATTCGGCCAGAGATAAACACTTCTCCCAATTCTTCCCATAATGAATAACACAGGCTCGAAGCATATCTTCAAGTATTTGATTTACCCTTTCCGTCTGCCCATCGGTCTGAGGGTGATATGCTGAACTACGGATCAGTTTGGTGCCTAGGGACATTTGCAATTGTTCCCAAAAGCATGCTACGAAGGGAGCACCACGATCTGAAATTATCGTCTTGGGTACCCCATGTAGACAAACGATCCGCTCTAAATAAATTTCCGCATACTTCTTAGCAGAGTACATGGTAGTGACTGGAATGAAGTGTGCGGTCTTGGTAAGGCGATCCACAATTACCCAAATAGAATCGTGGCCCTGAGGGGTCCTGGAAAGTCCAACAATAAAATCCATACTGATATCTTCCCACTTCCATGAGGGAATAGGTAGAGGTTGAAGCGTGCCTGCTACCTTCAAGTGGCTTGCCTTAACCCGTTGACAGGTGTCACATTCCGACACGTATGTGGCAATTTCTCGCTTCATACGAGTCCACCAAAAGTTTTGTTTCAAATCTTGATACATTTTGGTGCTGCCGGGATGGATAGAAAATTTAGAGAGATGTGCCTCATCCATAATCTTCCTCCGGAGTTCCGTGTTTTTGGGCACCACGAGGCGGTGTCCAAACCACATGACTCCTTGCCCGTCTAACCGGAAGCACTTGTACTTTTCTTTCACCTTCTCTTTAGACAATTTTCTTTTGAGAACTTTAACGCCTGCATCATTTAATTGGGCCACAACAATCTGATCGTGCAAGGTTGGTTCCACTGCAATATGGTTGAAGTACCCGTGTGGAACAATCTCTAAATTGAGCTTTGCCATTTCATGACACAGGGTGTCAGCGTAGGACTCCACGGAAAGACAATGATAATGAGCCTTGCGGCTTAGGGCATCCGCCACGACATTAGCCTTCCCGGGGTGATAATGCACACTAAGGTCATAGTCCTTAGCTAACTCCAACCATCTTCGCTGCCTCATATTCAGATGTGCCTGAGTAAAGACATACTTGAGGCTTTTGTGGTCTGTGTATATATTGCAGGGAACACCCATCAAATAGTGCCTCCACATTTTGAGAGCATGAATGACCGCTGCTAACTCAAGATCGTGCGTGGGGTAGTTTTGCTCATGAGGTCGAAGTGCTCGAGAAGCATAAGCAATGACTCGGTTCTCTTGCATGAGAACACAGCCAAGACCGGTGCCTGACGCATCACAATAAACATCATACGGCTTGGTGCAATCGGGCTGAGCCAAAACTGGGGCTGAAGTCAAAAGTCTTCGCAGGGTGTGGAAAGCTTCGTCACATTTGTCATTCCACTCAAATTTTACTCCCTTCTTTAAGAGTTCGGTCATGGGCTTCGCAATCCGAGAGAAATCCGGAATGAAGCGGCGGTAGTAACCGGCTAATCCCAGAAAACTCCGAATCTCGTGGACAGAAGTAGGTGGTTGCCAATCTAGCACCTCTTGCACTTTGGATGGATCCACGGATATACCATCCTTGGAAACCGTGTGGCCTAAAAACTTCACGCTCTCTAACCAGAATTCACACTTGGAGAACTTGGCGTAGAGCTGGTGATCTCTTAGCCGTTGAAGAACAATGCGAAGGTGCTCAGCATGCTCTTCCTCATTCTTAGAATATATAAGAATATCGTCAATGAAAACCACCACAAACTTGTCTAATTCAGACATGAAGACCGAATTCATGAGGTACATGAAGTAGGCTGGGGCATTGGTAAGTCCAAAAGACATAACCAGAAATTCATAAAGTCCATAACGTGTGGAGAAGGCAGCCTTTGGAATATCGCAAGGCCTGATTTTTATTTGGTGATAGCCAGAGCGAAGGTCAATCTTGGAGAACACTCTGGCGCCAGCTAATTGGTCAAACAAGATGTCAATTCGGGGTAGCGGATACTTGTTCTTAATAGTTACCGCATTGAGAGGCCGGTAATCAATACACAACCTCAAGGAATGGTCCTTCTTCTTCACGAAGATAGCGGGACATCCCCACGGTGATACACTTGGGCGAATGAAACCTTTATCTAGCAATTCTTGGAGTTGAATTTTTAATTCAGCCAATTCATTGGGTGGCATTCTATACGGTCTCTTTGATATAGGTGATGTGCCAGGTTGTAATTCAATCACGAATTCAATGTCCCTATCCGGCGGCATTCCCGGTAAGTCATCCGGAAATACATCGGCATACTCACATACCACCGGAATGTCCTTTAGTTGGGTTTCGGCCATGGTATAAGCACGTGCATCGACGCAAGTCCGTTGTGGCAGATATAGCACACTCGGGCCATGCGTAGGCGAGTTTATCTCAACAACTCGTTCCGCAACATCTAGGACAACCTTATGTTGAGTCATCCAATTGGCTCCTAACACAATGTCAATCCCTTCCATACCAAGCAGAATCAAATCAGTAGGAAATGTTTTACTTCCCAACCTGATTGGAACCTTGTGGGTGACTTGGTTGGATGCAATTTTGCCTCCCGCAGTTGATATCACATACGATGATTTGGTATGGTAGGATTTTAATCCGCATTTCACGTGAAATCTTGTGCTTATAAAACTATGCGTTGCCCCGGAATCAAACAATATCACAGCAGGTTGAGTGCAGATAGGGAAGGTACCAGTCATGTCTGGGGCTCCCTCGGGTAAGTCGGCCAAGTTGGTGTAGTTGAGCCGTCCCTGGCGAACTTGCACACGCTGCTGCTGCTTGCCCTTGCCTTGCTGATTTCCCAAGCGTTGGTTCTGCTGTTTGTTCTGCGGGCAATCCTTGATAAAATGGTCCTTGCTTCCACACTTGAAGCACTGATAGTCGGCTCCAGGGCGAGCTGGCTGCGGTGCATTCTGCCTCGGTGCTTGCTGCTGCTGCTGCGGTGGAGGGAAACGAGGCGCGTTAGACTGGGGCGGCCTAGCAACCCATCCACCTCCCTGAGGTGCCCTGGACTGTCCCTGCTGTGCAGCCGGGGGAACCAGACGGAACCTCTGGGGCTGCGAGCTTGACGGTCCAGCGGGAGTCTTCCTCTTCTTTTCCGCCTTGTGCACCGTATTGGCGTCTTCTTGAGCAATGGCAAGGTTCACGAGATCACCGTACGTGGGAGCACGGGTAGTGGCCAACTGTGCCTTCAACTTAGTGTTAAGGCCACGGCGGAACCTCTCAAGCTTCTTTTCATCGGAGTCAGCATGATGACCCGCATAGGGGCACAGACCATTGAAGGCCTGAGCGTACTGCAGCACCGTGCGAGTACCTTGGGTCAGCGCCAGAAATTCATTCAGCTTCCTTTCCACCAGACCGGCCGGAATGTGATGAGCTTTGAATGCAGCCTTGAACTCATCCCACTCAACTACGTGACCCTCCTGCTGCAGGGCCAGGTAGTTCTCCCACCAAAGGAGAGCTGGGCCGCGGAGCTGCTGCGCTGCGAACACGACCTTGCGGTTGGAGATGCAAGGCGTCGCCAGAATGGTGAACTTGGACTCGATGGCTCGAATCCAGGTGTCGGCCTCCAAAGGCTCGTCGGCACGAGAGAAGATCGGCGGGTGTGTCGCCAGAAAATCCTCATATCGGGCCACCTGAGGCTGAGGGGCCCGTTGACCTCCTTGCTGCAGCATTTGCTGTTGCATCATCTGCTGCTGATGCTGCAGATTCCGGAGAATCTCCGTCTGCGTGGCATACAGTTGCTGCCACGTCGGAGGTTGCGGCGGTGGAGGAGGTGGCGGTGGCTGTTGCTGCCCCTCAGGCCCCTGCTGGTTAGCATTGGAGCCACTAGCGTCGTGACCGCTGCGGGTGATTGCCATCTGCAGTAGGGACTTGTATTAGCCACATTTCATAAACTTGCATAAGAAATGACAAGATAGAATGTGACAACATTTGAAGTATACTGCGCAGAGTGACATATCAGCACGCAGTTCGGGAAAAAATTCATATCTCCCAACAGGAAACAAGTCATAAGCTCCCATTCGGTCAGTAGCTCGAAAATTTCATGCTCTACAACTTTCATGTTGGGCTCAATTTCAAATTCGGACTGGAACTAAGCCGAAAAATTCAAATCTCAGCTCTCTGCGTTTGCTGTTTTTCAGCAGGCCGAGCTGTAGTGTTTTAATCGCCATTTTTATTTCGCTTAACCAATGGGGTTGCAATTTGGTGATCATTTAGTTTGATAAATTCTAAACAACTTTCTAGTTCACATCACAGCCTAGAAATGAAAGGAAAAACCATCAACAATTAAAACAAGGCTAGCTGCAGAATGTTTTCAATACAGCTATCACAACTTCATCAAGTCTTACATCACAACCACACCATTAATTTTACAATGCCACAAAAGATAACATGGGGAGCTCAACTCCATCTAGCCTATTACAACATGAAGCCAAAATTCTAGGCCTAGCGGAGGAGTAAATTTGCAACTACCACTCTAAAAATCATCAAGGTTGTTAGCGGTAGCCTCACTGCCCATAGGGGAAGGTGGAGCGGGAAGGGGCGACATATCATCCTCGGTGTCCATGTCGGAGTCGGGGGCCTCTCCTTCACCATCCACATCCCCTCCTTGCTGCTCAAAGAGGTGCTGAGCGTCGTGGGCAGCAAGCATGGCATTGGCATGCACCAAGGTACCGTGTACCTCCTCAAGCTCATCCCTAGTCTGGGCTAGCTCATTCTGAGTGTTGTTGTGTGCAATCTGTAGGTCATTGAGTTGCCTCTCTAGGTCAGCAATCATGGCATCTCTAGTAGTCACCTCAATGGACAAGGAGGTCCTCTCAACCCCTATGTCACGGGCGCGAGCGGACATGTCCATGGCAGTGTTGAGCAACTCGCTCTGTGACCGACTAAGAAGTGCCTGCAATCGGTGATACGCCCGCATCCACCTCATCATCAAGGCGGCTGCAGCGACGGGGCTCTCTGCCATCCTCAGAGGAGAACTAAGGTATCGCCTCATCCAGTGAGGGTCGTCTGGCTGAGTCGGCGGGAACAAACCAAGTAACTGATGCTCCACTAACTCCTGGTTTTGGGTAACAAAGGAGCTAATGCCATTCAAGGCAGCAAGCTCGCACGTTGTCTCCATGTGGTGCCCGTGCACTTCCACCGTCCAGGTGGGAGAGCTAGGACACGGCGGGTGGCGGTATACCACCAACCGCACACGGGAACGAACCACACCTCGGTCCCGGATAATCGTCCTCTCGTACTGTGGCGGTGTCGGGTAGTCCAAAGCCTGCAAGACCGACCACAGGATACTGGGGAAACCTTCCCATCCCAAGCAGTCAGAGAAAGACACGTCGTTGGGGTAGCTAGCCAGGTCAGCAAGGGCGGCCATCTGAACCAAAAAGGAAAAGGGCAAGGGTGAGATCCGGTTAGCGCCAAAACAAAAACAGATTCTGTGTAGGGTGGTAAAAATTACAAAACTCGAATTCTACCAGTTCAAAAATTCCCAATTTTGGCCAGAACATAGTTTAAGTAATTCCTAACAAGTTTCATGTTGAAGGTTTGAGCAGAAACTGTCGTTAAGAGGGTGTAAAAATTGAATTTTTATGTCACTGTCCCCAGAATTTCCAGCAGACAGGGGGTTACCATTGTTAGCATGACTCCAGTTTTACTGATCCATTTTCGTTGAAATTTCACCAGCATACTCTTTATAATATTTATGACAACTTTCATGTTGAACACTTTTGCATTTGACAATGTTTTCAGTTTCGAATTAGAGGTGCAAACAGACTGTTCTCGGCAGGATTTTTAGATGGTGATTTCAATTTCTTTGACGGCGGTTTGATTTGGTCAAGGGTTAAATTTGAGATTAATTCAGTGAGATGCAATGCATGAGCGGCCTATTCGATCTCACAAACACACATGCCAATAACTTTTGGCTTACGAAGTTAGTGCCGGTGGCTAGGCAATATCCGTCTCTCACTATATTAACTAGTCGAATTTCTCTACCCGTTGCAACATACGGATACGCGGTTAGGGTACCTGCAGAAAATTTCCATTCCAGAGCATGTATAATCAACCTTTCGTGCCAGCACTCACGAAAGCGTCTCCATTCATTACCACCCACTATAGAGGTGGCACCCGAACGTTTAACATTGAACGGGCAATGTTCATATGTCACCAAAGCAACATATTGACAGTTTCATACGCTACTGAAATAGCGTATTGACTTTGTGCCGCCATCATATTTGCATATGATGCCGTGGTACGCTACAGCAATCGCCGTACCTTGCGCCCACCATCCTATTCTATTTTCATACGCCATCACAGCGTATTGACTATGTGCCGCCACTATATTTTCATATAGTGCCGTGGTACGTTACAGCAATCGCCGTACCTTGCGCCCACCATTGCGGAAAGTAAATGACAGAATGAAATGTGCTGGAAGTCAGTATAGTATATTATTTGCCACCTATCATAACGTGATCCCTTAACCCACATAGGCTTCACGCTCTAGGTAACATCCTTAGCGGTCCTATAATAACCTTCCTTCGCAAAGCGCGTCGGAAGTACGAGTTGGCAAATTTTATTCAAAAATTTGTTTATTAAGGTTTGTTGCTCTCTCCGGGCTGCTGCTTCGGCTCTGATACCAGCTGTGGCGGACCACTCCGAAATTATTCCAAGTTAAGTACCCTCGGACCACTAATCACGTAGTCAGGCACTTAATCCGGAATAAGCTGGAGCGCCGTCGGATTAAACCCGATTAAACCACGTACTTTTCCCGATCGAAACAACAGCACGCCCACACGAAGGCGGGTTCCAGAGATTACAACATTCCACAAATTAAATTACACACATAGGTAACATAAGTTATTACAAACCGAGTTCAAATTAAAATCAGAGTACACAAGTCTTGCAGCGGAATTTAAAAGTTCAAAACAACTGAATTTAGAAGTTCATTGCAGCGGAAGTAAATAATCTAACGACGAAACAAGTAACTCCGTGATGAAGCCTGCCACGAAGCTACTCCTCCCGATCCTCGGCAGAGGACGGGACCCATTCGATGTGCCAGCCAGGTGGAACCTGGGCAGGCCAAGTCATAGCATCCACATCCAAGATTATACCTGTAAAAATATTGCCACAAGCAAGGCTGAGTATACTAATACTCAGCAAGGCTTACCCGTCGGGTGAAAACTACATCACCGACATCTAGACAATGAAAGGCTTTTGGCTGGTGGGTTTGTTTGCCAAAAAGCAACTAAAGGTAGATCCTTGCTTTCAAGTTTTAGCATCATATTCTAATAGATTTAACCATTCTAGATTAGCATCCTCTCTAAGCATACAAGTGGAGCAGTACAATTTAATTCATAGAACAAATTCATAATCTCAAATTCCACTTATTACTCGATGTAGCTTGGCGGTCAAGCAGTCTCATTAACCGCGAGAAGCGGACAGTTCGAACCGAATTTGTGCTACCTGGCCAGGGGAAACCCAACACACACGGATACTCTGCTTGCGATAAAAGGTACAAGCATTTCCCAACCTTTCCCATCGATCCACAATTCGGAACCGGGTCCACTTCCTTAGGATGAAGGTTTACTGCTTCACTCACAGCATCACGCATACATCCACAAGTGTACGGCAAGGGAAAACAAAGTTTCCAAGGAGAGATGGCTATCGGCCCTAGCTGCTTCAATCTGGTACCGGGCTTACCGGCTCCCATATACCGGCATGCATGTGGTACGTTCAAAAACTTGACTTAGCATCCACACCTTCCGACCTTAACCAATTATCAAACACGGACGGGAGATCTACATCTATCATCCCGCCCGTCAATCCTTATGATTCCAACATAAGTAAAGACAAACAATTCCTATGTCTCGCGAGTGACAGGAAATCACTCGACTTGTAACGGACCTATAGCAATGCCCTATCGATCCTTTCATACTAGTATTGCAAGTCATAGGTACTAGGAGAATGTTGCAGCTATGGTATTCAATCAACTCCTAGAAACGTAAATGCGCAAACACAGAGAATTCAAGTGCATAATTTAGTAAGAGTTAGGTCATGCTCCGGGGCTTGCCTTCTTGCTCGGTCTGAGAGTTAGCCTCCGGGTTGTTCACTTCTTCATCGACACCGTGCTCCGGGGCTCCTTCCTCGTCTGCGGGGATGAGGGTGTAGTTGCCGTCCGGGATAGCGCCTTCTACATGAGATGCATATTTTAAGGCGGCTGCCTATAGATGCTAAGACTAGGGCCTTTGAAGGCCATATTCACCTAGACATGCTTAGGCATTTCTATTTTCTTCACAAAAGCAAGGTGTAGGTGTAGATAAGGTTTTATTGTTTTCGATGGTGATTGTGTACGTATATAAATGAATTTTATTTATTTCTTTACAAGGTTGGGTGCTGTTCTAAAATTTCAGAGTTATCCATTTTACTTTAACCAATTAATCCAAAAAAGGTTATTCTTTTTATATAATTCATTTTCTAACTAGATTCCTTCTTATTTTTGTTTCTCCATTTCTGTTCATCAATTTTTGCTATAAACTTTATGACAGCTTTTGGAGTATAAGAGCTAAGCTCACTCCAAAATTTAGCTAATTCTGAGCTACACATAATTTATTAAAAATCTACAAACAGCTAGCTGCAGGAAATGAACTAAATGCATAGAAAATTGAAAATTCATCCTTTTCAGGAGATCTTCCTACCAAAGCTAGGCATAAGTATGAGGAGGGCTCTGGCCAAGTGATGGCTCAAAATAACCCTTGGGTAGTCCTCAATATTTTTCTATCCGAAAACACATATTTAATTATTTGCCATTCTAAACAGAGCAAAAATTAAGTTTTTCATTTTTAACATGTGTGCTAACAAGTTTTTAGTTCTCAGGAGCAACATGATGATTTTTCACTGCATGAATTATTTTTAATGATTTCTGCACTACAAAAAGACAGGAAATGCATTTAAATTCATAACTGGAGCTACACATCATATTTTTGGGTCCCCTTTGGACACAAGCTGTCCAAGGCCACTACTAACAACATATCCAAAGCTCAACCTCAGCGGAGCTCTGGATTTGAAATGGTGCACAACTTTAGGTTTTCATAGTTTGAATTTTAATTCAAGAACAGTTCATAAAAAGCATACACATGTCTAATAGAGATTGTAGTTTAGACTCTCATGATTCCAGAGAGTATTTTTGCATATTTTTCTGATTTTTCTACGATTTTTAATCGATTTTACAAGTTTCGGGAAAATCAAATCTAGGTTTAAGAATCTATTTACGCAGAGAACCCTAGAACTTTCAAAACTTCGCGAACAGGTCCTGAACTTTTGCGCAGAGGACCCTGGACAAAGGAAGAAGATGAAGAAAGGTCCCTGGGACCTCGCCGGAGTTGCGCCGGGCAAACCACGGCGAACTGGGCTCGGGGAAGTGGGGGGAAATGGTCCTGGGCTCACCACGAGTCGTTTGAGGGTGGTTGGGAGGCCGGGGGTTGTCGGAGTTGCGCCGGCGACGAGGAGGTGGCGGCGCGGCCGCCGCGGCTTCTACGCCGGCGAGCTCGGAGTCGTTCGCGGAGGGGGAAGAGGTCCTAGAGCACCAGCAGAGCTTGGGGAAGCTAATGGCGTGCTCGAGGAAGCTCGGGGATGGCTCGGAGTAGGGTCTCGACGTTGAGGTGGTTCGACGGCCGGAAAACTCGATTTGGGGGAAATCGGGAATTCGAGCCGGAGAACGGGCAATGTGTCGGGGAAAGTTGGGGGAAATGGAGCTAGGGATGCTAGCTAGCTCCGAGCGGAGTGGATTTGGGAATGGTGGCGTGTGCGCGACGAATTTCTCGAAGGGGCTTGGTTCGGCTTGCGTGTCGCGAGGAGGAAGAAGGAGGGGGAGAGCGCGAGGGGCTTCACTGGTGGTTCGAGCGAGTGAATGGAGTGAGTGGGAGGCTCGGTGGAGTGCTCGAGCACGCGAGTGGTCACTGTGAGGCCTCGGGAGCGCGCGAGCGCGTTAATGCCCGACGCGACCCGCCATGGCCGCACAGTGAGCTCGGACCGAGCGCGAACGGCGCTGCAGGCGAGGGAGATCATCGCGTGGTGAAGTGGGGATCCTCAGCAGAGGGTTTGGCGCGACGTGAGCGGCTTCTAGCGCCTGCAGTGCGCTCGGCGCGGCGCGCTCGCGCGCGCGACCGCCATGATGGCGTCCGCGGCGCGGAGCAGAGCGAGGCGACGGCGGCGAGTTGACAGCGCGGGAGTGGCGAGACAAACACTAGACGACACGCGCCACCCTCCGCCGCGCCTTGGCCGCGTCAGCGCCGCCTGAGCCGCTCGCCGGCCGCGTGGCGGCCGAGCTCTGGCCGGCGCAGCGCGCGCCAGGGACACTGTTCCCGGCCCGTGGAGCTCCGAGTTTGAATTCAAATTTTCTCCAAATATTTGAACTGAACTTGAAAAAGTGTAAAAATAAAAGTTGTAGTTTGGAAGATGGGACACAACTTTCTTTTTGGGATGAACTTGAAATTCGAAGTTTTTCAAGCTCAAATAACCCAAAAACAAAAAGGTGCCCAGAATGGTAATTTGAGTTTTTGAGGGACTAAACTGCAAAATTTTCAAAAGTTCCAAACAGTGACTAGGGTTTATTTGTGATGAAAAACAACTTTTATTTTGGGAGATTTTCAAGTTTAGTACAAAAATCTTGAGTTTTCGGTTGGTGCCAAACAACCCCTGTTTTTGGAGTTTAAATTTGAATTTTGGAGGATTTTTGAATTCCAACCATAATTATTTGTTAGATTGATCTTAGTTACACTTTTTAAATCTTTGGACATCAGAGATGTCACATGGATGCCGCCTTAAGTTGGTAGGAATTGAGTTTTGCCCGGATTTGTCCTACATGTGGGCCCTTGAATCCAATGTTGAACCTTGTGAACCATTGGATCAACCCGACTTGAAATGCACGTCTCTGGATAACTTGAAATGTGTGTTTGGACCCTCGGATCAGTAATGTGGTAGCGGGCGTTACGGGGTGGCCGGCCAGCCTGGTGGAGGCTGGGTGGCCTAGAGCTGGTCGGCCGGCCTAGCCACGGCGAGGCCGGCCGGGGTTTTTCTCCAATTCTTCTCACTTTTCACCTGTTCGTCCGTGCATTCACAACTCATGGAAAACTTGTGAAATTTGTTAGAATCAACCAATTTTAGTCTCATTTTAGTGTTGATTGTTGGGTGGTTGACTGGCCTGAAGTGGACTCAGTCACCAACAGCTCGAATAAGTAAGTTGCGAAGGGTAACAGAAATCACGCAAAGGAAAAGCAAATGATCCTGCTGAGACCAACCATCCCCAACTTTGTTGTTGTCTCTTTATGTATAATAGAGGCCCCAAGGACCTTGATGCCATTACAGTCTTTTCCTTACAAGGGCAGGAATATTCCTTGTTTTTCATGGACATTACAGTACAATTACACACAACAGGGCACGTTGACCCAACCACTCTCTTTGACTGCTCCCGACGGCTTGCATCTTCGCTGAAGATGCCTTCCTTCGCCTTCGCTCTATCCTTTAATCCTCGCCCTAAGTTACGCAAAGGGGCCAAAACATTCGGTCGTCTATGCGTGATCCTTGCTATTCTGGAAGGGTAACGAAGTCCCCCGAAGGTTTCAGTCCTTGCCAAGCTTCCTGCGATATGGTTAGTTGCAAAAATGCTCCGTTCCTATGGCGCCAAGGCCGCATCCCCAACAGCGGCCTCTTAGCGGGTAGGGCCAAGCCTTTTGGGCCGAACCAACAACTTCGTGATGCCCGGATAACTTCGTGATGCCCGGATTCGCATCCTAGAAAGCCTCCCCCTGTCCACCAAGGGTAAAGTTTTGATCGCTTCTCTAACGGTCAAAAGGTGTGGTGACCGCTATTTAAGGCCCTTGCCCCCCAAAGAGAGGTCACTTTCATCTGGACTCAAGGTCTAGAGCGTTGACACTTGTTCTAAGGTTAGTAGCTCTTGCGCCCTTTGGCTTTTTGCGATGTGTACTAGATGTTGGCGAAGAGCTTATTCACCTCTCTTGCTTTTGTCTTTGTTCTTTCTGGACAGCTATACATGGCCCCAAAGCGCAAGGCTCCGGCCGAAGGCCGTTCAGCTGTTCCGCCCCTTCATGGGCGTATGCTGATTTTCTAGGTGTCGAATGTGACAAAGAAGACCATTGAACGTTTGGGCGAGGCTATCGATCCCTCGAGGTGCCGGGTTCCTGAGCCAAAGGGGAAGATTCCGAAGCCCAAGGAGGATGAGGTTGTAGTGTTCTGGGACATGTTTGAGGCTGGTCTTCGCTTTCCACTCGATCCCGTGATCGTGGATGTGTTGAAACATTTCAAGGTTTGACTACACCAGCTGACACCAAATGCCTTTGTGTGGTTGAGCTTGTATATGTGGATCTGCAAGACCACAATAATCCTTGACAGTGCGAAGGGATTCGCCTTCACCCATCATGTCCACAAGCAGCCTCGGTCCATGATTCTGGTCCGGCGGGATAATGGTGGTGAAGTCCGGAGAGAGGACACTTCGGGTGCCTGAACTTTGTGTACTAGGACGATGTCCCCGCACCCATTACTGCATACAAGAATAGATGGTCTGATGACTGGTGGACTTCGCGGTTCTACTACAACATTGAACCTGAGGCCTATGATCTGGCGAGTGAGTCTTTGGGCGACCTTGCTGAGCCCTTCGAGGCGTACACAGATGCCTGTCCTGAAGGGGTGTCATTTGTTGATATGCTTCGCAATATCTCCAAGAATTTCTTGGTCTGGGAACTCGTCGAGGAATATTGCATTTATGGGGTCTACCCCATTCGCTCTTCCTAGAGCATGATGGTTTGGGCTGCAGAAGGAATAGGTGGCATCTTTGTTCCCGATTTTACTCAAAGTTTCAGACTCGAGGATTCACTTGTCGAAGGTGATGAAGCCGAAGTTCGTGCTAACCACAACTTGGGGAAGGAAATGCCCAAGGAGTGCAGGGAGAGCCGAAGGTTACTTGGCCCTCAACGACATAACTGGGTGTTTAAATTTTTCAAGAAAACTGCATTGATTCGGGTTGCTTCGCGTGAGATGGGGGTTGTCGAAGGAAATCCTGGGGAGGACATAGGGCGAGGTGGTCGAGGAGGTCGCGGTGGATGTCGCAAGGGCCCCAAGAGATAGAAAACGAATTGGTTCGAAAACATTGAAGAAATTGCTGAGCCTTCGTCCCCGGATCATCCCCTTGCTATTGTGCCTTTGCGAGCATCTGCCCCAAGGACTGCTGAAGGTCCTTCGGGAATTGAGGTGACCGACACACAAGTTTCCCACCTCAATAGATCTGATCCCTTCGATGTTCCATACGACGATGCTGAAGATAGTGATGCTGACATCGAAGTTGAAGACAAACACAAGGATGAAATCGCGGTGGAGATGGTAGACTTGGTGGCTGAGGCTTCACGCAGTGGTATTGGCCATGGTTCATCTCCTGACTCGTCCGAAGGGTCTAGCCATAAAGCTTCTGGCGACTCCAGCGTCGAAAATGCTCCAGGCAACGGGGAGAAGGATGAGACCTGCAGTGGGTACTTCGTTGCCACAGGCGACACCGCTGAAGTGGTTTCCTGACTTGGCTGCCCTCCAACTGCGAACGTAATTGGTGGAAAGGCGAAGGGTGTGCTACAATTTCAGAGTGGCGGCCACGAGCATGAGTTTTTAGAAGAGGCTGGTCGTTCCTTCTGCTTTCCCTTGATGGAAGAAGGTTTGTGCCAGACAGGCACCGAAGCTTTCCTGCAGAACGTGGAGGACTCGTCGATGAAGACTTATGTGGCAGCTCGCTTCATGCTCGTTCCGTCAGGACATAGAGAACCTTCGTCCTTATATCAAGAGTTATGACCACGAGAAGGTGTTGAAACTCGAAGCCGAGAACTCTAAGTTGGCTGAAGAGCAGAAACATGAGTAGGATCATAGAGGTGTTCTCGAGCAAGTGATTTCAAATGTGAAATCTGACTACAAGAATGTAGCAAACTCGAGCAATCGATTTCAACTGTGAAATCTGACTACGAGAATGTAGCGAAGAAGCTCGAAGAGACCACCCTCGACCTGGAGGTGGAACGAAGGCTCCGGCCCCAACTAGAGACCATGGAAAGGGAGAAGGATTTGCTGAAGCAGACACATGAGGGGTGCAAGAAAAGCTATGAAGTGCCGTGCAAGGATTTCAAACATTACCAAGCTTCACATCTCGCTGGGGCTTCTATGGTGCACCAGTGCATTACATGGGTCTTCGAGTCCTTCGGGATTCCAGCTCCCGATCTTGACTTGGAAGGATGCAGCATAGAGTAGTTCTATGACTGCCTCAAAGTGAGCTTGGAAGTGCTATAGAGCTGTGGACGTATCTGGGGGGAGATTATTGCGAAGGTCGCCGCTCATGCTCTCTCTTGTAGCTTTTGTGCTCTCATGCCTGCCAGCGAACCTGCGAAGGTCATAGGCCGAGCTGATCTCCGCGGTATGAAGGACCCTAGCTACGAATGTCCGACAGTTGATATGCTGGAACCATCTCGCCTTCCTGGGCTGGCGAAGGCTATAGCTAACAACTTTATGCATAACCTTCTGAAGCCTAACAACCTTGAACTCGTTGGTAGCAAAGCCCGTCGTGTAGCCGAATCCGTAAGATCATGCTCTGCATCTATGTTTTAGCGCTCCATAAGATTAATATTTTTTTAATGAAGAAATCTTGATGACTAGTGTTGAGCTTTCTCTAGTACAAAATCGAGCCTGCATTGAGGCCAAGATCGCCACCGTGCTCGAAGCCCGCCTGGCTAGCCGCTCAAAGCCCCCTTCGGCAACTGACGCTGCTTCTCCTAAACCTCGCGAAGGAGGCGACGGAGATGGTGCCCCTAACGAAAATCAAGATCTCGAAGCACCGATGGAGGGTGACAGCGCTGCTCTTGGCAACGACAAGTTCACCGTTCAGGTTCTTGGTGGGCTCGATTGCCCGAGGATGCTATCCAAGAGGTATGAGAACACTGTGATGGGGTGCACGAATTGTATTTTGAAACAATGTAATCTAACATGACCTCCGGTTGCCGCGTAGGTCCCAGAGGCCGAGCCTGTGGTGGTGACCGAAGGTGTGTTACCTATTTTGATGCATTGAGATTGGTTTTATGTTTTTGGCGGTGCTTGGGCCAAGTTTTCCTCGATACATCCTTAAGCCTCATTTTTTGAGTTTTGGCAGTATAAGCTTCGTAAATATGAAGTCCATAATGCAAAAAGCAAGCAGTTCTTTCAACGTTTCCAGAGCGATAGGTTGGAGCACCATCAGGTGTTGTTAGAACGACGCACTTGTAGGGAACTTTGGCGCCTTCGCGCCTTTGCAGGATTGACGAAGGCATAGAATACATGCCTCTTTTAGGTTTGTTGGAACCAAAGCCAGAGCCTATAGAGGGCGACAAAGGCATTGGGCCTTCGTCATAAATGTTCAAGGGTCCTGTACTCTTCGGCTGAAGATGTTGTAATTTATGTGTTGATGGCCAAAATTGGCATGTAGCCGATCCAGAGAATCTGGCAGAGGGAAAACCGGGCGTACCGGTTTTACCCAAAACCAGAACTACCAGTTTTGCTAGGAGTCCGAGCAAAATTAGGGAATTTGATAGATTTTTGACTTGTAAAGGGATTTCCTTATGGGGTAAGACATCCCCACCCTATAAACACAAAGGGTTGTGACCGATTGAGGTTAATCACAACACAATCAATCAAATACATTATTTTATTTTATCTCCAAACCCTAAATCTTTTCCAATGCCTTGTTTGCTTTCTTCCTTCATCTCTACGGCGACCGAACATGTTCTGAGTGGCCTACCGGTTTTGTGCTTGAGTTCGTCGTGAGTTGATTCCAATGACCGCGCGATCTGACGCTTGCTGTGTGTTGACCAGATTTTGCGTAAACACACTTTTCGCGACTCCGCTAAGGACAAAGATCAGGTTAATGAGACCGATCTTGTATCTCTAGCATGTTGAGCTTCGATGTTGGACAAGACAACATCGTAGCGGCCACCATGGAACATCTCAACCCAGAAGATCATGAAGAATACTTGGCTCTTGAGAAGCATATCCAGAGTGAGTTCTTGAAGACCTTCCAGAAGGACCTGTACGATCATCCAGCCAAATGAGTACAAGATTTCGTGATGCTTGCATTTGTTGCTTTATTTAAACATGTAGAGTCCATAGACAAAAGGAATATTGAGCTTGTTAACAAACTTTTAAATTACAAACGAGTTCTTCCCAATGCACAACCTAGCACATTGGCTACGCCGTATTATTCTCCTCAGGATCCATCATATGGCATGTCGTTGGGCTATTACTCAGGTCATACGACGCTAGAAATAGTGCAATTGTCGAACACGGCAGAACCGGCTATACGGGTTTTCATAACCGGTCATACCGGATTCCTGGTCACATCACCCGAACGACCTGAGCCAGTAACTGTCCAACCCGATTCGGCCGCTTTTGATCGTACCGATGCTTTGGTCAATTTGATACCTCATATATATATCAAAGCGTGAATAATGTGCCACCACAACCATATGATAGTTGTATTGGGAGTCCACAATTAAAATTGGCAGACATAACATCGGTTAAACAAGGAAAAGAAGAATCGGTCATTGAGTATTTTACACGTTTCAAAGATACAAAGAGCCATTGCATTAATTTGTCAGTTTTTGATATTGATCTTGCTTCTATTGCGCTTAAGGGTTTGAGGTCTCCTATTAGAGAAAAAATGGAAGGCGATGATTTTATTTCGTTGCTCAAGTGCAAATAAGGGCTATGATTCAAGAAAATTGAATGAAACATGAACATGATAGTTCTGAGCCTCATCAACCCAATGCCTATGTTGTTGAATATAATTCTGGGAATATAGACGACAGAGGCAATATTGCTCAATTTATTTGGCCTTCTAAGTCTGAATCTTATTCATGTCCATCTCTAAAGCCGGTTCATAAGGATCGACAACAAGAAGTTAAATTTACTTTTGATGTTTCTAAATGTGATCGCATATTTGATGAATTATTCAAGACCAGGAACATCAAAATATCTCATGTTATCCCACCTTCCGAGGAGTTAAAAGAGCGTGTGTATTGTAAGTTCCATAATTCTTTTTCGCATGCTACTAACGATTGTAATATTTTTCGTCGATAGATTCAATCAGTCATGAATGAAGGACGATTGATTTTTCATGAGACACCGGTTAATGCAACATCATTCTTTGTCAATACTTTAAACTTGCAGGAACCCAAGATATTGGTTCGGCCCCATCAGTCCGAAACAACTAAAGGCAAGAATGTGGTGATTGGTGAGAGCAAAGATGAAATCTCGAGAGGCAAGGAATTGATAAGGAAGTTGGTATGCGAGAAGACTCCTAATTGTAGGGAGTCATTCAGAGTTACTCTCAAACCTTCTAGTCTCAGGGGGCTTGATTTATCTTCAAAAGAGGATGAAGAGGTAACTGGTTTGACTTCACTAAAAAAACCGAAGGTACTGGTTTTAACAAAAAACTGGTGCTACCGGTTTTGACTCTGGGCACCGTAGAATGTCGAAACCCAAGATCCCTAAGGTTGGAAAGTGGAAGGTGAATGAAGTTATGGATCAGGGAAGGAAGTTTAAGCCAGGACCGACCTTTGATCAGCTTTTCGCCAAGTATTCTAATCAAACCAAGGCCGGTACAAGTGGTCAACCATTTAAAAAAAGAGCATGATCTCCTGTGTATGAGGATCGAAGTGTTTCACCTCCAAAACCTACTAGAATACAAAGGGGAGATGTTGGACCTGTGTGGGATGATAATGGAGTAATGTGGATGCCATATAGCCAGAACAGTTCTGAACTAAATCACCAAAACAAGCAAGTTCAGAACTAATGATAAGAATATGTATGGCGAGTCTCTCTCCTGAAGGCGATGGTGATGGCGTCTCCTCTTGATCGCCATGGGGGGGGGGGGCGCTTTCTGATCTGGACTTTGGTCTAGGTCTTGATCTTCAAAGGCTGGTTCTTGCTCGTTTCAATGCTCCGGTCAGTTTCTCGCAATCTTTCCTTTCTAATGGATTTCTTTTGGTGGCCTCATTTGCACTTTCTGCCATCAAACTTGATGCCCATTCGGTGGGTCTCATCCTTCAATCGTGTCTTGGTGGAATTGCTTTTGATTTTTGCGTGCAACATCTTTCGGGTTGGATGTATCAATTCATGGTGTCTTCCAAAGACGTTGGTTTTTTAATCTATCGTCTGAAATCTTTCTCTTGCAAAGAATTTGAGGTTTTTTTCTCTCTCTGGGGCGCTGGAGGTCCCAATTGGAGAAAAAAATATGATCTATGGATCAAAGGACAAGAAGATGAATGGACTACCTACATAGGTAAATCCACTCACAAAATGATGAGAAAATCGTATGCTGAAGCTGCCCGATCAAAGCCTCGATCAGTGTTTAAGGGCCTTCATTTTCCTCAAAATTACTTTGCCAATTTCTTGGATCTGGAGGATAGCCGTGTTCTTCAGTGCCCGTTCAAAATTCAAAAATATGCGGGGTTTAAGGAGAGTGATCCGCGGTGCTTTAGATGCCTATCACCGAGTCATCTGATATCAGATTGCAGATTCCAGATAAGATGCAAAGACTGTTTTGCTTATGGACATATTTCCAATAAGTGTAGCTCTTCAATTGGAAAGAAAAAATCTATCAACGGAAATCTGGCCCATCAAGCCCACCTCCCACTATTTATCGCGCAAAATCAGTTGTTTCCCCTGTTTTCGCCCACGACCCTTCGCCTTCCTCCAACACTTCACCACCTCCCTCCCCTGTAGAAGCTACAGAACCCCCCCCCCCTTTCACCACCACCTCCACCCTCGGATTCCTTGCCGTCGTCCATGGCGAACTTCCCTTTGGATCCTCGTCCTCACCTTCCTCTGGGTTTCACCTGGATCCCTCGGGTGTTGCTATATGAGCCTCCTCATTGACCAAGAGTCTGCATTGCGCTCAATCTTGAACGCTCCAATGAGGATTTGGCGATCGCCTTCTTCATGCCACCAGTTTCCAAGGATGACTTCTTCCGATGGCGCATGAGCTGCATCAGTTTCTGATCGATGATGGCGTTCGGTCCGTGCAGATTCAACCCTGCCCTATTGGTGATGCCTATGTTCGTTTCAGCAGTGCCCTTGAGTGTGAAATCCTTCATGGTCCCCCGCGTCGCATTGGTCAGTATCACTTAAGGTTCATTTAGCATGATGAGGAAGTCAATTTCAAGATGTATACTATGGATAGGGTTGTTTGGTTGATGTTGATCTGCTATCCTTCGGATGGACGCTCCCTATCATTCATTGGTAAATCCATATGTGGTTTTGCTCAGTTGCTGCATGTTCATCCATCGGTTACAAATAGCAGAGTCATTGTGAAAGCATTAGTTAATAAAGAGCAAGACACCCTAGGACTGTGGGAGAGGGGGAGCGCACTAGGACTTTGACTGTGCCTGTCTTTATCCTCACTGCTAATGACTTGGTGATGGGGGAAGATGAAGAATTACCACCATAAAATGGACCAACACACCCTATGCCATTCCATGCACCAAACTGGGTACAACCAATTGGAGCTAACTTTGAAAGCTCAAATGTTGCTTTGGAATACAATGATGTTGGCCAAGGAAACTTCCAAGACTTTTCTGGTGAGCAGGACATTGGTCTGAATGTTCCTGCTCCTATGATGGAAGACATTGGCTTGCAAGTCTCGGATGGCCTGAATGTTCAAGCAGAGCCTGTGATTGACAATCCTCACGGTGCTGATGATGATCAGATTGTAGAGGAAGAGGACTTATCTCCAGCTGCTATGGACTTTGAGGCCTTTGGAGGGTTCATCAGAGCTGGCAATCAGATCACACCGACTCAGTAGCTTGATCCTCAGGTGCAGCAGACAGAGAACTTAGTTCCACTCCATGCTGTCCTTGATAAGGTGATTCACCAGCTTAATCCATTTTCCTCCTCATCATATCAATCATTTTCTAATATCAACAAGATCTCCATTAATCTTGACACTTTAGTGCCGCCTTATCTTGCTAAATCTGATGCTATATGGCATTTGGCAAAGGTCCTGGTTGAGCTCACTCCTGAAGCTAATGTTCCTGCTGCTGAGGAAGAGGTGGTCATTCTTGAAGATATGCCTGTTACCAAGACCCCACACAAGCGTAGAGCCAAGTGGCCAAGGGGGCCAATTGATGTGAAGCCCTCAGGAGAAGCTCAAGGCTTAGCAAAGAAACTAAAGGCTTCAAGGACAAGAACAAGAGGGCAACTCAAGACCTGTCTCTGGTTGAGGCCACAACAGAGGTGCCGGATGCTATGATGGCAATTGTTCCAGTTCATGAGGGCACTTCTTCGTCCACTGCTACTCCAACGCCCCACCGACCTTTGGAGACCCTCCAAGCTATAGGCACTGGATACCTCAAGATGCAGCCTCACGCAGTGTCTGCTGAAGCTCTGTTGGCTTCTGATGATGAATAGTTTCACTAGGGAAGAGTGGTGTGGTAGGACCTTTAGTCGTCTAGTTATTGGTTCTACCATCTTTCAGTTGTTTAGTCTTCAATGTGTTCATTTTGTTTTCTGGAACAAACCTTTGCTTCGTCTGGACCTGTTTCATGGTTCATGGTGTGTTAAATGGCACTGTAATGGAGTCTATGTGTGATCTAAGGCTTCTGTTGCTCTATCCTCTTTTGTGTTTTGTCATGAATCAATCTAGAATCTGGAATATTTTGTCATGGAATGTTAGAGGTATCAATTGTCAGGGTAAATGGGATCATATTCACAATAAGGTAGCTGAATGTAGTGCTTCTATCATCTGTTTTCAAGAAACCAAACGTGAGGTGTTTGATCAGGCCTATATCTCTAGATTCTATCCAAGGCATCTAAATAAATTTGCTTACATCCCGTCTGTGTGGGCTTCTGGTGGCATTATAACTATCTGGAATGATCGACTTTTTCATGGGGAAGTGATCCAGGAAAATCATTATGCTCTCATGATCAAATTTCGTTCCACCTCTTCTGGTTTGATGTGTCATCTTACCAACATCTATGGCCCATCTGCACTGCTTGAAAAGGCCTCCTTTGTGAATTGGTTATACAACTTTGACTCCTCTCAACTAGCTGAATGGATGCTAGTTGGGGATTTCAATTTTATTTGCTCTCCTGAGGACAGAAACAAACCAGGGGGGAATGTGAATGATATGCTTTTGTTCAATGACATCATACAACATCGATTTAATTGATATACCTTTTGACGGTTGGAGATTTACTTGGAGCAATATGCAAGATGATCCTTTCCTTGAAAAATTGGACTGGGTTTTCACCTCTGTTGATTGGTCGTTGTGATATCCTGCAACTTCAGTTTTTGCTCTCTCAAGACCGATATCAGATCATATTCCATATGTTATAGAGATGGATTCCCATATTCCCAAGGTATCAATTTTCAGATTTGAGAATTATTGCATTGAATTCCCTGGTTTTTATGACAGTGTGAATTTACATTGGCATAACAATCCTTTTTTCACCAATATGGACAAAACCATTAGTGGAAAGTTCAAACAACTTAGAATGGGATTGAAGAAATGGAGTAAGGATATTTCTCAGCTCAGCAAGCTCATTCCTAACTGTAACTGGATATTAGCACTGCTGGATGGTCTTGAAGAGCAGAGAAATCTTTCTATACTAGAATCTAATTTTCGACGGTCGGTGAAATTCCACATGCAGAAATTACTTGAGGCTAAAAGAGTATACTGGAAGCAAAGGTTTACAGTTAGATGGGTCAAATTTGGGGATGAAAATTTTCAGGCTATGGCCACCCATACCTTCTGGAAGAATCAGATTACCTCATTGACCCTTGAAGATGGCTCGACTGTTACTGATCACTATTTGAAAGCTGGTGCTCTCTGGGTTTCTTTTAAACATAGGCTCGGTGTCTCTGAATATGAAGCAATGCAATTTAATCTAAATGATCTTATCACTGCTATTGAGTTGCCGGTGATGGACTCCCCCTTCTCAAAGGAAGAAATTGATGCTGTAATCAAAGAAATGCCCTCTGATCATGCCCCTGGTCCAGATGGATTCAATGGATTATTTATGAAAAAATGCTGGCATATTATTTCAGAAGATTTCTATAGATTATGTGATGCTTTTTGGAATTGTTCAATTGACTTGGAATGTATTAATGGATCCTTCATCACCCTTATTCCAAAAAATGACAACCCTATCTCGGTAAACGACTTCAGGCCAATCTTGTTACTGAACTACTCTCTGAAATTAATTAAAAAGTTGTTAGCTAATGGACTACAACAAGTGATTCTAAAAGTCATTCATGAGAATCAGTATGGGTTTATAAAAGGAAGAACTATTCAGGATTGCCTAGCATGGGCTTTTCAATTCCTGCATATTTGTCATCATAGTAAAAAGGAAATTGTGATTCTCAAACTCGACTTTGAGAAAGCCTTTGATAAGTTGGAACATCAGGTCATTTTGGATATGTTTAAGCATAAAGGATTTTAAGACAGGTGGGTAAAATGGATTGAGCTCATTTTATCATCTGGTTCCTCTTCCATCTTACACAATGGAATTCCTGGAAAGTCCTTTAAATGCAAGAGCGGTGCTCGGCAGGGTGATCCCTTATCACCTCTTTTTTTTGTGGTTGCTGCTAAGACGCTACAATCAATAGTAAATGATGCTGCTAACAATGGAACTTTGAAACATCCTTTAGGAAGCACATTTGGTGGGGATTATCCAATTATACAATATGCTGATGACACTCTGATCATAATGCCAGCTAAAGAGCAACAATTGCTTAATCTTAAGGTGATTTTGGACTCCTACTCAGCTTCTATTGGGCTAAAGGTTAATTTTTCTAAATCCTCGTTGGTGCCAATAAACATTGGCACACACAGAGCAAACCTGCTGGCTGGGGCTATTGGTTGTAAAGTTGGCTCCATGCCTTTTACATATCTTGGATTGCCCTTGGGTACAACAAGGCCAACAATAGAAGAGCATATGCCTCTAATGCATGGAATTGAGAGAAGATTAATGGGTGTGAATAAGCTATTGTCGAATGATGGAAGATTGATTATAGTCAATTCAGTGTTGTCCTCACTACCCACTTTTTATCTCTGTACTCTGAAACTCCCCCCTCGAGCCATTGATCAAGTTGATAAATATAGAAAACATTAGGTATGGGACATAGGAGATTTGAATAGGAAAGAAGGTTGTTTAGTTGCATGGCAAGAATGCTGCAAATCTAAAGATCAGGGTGGTCTTTGCATTATTGATGTAACACCCTAAAAATGCCCTTACTAAATTTAGTAAATTAAATTGCTTTTCATGATTTAGTGCTCATAATTAATGTGACATCTCTGATGTAAAAGTATTAAAAGTACACTTAAAACAAGTGCAAAAGGGAAATAATGGTGTTAGAATTCAAAAATCCATCAAAAATCCAAATTGAAATTCAAAAACAAAGGCCTTTTGACACCCAACTGAAATATCAAGGATTTTGTACTAAACTTGAAAATTTCCAAAAATAGAAGTTGTTTGTCATCACAAATAAGGCCTAGTCACTGTTTGGAACTTTTAAAAATTTTGCAGTTTAGCCCCTCGAAAACTCAAAATACAGTTCTGAGCACCTTTTTGAATTTGGGTTGTTTGAGCTTGAAAAATATGAAATTTCAGGTTCACCCCAAAAGGAAAGTTGTGTCCCACAT
Organism: Digitaria exilis; assembly: GCA_015342445.1. Lineage (NCBI taxonomy): Eukaryota > Viridiplantae > Streptophyta > Magnoliopsida > Poales > Poaceae > Digitaria > Digitaria exilis. The sequence goes on from JACEFO010002864.1 coordinate 241,536, forward strand.
CTCAAATTCCAACTTTTATTTTTACACTTTTTCATGTTCAGTTCAAATTTTCTGAGAAAATTCGAAGGGGGCAAACGAGCTCCACGGAGCTGCCAGCTCGGCCCTGGCGCGCTCTGCGCCTGACCGGAGCTCGGCCGCCACGTGGCCGGCGAGCGGCGGAGGCCGCGCCGAGCCGGCCGAGCCGCGGCGTCGGGTGGCTCTTGTCCTCGTGCGTTTGTCCAAGCCTCCCGAGCCGTCACGTCGCCGCTCGACAGCACGCCTCGCCTCGCGCCGCGGGAACGCCATCATGGCGGGCGGATTCTCTCCCCCGCTACGCGCCAAGCCTCCTTTGCAGCGTATCCCACTCCCTCACGCGACAATCTTCGACGCCCAACCCTCGCGCGCGCTCTGTTCGAGCTCGGCGCGCATCAATGGCGCGTGACGTCGACTTCTCCCCTCGCGCACGCTCCCGAGGCAGCACGTCCCCTCTCTAGCGTGCCAAAGCACTCCACCGAGCCCCTCACACTCTCCCCTAGCTCGCGCACTTCACCAGTTCACTTCCACGCGCTCGCTCCCGTCGTCTTCAACCTCCAGCCGCGCGGACCGAGCCGAGCTTCGAGACCAGATTCGTCCTCGTCCCTCCACCATTCCCAAATCCCTCGCGTACAGAGCTAGACCACTTCCCGAGCGTCCATTTCCCCCACTTCTCGCGAGCTCTCCCCAACTCTCCGGCGAGAAATCGGATTTTCCCCCAAATCCGCATTTCCGGCCGCCGGAGCACGCGCACGTCGAGCCCCTGCTTCGAGCCCTCCCCGAGGTCAACCGAGCCTTCCAGTAGCTTCGCCGAGTCCCACTGGTGCTCTAGGACCCCTCCAATCCCGGCGACATCCACCACCCTCGCCGGAATCGAGCTCGCGGTGGCCGCACCGCCACCGCACGTCGCCGGCGAACTCCGAGCTTCCCCCGGCCTCCCAACCGCCACCAATCGACTCGTGGTAAGCCACTGGTCCTTTTCCCCCACTTCCCCGACCCTATCTCGCCGTCGTTTGGCCGGCGCAACTCCGGCGACGAGCCGAGGGCCTTTCTTCATCTTCTTCGTTTTTCCAGGGTTCCCAGTGAAAAAGGCAGGGACCTGTTCGCGAAAAGTTTCAAAAGATTCAAGGGCCGGCGCGTAAAAAGATTCTTAAGGTTTAACCCTTTTTCCTGAAATCTTGTAAAATCCACCAAAAATCGTACAAAAATCAGAAAAATGCACAAAAATACTCCCTGGATTCGTGAGATTGTAAACTCCAATCTCATGTTAGCATGTATATACTTTTGGTGAACCATTTAAATCCAGAGCTCTGCTAGGGCTGAGCTTTGGATATGTTGTTTGCAGTGACTTTGGACACCTTGTGTCCAAAGGGGACCTAAAAATTTGGACTGTAGTTTCAGTTATGAATTAATTGGTGATTCCTGTCTTTTTGCAGTCCTGAAATTATTAAAATTAATCCATGCAGCTAAAAATCACCATTTTTCTCCGGAGGCCTAAGAACTTGTTAGCACATATGTTAAAAATACAAAACTTAATTTTTGCTCCGTTTAGACTAGCAAATAAATAGTTATGTGTTTTTGGATAGAAATTTATTGAGGACTGTCCAAGGGTTATTTTGAGCCACCATTTGGCCAGAGCCCTCCTTGCACTCATGACTAGCTCTGGTAAAAAATTTCCTTATTTGGATGTATTTTCGATTTTATATGAATTTCTCTTTTTTCTTTAGGCAGCAGTTTGTACTATTTTTAATAAATTCTGTGTAGCTCAATTTTAGCTAAATTTTGGAGTGAGCCTAACTCTTATACTCCAGTAGCTGTCATAAAGTTTATAGATAAAAAGGATGCACAGAAACTGAGAAACAAAAATGAGAAGAAATTAAGGTGAAATTAAGTTAGATAAAAGAATAGACCTTTTTGATAATTAATTAAATTGAACCATGGAAAGTCTAAATTCCAGAACAGCACCCAAACCTCAAAATAATAAATGGAAATTCTTTTATATATGTACACAATCACCATCAAAGATGCGTAAAAATTTTCCACACCCTCCTCTAATTTTGTGAAGGAGAAAGTAGTACATTAGCATGTCTAGGTGAATATGGCCTTCAAGGCCTTAGTTTTGGAATCACTAGGCAGCCACTATAAGTTATGCATCTCATGTAGAAGGCGCTGTTGCGGACGGCTTCTATCACCTCATCTCCGCCGACGGAGAAGGCATCCCGGAGAACGGTGCCAACAAAGGAACAGTCGACCCGGAGGCTAACCCCCAGCTAGCGCAAGAAGGCAAGCCCCGGAGCATAACCTAACCTTTAAAGTTTATGCATCTATGAATTCCCTATGCTTGTGCATTTACGTTTCAAGGAGTTGATTGAATACCTTAGTTGCATATTTCTAGTACCTCTGACTTGCCACACTAGTATGAAAGGATCGGTAGGGCTTTGCTTTAGGTCCGTTACAAGTCGAGTGATTTCCTGTCACTCGCGAGACATAGGAGTTGCATGTCTTTACTTATGTTGGAATCATAAGGATGGACGGACGGGATGGTAGATGTAGATCTTCCGTCCGTGTATGATAATTGATTTAAGGTCGAAACGTGTGGTTGAGTGTGTCAAGTTTTTGAACGTACCACATGCATGCCGATATATGGGAATCGGTAAGCCCGGTACCAGATTGAAGCAGCTAGGGCCGATAGCCATCTCTCCTTGGAAACTTTTGTTTCCCCTGCCGTACACTTGTGGATATATGCGTGATGCTGTGAGTGAAGCAGTAAACCTTTATCCTAAGGAAGTGGACCTGGTTCCGAATTGTGGATCGATGGGAAAGGTTGGGAAATGCTTGTACCTTTTATAGCAAGCATTATCCGTGTGTGTTGGGTTTACCCTGGCCAGGTAGCAAAATTCGGTTCGAACCGTCCGCTTCTCGCGGTTAATGAGACTGCTTGACCGCCTGGCTGCATTGAGTAACAAGTGGAACTATGAGATTGATGAACTTGTTGTATGACTTAAATTGTATTGCACCACTTGTACGGTTAGAGAGGATGCTAATCTAGAATGGTTAAATCTACTAGAATATGATGCTAAAACCATGAAAGCAAGGATCTACTCTTAGTTGCTTTTTGGCAAACAAACCCACCAGCCAAAAGCCTCTCATGTCTAGATGTCGTAGATGTAGTTTTCACCCGACGGGTAAGCCTTGCTGAGTATTAGTATACTCAGCCTTGCTTGTGGCTTTCATTACAGGTACTGTTATGGATGTGGCAGTCGATGCCATTACTTGGCCTACCTAGGTTCCCCCTGGATGGCACATCGAGTGGGTACCGTCCTCTGCTGAGGAACGGGAGGAGTAGCACCGTGGCAGGCTTCATCATGGTGTTACTATGTATCGACGCTAGTTTTCTTTCCGCTGCAATGAATTTGATACTCTGATTTAAATTTCAAACTTGGTTTGTAATAACTTTGTGATACTGTTTATGTATGATGAATTTGTGGAATGTTGTAATCTCTGGAACTCACCTTCGTGTGGGCGTGCTTGTTGTTTCGATCGAGAAAGTACGTGGTTAAATCGGGTTTAATCCGACGGCGCTCCAGCTTAGTCCAGATTAAGTGCCTGACTGCTCAATTAGCGGTCCAGGGGTACTTAACTTGGAATAATTTCGGAGTGGTCCGCCACAATTAATATAGGAAAAATAAAATTCTTGAAGAATTAAAAGCAAATATAAGGTATAGAAACATATATTGTGCATTCATGCTAGTGCATTTCTTTTTAATTGTTGAATTCAAATTTGAATTGGAATTCAAATGAGTGTTTGAATAAAAAAAACTTTTCTTTTTCCTCTTTCCCTCCTCTCTTTTGGCCCGACCCAACTCCTCTCTTCCTCTCTTCTCTCTTTCTTCTCTTTGCGCAGCAGCACATTCCCTCCACCGCGCGGCCCAGCTTGGCCCAATAGCCACCGCAGAAGCCCGCGCTCCCTTCCCTCCTGAGCCCCTGATAGGTGGGGCCCGCCTGTCATCCCCCTCCTCTAGCCAAACCCGAGCCAGGTTCAAATCGAACCAGAGCTCGAGCCCGACCCCATGCCGGCCGCCTTCCCTTGCTTGCTCCGCACGTCGAGGCTGCCTCCTCTCTATATGAGCGTGCCGCCAGCCCCCTTAACGCCCTTCGTTCAAACCCGCAAACCCTAGCCGCTCCAAGCTCGTGTCGCCACCGCAAATCCTAGCCGCTTCGCCGCCGGTGACAAACCTCTGTTCCGCTGCCTCTCCATCGACAAGGTTCTGCGCAGGAGCTTCATGAAGTGGTAGGGAGTGAACCGGGCTACTTCTTTTCCTCCCTCTCGCTCTCTTGCGCTCCAGCAACCTCGCCGGAGTACGGTTGCCGCTGTCCACCGTCGTGCGCCTCCGTCGTTGCCCAACCCTCGTGCACGACTCCCAAATTGAGACCCCCGTTCTCCCCTCTCTCTCCCAGGCCTCGAATCGCTCGAAACGGAGTACCGTAACACCTTCCCGAGCTCGCTTCGGCGAAGCTCCAACGTAGAGCCGGCCGCGCTGCCGCCATCTCCTGCGACCAAACTCCCCAGCAGAATCCCAGCCACCCAATTTCCATCCAACGGCCCAGATCAGATCGCCAAACCGGTATGAGCCCGGTCCACCGTGGACCTGTGGACCATGGTCTACGGCCGGTACACGGCACAGTAACCGTGACGTCAGCCTTTAGCTGCCGTCGTGGTCTTTTTGCAAAATAGCCCCTCCCTTTTCATGAAATCAACCCGTGGTCCAGATCTATTCAAAACTATTAATGGTTTAGTCTTTTCTTTTGTTTTAGCCCCTGCTCTTTTGAAAAATATAACCCACTGTCCTATAGGCTTAATTTTTGCACTTTAGCCCTCGAGTTTTTATACGAAACTCTATTGTAAGCCCTAGTTAGCTATTTTACCCGTAGGCCCTTGGGTTTTTATATCAAATTATGTTTTAGGTCCCTGGTTTCTTTCAAAAACACCCCTGGAAGCCTAAAACTTTCACCAGCAAGCCCCTACAGCCCGTTTTAAGCGTAGTATCTTCGTTTTAACTCCGATTTGAGTGATTTTCGCGCTTATGTGTTCGTAGTAAAGCATACAGTAATTCTAAAGCCTTATTTTCATCATTTCTTTATGTTTGATGTACTGTTCTAATTAAATACTTTGTTTGCATGCATGTGTGGATGCTTGTGTGGTGATCGATGTGAGTAGTGGACGAGCCGTTCGAGTTCGTCGACAGTCCCGTTCCCAACGAGCAGGTGCAACAACAACATTTCGTTGAGGAAGGCAAGTATAACACGAACAATCCTTGTTACCTATACATCATTTAATCATACGTTCATATGCATGTGTCTAATATTGTTGTGCCTGAGTGCTTGATTAGTGGTCCATGGTGTACTTAACTGGGAATAATTTCAGAGTGGTCCATCACACCTGGCATTAGAGCCAAAACATGCGCACCAGAGAGAGCAACAAACCTTAAACAAACATTTTTGGAATAAAACTTGCCAACATTTGCTTCCGCCGCGCACTTGCGATGGAATGCTATCCATAGGATCGCTAAGGATTAAGTATAGAGTGTGAAGCCTATGTGGGTTAAGGGATCACGCTATGATAGGTGGATAACTATATATTATACTGACTCCAAGCACATTTAATTCCGTCATTTATTTTTCGCAATGGTGAGCGCAAGGTACGACGATTGCTGTAATGTACCATGGCACTATAGAAAAATATAGTGGCGGCACATAGTGACTACGCTATTTGATAGCGTATGAATGTAGAGTAGCACGGTGGGCGCAAGGTATGGCAATTGCTGTAGCATACAATGGCATCATATGCAAATATGATAGCGACACAAAGTCAATACGTCATTTCATGAGCGTATGAAACTGTTAATACGTTGCCTTTGTGACGTATGAAGCATTGCCCGTTCAATGTCGAACGTTAGGGTGCCACCACTATAGTGGGTGGTAATGTATGGGAACACTTCCTTGAGTGCTGACACGGGAGGTTCATTGTAAATTCTCTAGAATGGAAATTTTCTACAGATACACTAACCACGATTCCGTAAGTTGAACGGTTAGAAAGATTCGGCTAGTTAATATAAGGAGAGACGCATATTGCCTAGGCATCGGTATTGACTCCGTAGGCCAAAGTTTATTGGCACATGTGCTTGGTAAGAATGAATAGGTCGCTCATGCATCTTTAATTCTCTGAAACTCCTTTAAATAATATTGCATGATCACTAAATTATCCGTCACAAAAATCTGAAAAAATATCTAGTGAAGTGTGCTGAAACCTTGCTGAGAACAGTTCTGTTTGCAATCATTATTTCAAGCCTGCAAACCTAGTCAAATGAAAAAATGTTCAATATAAAAATTGTTTGAAATATTATTTAGTTTCTAATGCCGAAATCTTAACGCAATTGATGAAGTAGAACTTGAGTTATGCTTAAAATGGTAACCCCCTGTCTGCTGGAATTTTCTGGGAACAACAAGTTAGAAATTGAATTTTTACACCCTCTTAACAGCAGTTTCTGCCCGAGATCTAAACATGAAACTTGTCTAAAGTTACTTTAGCAATATTCTGGCCAAGTTTGGGTAATTTTGGTTTCGTAGATTTTGAGCTTTACCACTTTTTCTACACTGTCCAAAATCTGTTTTTAATTCCTTTCATCTTATCGGTTCTCACACTTGACCTTTTATTGTGATGGACGCCTGCACTGATCTTGCTAGCTATACCAATGACTACTCCAGCTCGGACTGCCTCGATTGGCAAGGATTCCCCAACATCCATCTTGTGGTCCGCGTTGCAGTCTCTTGGCTACGCCAACCCTCCTCAATATGAGAGAAGAATGATCCACGACTGGGGTGTGACTCGGTGCAGGGTGCGTTTGGTTGTATACCACCACCCACCGCGTCACAGCTCTCCAACATGGGGTGTTGAAGTGGATGGGCACCGCCTTGAGGAGACATGTGAGATAGCCACTCTCCATGGGATCAGTTTGTTTTGCTCCCAAAATCCTGAACTCGTGGAGAACTAACTTTTTGGGCTCTTTCCTCTAGCCCCAGCTGACGATGCCCACTGGATGAGGCGTTACCTCACATCACCTGTAGTGATAGCTGAGAATTCTATTGGGGCAGCCTACCTGTTGTTGAGATGGATCAGGGCATACCACTGGCTGCAGTCATTTTGGTCAGTCCCAGGTTGCTATGCTCAATTTTGCAGCTGAGACATCTGCTCGCGCTCGTGACCTCCGGATTAAGAGAACCTCCCTATCCATAGAGGTATCCACCAGAGATGCTATGATTGCAGACTTGGAGAGGTAGCTAGCTGACCTCACTTTGGAGCACAACAACGCCAACAATGAGCTAGCTCAAGTGAGGGATGTGCTCGAAAATGTGCAATTTGACTTAGATAATGCCAATGCTATACTGGTTGCCCATGATGCTCGGCATCTTCTAGCTGACGGTGGGCAGAACGCGGGAGAGGAGGCACCTGATTCAGATGTGGATACGGAGGAGGATATGGCCCCTCTCGAAGCTCCACCGTCTCCCGTTGGCAGCCAAGCTACGGTGAACAACCTAGACGACTTCTAGGGGTGTTCGGTAGTAAGTTACTCCTCAGTGTAGCCTAATTTTGGCCCCATGATGTAATAGGCTAATTGAAGTAGAGTATTCTTTTGAAGTTCATGACATTGTAATCCTTTAGCATGGTAAAGGTGACCCAAAAACTTGTGGATGGATGTAATGATGCGCTGTAAACTTTCTGCAGCTGCCCTTGTTTAATTCGTTAAGGTGTTTTCCCTTAATTTTTGGGTTGTGCAATGAATAACAAAGTTGTTTGGGATTTGTTAAACTAAATGCTCACCAAATTTCAACCACATTGGTTAAGCGAAACGAAAATGGCGACCAAAACACTACAGCTCGCCCTCCTGAAAAACATCAAAGACAGAGAACCAAAACTTGAATTTTTCGACCCAGTTACAACCCAATTTTGGTTCTAAGTTGAACACGAAAGTTGTAGACGAATCTTTCGAGCTATTGACCAAATTAGAGCATCTAACTCGCCTCATGCTAGGAGATATGATTTTTCTCCCGGAACTACTTGTTGATATGTTGTCTTTATGCAGTGAACTTAATTACAATGCCACGTTCTATCTAGTCAGTTGTTCATGCAAGCTTATGAAGTGTGGCTAATGAAAGTTCTCTACTGCAGATGGCAATCACTCGCAACGGTCAAGATGTCAGTGGCTTTAATGCCAATCAGTTGCGACAGGAAGGACAACAACCACCGCCGCCACCCCCGCAACCACCTTTGTGGCAGCAGTTGTATGCCATCAAACGAAGGTCGTCCGTAATCTGCAACAGCAAATACAGCAACAACAGGGTGGTCATCATGCCCCTCCACCCCAAGTGGCTCGATATGAGGATTTCTTGGCTACTCACCCTCTGGTGTTTTCAAGAGCCGAGGAACCCTTGGAAGCTGACGCTTGGATTCGGGCCATCGAGTCCAAGTTCTCCATTCTGGCAATACCTTGTGCTTCAAACTGCAAGGTGGTATTTGTAGCTCAGCAACTCCGTGGCACGACTCTCATGTGGTGGGAGAATTATCACGCTCTGCAACAGGAGAATCATGTCATTGAATTGGATGAGTTCAAGACTGCCTTCAAGGCACACCACATTCCTGCTAGTCTTGTTGAGAGAAAGCTGAATGAGTTCCTGGCCCTAACTCAAGGAACCCACACTGTGCTCCAGTATTCACAGGCTTTCAATAGCTTGTGCCCTTATGCGGGTCATCATGCAGACTCGAATGACAAGAAGATAGAAAGGTTCCGTCGTGGCCTTAGCTCAAAGCTCAAGGCGCAGTTGACGACTACACAAGTTGCCACTTATGTGAGTTCATGAACATTGCCATTGCGCAAGAAGACGCCGACTTGGCTCATAAGGCCGAGAAGAAGAGAAAGGCTCATGCTGCCCCTTCAGGTGGGCAAACTCAGAGGTTGCGCTTGGTTCCACCAGCAGCACCACAGGGACAGTAGAGGACACCTCAGGGTGGGCGTTGCGTTGTCAGGCCACCGCAACAGTGTGCTCCTCGTTTCCTTCCACCGCCGCAGCAACAGCAGATTCCAAGGCAGAATGTGCAGCAGCCGCTTCGTCCTGGAGGTGGCTACTTTTGCTACAAGTGTGGCAGTAGTAGTCATTTCATCAACGACTGTCCTCAAAACAAGCTTCAGAATCAGCGCTCTGGGAACCATCAGAACAAGGGCAAGCAACAGTGAGTCCAAGTCAGGCAGGGAAGGTTTAACTACACTACCCTGGCTGACCTACCTAAGGGAGCACTGGATATGACGGGTATCTTTCCTATCCACAATCAACCTTCAGTCATATTGTTTGATTATAGGGCAACACATAGTTTTATAGGCACAAGGTTTAGTACAAAATGTGGATTAAAATCATATCACACCAAATCAGCATATGTGATATCAACAGTGGGAGGTAAAATAGCATCAAACCAAGTTACTCGAAAAGTACCAATCAAGATGGGTAGTAAAGTTTTTCCCACCGATCTGATTCTATTAGGTTTGGAAGGGATTGATATTGTATTGGGGGCAAATTGGATGACTCAACATAAAGTTGTGCTAGATGTTGCAGAAAGGGTTGTAGAAATAAACTCGCCGACACATGGGGCTAGTGCACTTTATTTGCCACACCGGAAATGCACCAATGCTTGTGCCTTTACAATGGTAGAAACATGACTAGAAGATATTCTGGTGGTATGTGAGTATGCTGATGTTTTTCCAAATGACTTACCTGGGATGCCGCCGGATAGGGACATTGAGTTCGTAATTGAACTTCAACCTGGCACAACGCCTATATCAAAGAGACCCTATAGAATGCCACCCAACGAGTTGGCTGAACTAAAGATCCAACTTCAAGAATTGTTAGAAAAGGGTTTCATTCATCCTAGTGTCTCACCATGGGGTTGTCTGGCTACTTTTGTGAAGAAGAAGGACCACTGTTTGAGGTTGTGTGTGGACTATGGGCCTCTTAATGTGGTGACCATCAAAAACAAGTATCCACTTCCCCGTATTGATGTCTTTTTGATCAACTAGCTGGTGCCAGAGTGTTCTCCAAGATTGATCTTCGCTCTGGCTATCACCAAATAAAAATTCGTCCGTGTGACATTCCCAAGACTGCTTTCTCAACCCGCTACGGACTTTAGTACAAGTTTCTTTTATATTACACTTCATGTAAATGTTCAATATATTTGATAACTAGTACTTGGGGTTGGTAAAAAAACTTTGGTACAAAATTTTGGTAGAAGCTTGCACTTTACGCTGGGCAATTTGGCTTTATAGAAATAATGTTGGTCTTTAACAATAACAAAGCTTTTATTCCTGCAGGTGATCTTCAGAGCTAGACACTGGATGTAATTTTGGCCAATCCTGCAAAAGGAGGAGGAGCGCCCTAAGCATTTGGGGATGTCATAGGCTTGAGACTACGTCCATGAAAGATTTTACTAGCAATGGCCGGTGTTTTAGTAATAGACTAACTTTTATTTAAGGTTTTGGAGTCAAGTCCTTCTTGCTACTTTATACAAAGTTTGTGGCCGTTGATCTAATAATGAATATCTGCATGTAAAGATCATTGTAGATGCTGGAATATTAAAATATTTTTCTGTTTCTAAACATGGTGCATGCTCATAATATATACTAGGACGAGGTTAAGGAGCTACCTATCCCGCATAAAGGCGATGGTGCGACTCCTTCATCTATTGTCCGCCTCGCCGCACCGCCCGCCGCCCACTGTCGCCCCTCGAAGCGCCCTCCCTAAATCATTCTGGCCACCATGAACCCGCCTCTAACCCCACCCATTGTCCTCATAATATATACTACCATGCCACATCCATCGGCCCCAAACCCGAACCCTCCTTATTTTCTAGGGCTGCCCGTAACCAGAGCATCCAGCAAGCTTGGAACCCTAACTGGCAACGGCAGCACCTTGCGACCAGTCATCGTTATACTTTGCGAATATACTATGTCAGATCCATTTGGGCATGCGCAAAGAAGCAAGTGAAGTTAGCAGTGCGGCAAAACCTTCCGTGCATTGCCCTCCTTAAGATGGTGAATAGTGTGTTTAAATAGAAAAAAGGCAGTAAATTGAATTAAGAATAATTCGCAATATGGATACGGCGATGAACTTAATCCTATTTTGTAGAAATGTGAATGTTAGATTACTTATGCTCGGTGCAGAAGTAGAAAATTTCATCGATCGGCTGGCTAGTTGCTCCCAATGGATAGTACTTACGAGCCATGCATGCACAAATTGATAAACTACTCCAATTATAGGTTAAGTTTGGATATTTAAAAACGATAAGAGTAGCATTGTATTATAAAATAGATTAGATAGTACCTTCGACTGCTAGCTGCATAATAGATTGAATGCATGCCTGCATGACACGTCGCAGGTTATCAGCAGACATCTTCATCATGAGCACACATGCATGCACGCAACGATCTGTCTCGGCGACTTCACTCGTGCCTTAATTTCCTGCTCCTTCCCCATAATTCCATTATCAAGATTGAGTAACCGGAGCATCGATCCCTGGTGAGAAGGTAGAGACAGCGGAGTAGACTCGACACGTCCCGGCTCTGACAATTGTGAATGCGATGGTTGATATCCTCTGGTTTCTTTACATGTCATATCAAATTTACTCTCTGATTCAATTTATAAAAAATATAAAACAACAATAATACAAAACACTATCAAATATATTCTATGATGCATTCAATCAAACACATTTCGTATTATAAAATGGCTAATAAATGGGAGGGAACTGTGCGCGCGTGTACTGAAGAATCTTCCCTTGCATGCAATGTTAACACAGAGACTACTATATAGTAGGTTCGATCGGTTGTGTACGCGATGTTAACGCCAACCACTATTATTCTTTCCCAATAGGGGTACATATACTGCGGTCCAACCCCCATTCATAGCTCATGGATCCACGTCAATTAACAGTGACATGTGTGTCTGAGATCCTATTCATTAGTGTCACTCAGCTGGAATGCATTACTATGTCGTCAATGATGAGGGTCATGATCTTTAATTATGTTCGAGAATCAGGAGTTGCTTGAGTGATTAAGGGAGAAGGCTGTACACCACTATGGCACTGGGTAATGGCTATCTATGTTGAGGATTAAAATTCAAGGGTTAGCGGCATCCATGCAATTAATACAATGCAATGTACTTTCACCATACATTCCGGCTATTTATTCAGCAGTAGTATATGATACGCATGTCTATCGACAACTTATGCATATCTAGTTTGTTTAATTTCTAAAGTTCATACTTTGTATATATTCATGTTTTGATAAACTGGTCGACCTATTATCTTCTGTCTTGCAAAGTACAACTATGATTTTGCCTTCTCACTATTACTTGCTATTTATAATTTTATAAAAAAACTAGTACTGCTATTTATGTATATATAGTACTAAAGGAACAACTTAATGAATCCATGCATGTATTATGAATTTCTGATCCTCGTTTGCATGGATGGTGTTCTTACACGTACGTAACTGCATGCAGTTGTTTAATGCTGACGACGATGCTGCTTGAAGATGTATTAGTTAGGGAGTCTTAGTGGAAGTTTTATGGGCATTAATTTGTGTGACACATCAGCATAATTGTTAACATGACAGATATTTAATGAGGGGAGAGAAGAAGAGAGTGTCATCGCCATGACACTCCTCTTGCACGGTTACCTAGTCAATGAACCTCCCATTGAGAGCCTTTTGTTTCATCATCATATTTGACCAACCACAAAGTTGGAATTAATTGCTAAAGCATATATAAATCTGTGCCATGAATCTGTACACTGAGAGTGGCAGTTTTATTCCCCTAAGAATGAAGTTGATGTGGCACTCTAGGTAACTGTGCAATGAAACTCTCCACTGAGACTGGCCTTAGTTACTAGAAACTACTCCGCCGCAGTTTTGTCGCGCCCTATTTGAGTTCGACCAGTGTTTAAACACCATATGATATAATAATATACAAGGGTCATGTGCTTAGCCTAGTTAAGAGTGCCTATGCATTTGAGAGTTTATGATATAGATATATAACTTATTGTTAACAGGCCACTTTTCAATATGCTCACACAAACAAATTGCGCATTTGAAGAGGTTGATCCATATTGAAGATTTGAGTTGTATGCTATATGTGGACTTAAAAAAATGAACTCTCACTTAATCATCATTCTGCATGTATTTTTCATAAAAAGAGCAATTTATTGACTTGTATTGCAAATGTTAGATCTTATTAAGTACTAGTACACCAGATCAAAATATTAAAGGTATATGTAGTGTTTGTTTCTAGTTTTCTATCTACATATAGACAACCACTTTTTTACTAATAGAACCATGTAACCACTTTTTTACTAATAGAACACTTTTTTACTAATAGAACCATGTTTTATCTACGGATATCTAGATATATGTAATCATTTTTCTCTTTTTGTTTCCTTGTTTTTGATACAGAGAGGTCTTCTTGCTTAATGACCATATTATATATATATATTAAATTGTAGATACCTAGTTTTCTATCTAGATATATCTAGTGTGCTAGTAGCTTGATCATTTTTTCCTTTTTTTTCCTTGTTTTAGATATATTAAATGACAACCACTTTTTTTAGTGAAAAGAACCTTTTTTTCCTTGTTTTAGATATATTAAATGACAACCACTTTTTTAGTGAAAAGAACCATATTATATTTGTCGTCCTGATAGGTGGGGCCCACATATCAGATTAATTTGTGTCTTGGTCTCTGTGTCAAAACGGTCCCCCACCACACGGTCACTTAACAACCATCGGCTGGTCGCCCGCGTGAATCTGCGCTTTCAACCAGGCCCATATCTGTTACTCCCTCCAACCCACGCAATGGTTTATAAAAGAATGTCCTCTGTTCAGTTCGTTGGCGAGGTGGTACTAAATTTCTACCGACCACCATGCATACGGGCTCCTCACGGCAACCTTTTTCCTCGCTCATGGACCAAGCACACGTGCTCCTCTCTCGTGGCCCAGCAACACTTCCCCACTGAAAATTCTACCCATGGGCCATGGCCCACGGGCGAAGTGAGCCGACTCGGCCACCGTCGGAGGAGCACGGGGCAGGATGCGAGCTGGGCCCCCGAAGATGTCGTGCCTCCACTCCTCGTGCTATTCGCCTGTGTGCAGCTACTCGTTTGTTTGTATCTCGTCTCAACTCTCCATGCGAGAGCTATGGATGGAGAGTGACCCGGTGACAGATTGACATCTTCTGAAAACAAAATACAGCAAAAGGCATGCCGATTTAGATTTTCTTTTGCTAGTGTTTGACTCGAATTTGAAAAGAGGTAAGAGATTATTATGTCTCGTCATGCTTGCTACTCGCCTCTGTGCTATAAAAAATAGCCATTATAAGTGATGGTAAAAGCTTCGTTCTTTTTCTTCTCTCTATTATTCACCATTATGCAATTTATGATTGGAAAATTTGATATAATATAAATACGACCTTTGTATTTTGTACATTAAACTATTGATTAATGTATTGTCAATTGTGTACGGAACATTTATGAAAAATAAATGTTAATATAACCAACCAACACTGAGTACAACAAAAAATACTGGGTTATAAGTTTGCTACACTTTTGGGGGTTTGCATGTGTGAGTTGATAATGAGTGAAGTTAAGTCCAAAACTGATGATGTAAAGGAAAAATAAAAGTACGATGGTGAATTGGAAAGGAAAATGCTTGCAAGAATATTTATTAAATTTAGATTAGAGAATTTTTTTCTACAAGTTACACGTTGAAAATATCATGTTTTAAAAACACGTAGATAAAATAGAGTATAATGATAACATATAATCACATTATTTTCGTCCGTAGCAACGCACGAGCACTTTGCTAGTAGTTTATAAAGTATATAAATCGTTATTAGAGTAAGGGTGCGTTTAGATAGCCAAAGATTCCCTGAAAATACACTGTTCACCTAAAAAACATTGTAGATGAATAGAGTTATGTGAGTGGGAGAGATGAGATGAATAGGGAAAAGTTGGATGAATAGTGTTTTTTGGGGGGGGGAGTTTTCTGAAACTAAACGCACCCTAAGCAGATCCTTGCGCTTTTATGTGGGTAGGGGATAGTTATAGTTTGTCATGAGCTGATATTCAATATATAGACTTGTGAGAAGCTTCTAGAAGACTATGGAGTATGCATGAAACGGAGCTCATATTAAAAAGCCGCATTATATTAAATGACATATTTGGTCAATTTTTTGCATATATATTATTGATTAATGACCACATTATATTAAATGGCAACCACTTTTTTACTAGTAGAGTCATGTTTGTATATACCTTATTTTCTATCTACATATATAGTTTATAAAGTATCTAAAACGTGACTAGAGTAAACAACTCCTTCTACTTTATGTGTGTAGGGGGATAACTATAGTTTGTCATGAGCTCATACTCAATATATGGACTTGTGAGAAGCTTTTAGAAGACCATGGAGTATGCATGAAGCATAGTTGTCTTGATGCATAGTTAACAGTGGAATACTCTAGAACTAGATATTTTTGGTAGGGTAGAAGTATCAAGAAAGTAGATGGGCTCTAGGCATGGTTAAGTAATTAGTAACTCTAGGTTCTTTCTGCATTGTGGTGGCTTCTGTGGAACAAGAAGGGGCCCCTAGGGCCGTGATCACCTATGTACGAGGGTGAAACCTTAGTGGGTGTAAGACAGGCTTGGAGGAGCTTTTGAAAGGCCTTGTAGTGAAACCCAACCACACATCTCGAAAATGTGATATGGGGTCTGATACCTCTGGCAAACGGGAATCACAACTCATGGTTAAAATGTGCAACCTCTAAAAAGTGTAAAATTGATATATTAGTCGTGACTCGTGGTCAAGAGCAAGTGTGGATTTCTTCATGATTAGTGGTGCTCATGGTAGTTTTCGCATCTAGTAAATAGGTGCTAAGGACTTAGCATAAAACATAAGGATGTTGCTTAAACACGAGTTAACCTAAAAAAGCTCTCCTAATTTGGTCGCATGTCATATAATTTCCTACACTTGTTGAGTACAAATTCATTTCTTTGCGCCCCAAGTAGCCCCTCTACAGACTCAGAGACGGTGTATATTTCACTAAGACGACGCCTTTGACGTTGGTGCTTCATTCTAGGCTGGTGTACCCTACGTCAACTGCATGTGATCATGGAGTCTCGTTCTACTGAAGACATCAATCTCTAACTCCGTAATTTTTCTTTCAGGTGTCAGACCTCGGGTGAGGCAGTTAGGTTAGCGGGTTGAGTTTGGCTGGGCTAGGTCAGTTAGAGCCAAAGTTCATATAGGGTTAGGTTATGTGCTAATTAGTTTCATTTTAATTTGAATTTGAACAAATTTAAATACCATCTTATTAAAAAATTATGTGCAAAATTAAGTTATACCAAAATTATGTTCATTTAAAAAAAATTCAAAAATTGTTCAAATAAAATAGTGTGATGTTATATTGAACAATGAAATTAATAACTACTATAACATAACATCTTGGAAAAACTTTAAACAATGTTTTTAGATTTTTAAAAAAGTAAGGTGGGTCCCATACATGATTTTGGTCCCATGGTCCATGACGGGGCCAACATGTGGGACCTATGTTGTCGGGTCTCATGGGTCCCACAGAGGGGCCCACTTGTACGACCCATGTTAGCAGGTCCCACGATGGGGCCCACTTCTGGACCTACGCTAGTGGGTCCCACATGTAGGGATATGTGCCTTAGAATTGCCCCAAACCGGAAAAGGCTGATCTATACCGTCGGCTCGGCCAATATCTAGCGGCCGAGGTATTATGAATGATGTGCCGCACATGCTAAGTGGGTGTGCCCGTGGCTGTAAAAAAAATAAATTGTCAAAACACATAGAATTTAAAATGTGGAGTACTTTTTCCGTTTAAAGTGTATCTGCTATTGAACTGTGAACATTTGCACAAGGGGCCTAGAAAGAAGCTTTGAATTTTAAAATTTGCTATATATAAAAGGTTTTGGAATTTGGAGCAACATTTATGCTTCAAAGGTTTAAATTTGTAGGTGATTCGGCTTTCGAATGTTAGATTTATTAGGCAAATCGGAAAGTGTTTTGGATTTAAAGTGTGCTCTGTAGCAAATTTATAGATTTTAAAGTTTTGAGCAACTTTAAAATTCAATATTTTTAAATTTTAAGGTGTTTCAGTGTTTAGATTTTGGTTTAATGGACAAATTGTAAAGAGTTTAGATTTGAACTTTTGAGGTACATTAAAATTTAATATTTTTAATCTAAAGATGTTTAGTGTCTGAATCGTAAGGGAAACAAAACACATATAAACATTATATGAACGAATTATAAAACACTTATAATATGTGTTATTTAATAAACTTTAGATTTTAAATATTGAGCTATTATTGCATTGAAGACTTTTTAATTTGAAGGCATTTCGGTATTAAATCATATATATGATGGATCACATATAAACATTTGTGTGAATGGATTATACTTAGCAAAATTTAAAATTCAAATCTCCTTTCTAATTTTCTTACATAAAGGTACAACACATTCTAGAATCTAAAAGGTGGAATAGCCAATTTCATCCCCCAACTATTAGCCAAGGCTCAATTTCGTCCCCCAACTACGAAAAACGGCTATTTTAGTCCCCAAAACTTTCGCAATGGGGTCAAATTCGTCCTTTTTACTCCACATGGGCAGCTAATAACCTTGAAATTCTCTTTCTACCATTTCTCTTGCAAAACAGCCCAAGATTTTCTCAAAGAGATTTTATCCAATGATTAACATGTCATAAGAAAATAAGAAATATTTTTTTTCTGGTAACTTTGACATTGTTCAAATCTCGTTCTAAGCGTTCCACAAAAAATCTCATTGTAAAGGAAATAGTTTGATAAAAAATATTTGGACCAAGATAATCTTGGGGTTGTTTAGCAAGAGAAAGGGTAGAAAGGGAATTTCAAGGCCACTAGCTGCCCATGTGGAGTGAAAAGGATGGATTCGACCTTATTACAAGAGCTTAGGGACTAAAATGACCATTTTTATAGTCGGGTGACGAAATTGAGTCTTCGTTGATAGTTGGAGGAAGAAATTGGCTATTGTGCCCATCTAAAACCTTTCCATAGAAAAAATTCTAAAATTTAACATGTTTTGATAATTCATTTAAGAAAAATATTTACACGATCACGACTATAACAATGTTATATTATATATTTTCATATTTTGACTAACTTTGATATTGGATATCTTTTAATAAAATTGTATATTTTGAAATGATGACATTACTTTGTTGACACCATCACCCAAATGTTTTATATATGTCAT
The DNA here is from genome assembly GCA_015342445.1 of Digitaria exilis. Taxonomy (NCBI): domain Eukaryota; kingdom Viridiplantae; phylum Streptophyta; class Magnoliopsida; order Poales; family Poaceae; genus Digitaria; species Digitaria exilis. Next base: position 259,951 of record JACEFO010002864.1, read on the forward strand.
AAAAAATAAAATATAATAACTATAAATATATGTATTAGATCATTGAAAAATTATATTCGATCATTTAAGATTATGTTAGTTTAAACAAAAAAAATCTGAAATAGTTCAAATAAAATAGTAATACCTCCAACCCAAATTATAAGACGTTTAACTTTTCTAGGTCCAAGTTTGACTGCTCGTCTTATTCAAAAAATTTATGCAAACATAATCAACTTCAAGTCATTTTTCAAAAAAGTTTATTAGTAAAGCAATCCATAACAAAAAAAATGATATTTTACACAATTTTTTGAATAAGATGAGCAGTTAAACCTAGGCCTAAAAAGGCCAAACAACTTATAAAAGGTCAAACAACCCTAGGACGCACCTGTTCCATCATAAACAGAACAACCGCCATCGTTTAGACTCAGGTTTTGCTTAGATTATTCTGTTTGAAACAATTTCGCCGAACATCAGTTTCTAGATTCCCAACATTTGTATTTAATCATTCATATGCAGTTTGTCACCATGTTGAGTGTTGTTTTCTTTTGAGTTCTTGCTTGTGTTCTTCGTTGCGCAGGTAAGGATTAGCCTTTTCGTTGAGGTCAACCGAATTGTGATTACGGTTGATAACCAGAGGAGTTATGGTGCTAAGATTATAGGGTTGAACTTTGCTGATTTAACGCCGGATTAGTGCATTGCACTCCACCAACAATGAGTTATCTTTCACCCGATGGAAGATCGGGCACCCTAGTTCCCATCAAGCGGTATCGGAGCCACGTATTCCCGTCAGGCTTACCCTCGTTAGTTTGTTTCATCGTCCTATAACTCTAGAAAAATAGACCTACAAAAAAAATTCTACTGTCCTAGAACCCTTGTTGCCTTTGCAATTTCGTTCTCAGATTCGCTTTGTTGAGTTTGTGTCCGTGGTCGAGTCTTGTTGTTGGTTTAGGGTTTTTCTTCGTCGTAGCTCAATCACCCATCACTTTGTTTGTTTCAACCGCTACCCCATCCACCATTACCAAATTACAAGTCGTGCCCCCCCATTACTTGACTTGCCGCCTTGCATGAACTCTCGCCGCGCCAGCCCTAGATAGGTTGTGAGCCGCCTGGTGCTTTCGCCTTGCATCACAGCCCTCCGTGGATCCATCTAGTGATTACCTATTGCGCATACCAGGGACATTCTTGTGCCCTAGTCTTTGCTGATCGATCTGCTAAGTGCGCCTCTCTGAAACCATAACTTGAGGTACCTTCAGTATCACGGGCATAACTTTTCGCTTGGTGCTCTGTTTTGGCTCAATTTTTACAGCAGATTCGTGGCTCAGAGTTGCATATACACCAAACCAAGAAGAAATAGAAAGGCTTCTGAAGTTGTTTTAGGGTTTTAAGAGAACGTCTAAAAATTTCCCTAGGCCACATTCGATCAGTGTTCGATCTAAAATTTCTTGTGCTTCCATCTTTGGTGATTTTTGTTTAGAGAAAAATATCAAAGAAAAATAAAAAGATTGCTTGCCTACCAATTTTGGTGGAGAAATCATGGAAAAGTTTCAAAACAAGTGCATTTGGGTGTTGTTTTCATTGTTCTGTGAATCTTATCCATCATTCTTTGTTCCAACTTGTTGTGCTATGCCTAGGACAAGTCTTAGACAACAATTCTGACTTGTACTTTGGATACTTATTGAACTTTACTAATCTGCACTCGATTTTGTTCCACATATATATACATATTGTGCATATCCGATTGCTCTACATATGCTTCATCTCAGTGCAGCAAAGGACCCTTGCAATCTTGGCACCCTCTTCTCACGGGTTTTTGACCATTCACCGGTTGTCCATCCACTGATTGTGTTGGTAAGAACTTGGTAAGACGTGTGTGAGGGTGTGATTCCAACAACCAACCCAAATAGTTCATATGGTCTTTCTTATTTCACTAAACATGCCAAACGACACGCCTATTCTGTCTAGTGATTTGCAGGCAATGAAGAATGAACTAAGGGACTTTTTCTTCAAGGAGATAATCAATTTGACGAAGGCGGTCCAAGAGGTCAATCATACGGTCGAGGGTGTGAGCAAGCGAGTATCCACACTGACCGGTAGGGTTCAACAGCTTGAGCTCCGTCCCCAACAAAAACAGAAGACTCATGATGATGAAGAGGCTGAGGATGACATCATCTATGGGTCGGATGGAGAGCCTGATACGATTAAGACCAACTCCGAGAGGTTACGCTGTCGTCATGACAAAAATAAAACAGGTATGGTAGGAGGTTCCAAAGATCAACGTCATCAAGGTAATGATGATCCTTATGACAAAGGGAAATTTACTATATCATCTTTCCATGGTCGTTATGACACGGAGGAGTATTTAGATTGGAAGATGACAGTAGCATAAAAATTTGTTTCTCATCTTGTTCCTGATCAACATAAGGTTAGGCAAGCCACTAGTGAATTTAAAGATTTCGCTCTAATCTGGTTGCAAGAATGTGCTCAATTAAACATCCAACCTGCTTCATGGAACACACTTAAAATAGCTATGCGTGATTGTTTTGTTCCGGCATCTTATAAGCGTGATTTGTGTAAGAGATTACAACGTTTAGATCAAGGTGATATGTCTGTTCAGGAATATTACGAAGAGCTTCAAAAGGGTATGACTCATTGTGGTGTAGTTGAGGATGCAGAATTGTGTCATTTTTATGGTGATTTGAACCATGAAATTCAGGATATTATTGACACAAAGATTTTACTACCACCAAACAGTTGTTCCAGCTTGCCATGCTTGCAGAAAAAGAATTTCAGGGTTGACGCCATTCTTCCACGACCAAGCACTTTGCACCACCAGCAGCCCGGCCACCGAGTTTCTCTCCTTCATCACCAGTTCACACGGTCATTTCTGAGGTAAGCAATGTGTCTGTTGTGTAAGTCAAGACATCGTGTGTGTCTGCCATGAGCTCTTCTAGTAAATCTGCAGGCATTGTGTATCACAAGTGCAAGGGCATGGGCCATGCCATGAGGAATTGCCCATGTACTCGCGTTTCATCGCTGCACCAGATGATAATGGTTACATTAGTACTAGTGATAGATGTTGAGGGTGATTTGGAGGATGATGCAGGTGAGGCCATTTGTTCCGCGGCGGGCCTGCCTAGTCTCATGGTAAAGCATGTGTTGAGTTCTCATGAGGAACCCGAAATAGAATAGAAGATCCAACATAAAAACTTGTTCCACGTGTATCTCATCATTCATAATTTTAGAGTTCTCACCATGATTGACAGCGGGAGTTGCAATAATTTGGTGAGTTTAGATTTGGTTAACAAGCTTGGTTTGTCTAATCCTTACTATCTTCAATGGTTGAATAGTAGCGGTCAAGCCAAGGTAACAAAAACTGCAGGTATCCACTTTTCGTTTGGTTCTTATCACGACTATGCTGAGTTTGATGTTGTAACTATGCAAGCATCGTCTCTCTTGTTAGGTAGACTATGGGAATTTGATAATAATGCTTCACACCATGGTAGAACTAATACATATACTTTCATACATAAGAACAAGAAAATTATGTTGCTACCTTTATCTCCTAGTGACATTAAGAAACATTTTGATGACATTGCAAATAAAGTGTCTGCTAAGAAAGAGATTGCTACGACACGGAGTACTTCTAGCCATGTAATTCCTCCTAATCCGCATCAAGGGATTATGTTAAAAGGGTGGTGCTTTTGCTACTACATCTGCTGCTGCTGCATTATGTGATTACCCTGATGCTCCTTGTTGTACTATGCTTTGTCAAGATATGTGTTTTCATTCTGATGATCATATGTCTTGTACCTAGCATCCTATTGGCACTAACCTTTTGCAGGAAATTGTTGTGCATGGGATAGAGTCGAGGACGACTCCAATTCAAGAAGGGTGATGATGAGGACATCGCCACGCTGGACTTGCATCCATTAAAGTCTTCTCCAAGCTACAAGTCATCTCCAACTCAGCTACCACGTTCGGTTCAGAGTCAGCCGACACCCCTGCACGGTTTCAGCAATATCTCTCTCATCCGACATCGAAACGCGACATATAAAGATGCATTGGAATGGGGACGACGACGTCATCGATTTGCTTCTGGTCCAAGCTTGAGAAGTTTCGTGTATCATGCTGTGTGACCACGACAAGGTGTTGCGTCACCTTTTTGGGCCGTTTTCGGCTTTGTATCATGTCGGGCCTTGGCCCAAGTTGAGGGTGCCCTTCATCGCCCCCAACCCTAGGGAGCCCCTGTTCCATCATAAATAGGGCAGACGCCACCATTTAGACTTGGGTTTTGCTTAGATTATTCGGTTTGAAATAGTTTCGCCGAACATCAGTTTGTAGAATCCCAACATTTGTGCGTAATCATGCATCTGCAGTTTGTCATCGTATTGAGTGTTGCGTTCTTTCGAGTTCTTGCTTGTGTTCTTCATTGCGCAGGCAGGGATTAGCCTTCTCAGCGAGGTCGACCGGATTGTGACTACGGTTGATAATCAGAGAAGTTGTGGTGCTAAGATTGCAGGATTCAAGTTTGTTGATCTGAAGCCGGATCGGTGTGTTGCACTCTGCCAACAACGAGTTATCCTTTACCTGACAGAAGATCAGACACCCTAGTTCCCATCAAGGACAATCTAGATCGTCGACGTGGCCGATCCGATGGTCGAGAGAATGCGGGCGATTTGGCGAGATGTGGTTGCCCGATTTGGGTCGAGATTTCATATTATATAGATTTGTAGGATATAGTAGCATCTGATAGTGTACCTGGGACTGCATGACGGCATGAGGTAGCACATCAGCATCAAGGTGATCGTATCATTTGCATCTTTTTTCCCTATATACGTATCTGCCCGCAATTAACGGGACAAAATACCATACTATTATGTTATGAACTTTTGAACAATGTACTTTTACAAGAATTTTCAAAGAAATATCATTATCATTTTTCCATTGTTATCTTTTAAAAAAACAAGTCTCATGCTAAATCTTTGTAAAAATCATGCCAAGTTAGCATCAAATGAGCTCTCGGATTGCCTAATTAACACACTCTCCATTTGTTGTTAAAAGTAATATTTTGGCCATTTGTTGGAACTATCTATACAACAAAGTGTACTTCGATTGTTCATGCTAATCGTAGGTTGAGTGTTTCTCACTTCAGAGTATCTCACTCTTTTTTTTCTGTTTTTGCGAAAGGGGTGGGATTCATTTATAGTGAAATACATCCCTATCTTACAAGAAAACCCTTTTTGACAAAGAAAATTACAACAAAGTCCCTGAAGGGCCTCCCTGTCTTGTCTTCTTCCTTCATCGCTGCAACCAGCGCTGCTGAGCGAAGCTCCTCAACGGCGCGACCAACACCGATCCTTTTCCTTCGCCAGAGCCGACAAGGAAGCCCAAACATTGTAAAGCTGCAACATCAAACAGCTTGACTTCATTGAACCGTATCTGACACATTGAAAGCTCCATTGCCGGACTCTAAAAGGACACCCCAAGCACTGGCATCTTCCATCGCTGGCGTCTTCCTTTGATCCGGACAAATTTTGATATGGGACCAGTGCCATTGGAAGCTCTAACATTCCTTTTCCATCCATATAAGAATTCCCAAAACTAAATAGTATGCAAATTGGGTGTCTGTTTTAGTGCAGGCTGCTCCTGGACTCCGAGACAAACTACTTAATTTGAGCCTCCAAGTTGACTTGCCCACCCTTGCTTGTCCTCGGCACCTCCAAGCCCCTCCTGTATCTCCTCAACATCTCCATGGTTCCTAACTATATCGTTAGGTAGAAATCTATTATCAAAATAACTAAAAATATACATAAGAATAAGCTTATCTTATCTTTGCAACCAATGATTGTATGCAAGAATGTCGTGTTCTCATGACTCATCGTTCTCCCGTTCTTGATGAAAAACCATCACTGGTATCGATAGTGCTTGAATATATTTAAGCATGTCCTGTGCTCATCAGTATTTGTATGGTTTTATGCAACAGACAAGTATATTTCTTTTTTATCTCATTAGTGAAAAAATATCATCAAACACTGCTACAAAAGCAAAGCATGGTACGGAGGACGAGCGTTTTTAGCCTCAACATAGAAGGCAGGTAAACATCGTATATTTAAGAAAGGAGTATCATTATAGGGGTTGTGCCGTTTTTTAAAGTGAATTTGGAGTATATTCCTTTGTTCATCCAGTAATGGATCTGGTCAAATGAATTTTATTTTACTTTTGGCAAAGTATCCACCGGAGAAAGGAGAAGATTGTCTTTCTGGATCGCACTGTTGTATGGGGTGATACAATATTTCTCTCCATTTTGATTCGATTATCAATTCCCATGAGGAAAATAAGAGGCCATGACATGAAGGCTGCAACGACAGAAAAATCTAACTAAGGTTAAGCATGTCATCATGAGCATCTTTAGCATCTAACTAAGTTTAATACTCAATTGGAAATATAATTAACACTTGGGCAAGAAGGGCTTTTTCCCAGTCGAATGGCGGACGATCCGCCCGACAGGGGCAGACGGTCCGCCCTTGCGCGGCACCTGCGTGGCAGAGGCGCAGAGCTTGCCCTCCACGTACCCCCATCTGGCCCCACTCGTCAGGCCACCTGCCTAACCGAGATGAGCTCCTCCAGCAGCTCTCTCTCTCCACCCCATTTACCCCTTCACACACTCTTTCTTCCTCCTCACTCCACCATGGATGAACCTCCAAGGTTCCTCCATTGAAGGCACCCCAAAGCTTGCCGGAGCACCACGCCGATGAGCTGCTCCTTCACGACGTCTTCCCCCACCTCAAGCTTGAAGAAGGAGCTCCCCCAAGCTTCTCCTTCTCTCTTCATTGCTCATCCCCACCAAGCTCAAGCAAGGTGACGCAAGCCTGAGCCCCAAGCACCGCCCTACTCCAAACAATGGCCCTCACCGGAGCACCCCACATCACTGTTGAGCCTCCCCCTCCCCCGATCTAGTTCTCATTGCTCTAGGTTTAGAGTTCATGGTGTTCTTGATGGATAGATCACCATTGATGACCTAGAGCTTCAAAAACCCTATGCATGTCAAAACCACCATTTGAAATGAAGCCTAGGAGTTCCCAGCAACCTTTAGAAACAACCGGAACTCAAAATGACCACCGGAATCGCCAGCGAAGCTCGGCCGTGGGCTGGACCATCCGCACGAGCGGGCCGGACAGTCCGCCCTTCACCCCAAAGCCACCACAGTCTCGGCCGAAACACACCTCCTAACTCATTGAACGGCGGACCGTCTGCAAAAGCGAGCCGGACTATCCGCCGCTCATTTCAAAATCCACCAGAGACTCTGCACAGCCCGACCCCCAAACCCTTGAACTACGGACCGTCCGCCTTCAGCGGCCAAACCATCCGCCCTTACACTGTTTCAGCACTTCTTCTTATACTTGAGCTACCCTTAGCTATTATAGGGTATATCCTTGCATAGCTATTTATTTTTACACATGATATTGCATAACTAAACCCATGATAAATGTTGGCATTCATACAACTCTTCAATTTGTTCATGACATATGCACTTATTTCATCATTGCATTCGTGTAGAGACCGAGACGCCAGAGGACGCCGAGGTTGAGACTGTGCCCGACCCCGTGGTTAAGGAGACCACTTTCATGCAGCAATGCTGGCACCTCTTTTCCCACTTATTTTCGAATGCTAAAATTGTTTAATGATTGTGCATAAGCTTCCCTTCTTAGTTCATGTGTATGAAGTAGAATCGAACCCACTAGACATGAACGTGTTAATCCTAGATCAACCCCTAGGGAGTATGAATGATAGTTATCCAAACTAATTGGCTTAGTCATGCTTAGCCGTTAGAAGATGAGGGGTGACAAGGGCATCACCACTCGCGAGATATAGGGCTTGTCTAATATTTCATATGCTTGGATAAATGGATTGAGATAAAAGAAAACCAATATAAACATGACTCGAGACTTGGGCAAGTAAGGTAGGACCATGTGAGGGTGGAGCTCAATGGTTAGGCTTGTCTAAGTTGATTAAGGACCGTGACGTTATCGTCGTGATACTTGAGCACTCTTTCATACAAACCACATGCTTAGGATGGATGGGCAAGCCAAGTACCATAAGCCAGACCTTGCTATGGGACGATTTGACATGGGTTGTGATGAGGGGTAGATGGCGGTGTCCGTTCCCCCTATTCATCTCCGGCCACCCTCTCATCGCCGGGTGTGGGTATGTGAACGGTTGAGGGCATGAATTAACACTTATCCTTGGTGCTCGGATATGGTTGTTGGTCTTGCGCCTCGTGTGGGAAAAGTTATACACCCCTGCACGGTTTTGATATCTTGCAATAACCGTGTTCTCGGATATGAACATGCTCATTTACTTGGATTTTAACGTAGAGTTTCGGAGAAAGGGCTTATGGAAGATTGAGCTCATAGTCGGAAATCCATGATCACCTTACTTTTGCAAATGTATTGGTGTATGAGTTAGGGAGTATTGCCAAGTCTTTTGCTTACTGATTTATGAAAACTTGCTTGCTATTTCATAATTGGTTACTAAAATTTGGTTAACCCTTGCATCCACCATATACAAATGTTTGCATAAGTCCTGCTAGTATGTAATGTACTAACGGTGCTGCCGTTAAGTTGACTCCAGTTGAGGTGCTGTCGGAGCCCGTCTTTGGGTACTTCTACCCCACCGAGGGAGGTGCGGGCATGGAATAGTTGCCCAATGTCGATCGATGGTGATGAGTCACTTGTGGCATGAGAGCGATGTTCAAACCTTCCGCTGCCACTTTTCCTTTCATGCAAGAAACTTGAACTTGGTTTGTAAACTTAAAACTCTTTCGTGGAGGTTGGATACTATGTATGTGAATGATATGTGTGATGAAGATGTTAACTTGTGCTTAGTGAGGTGTGCTGTCCTGGGCAATGTTTAGGGCATATCTCAAGGACGACCGGGGTTAAGTCCTTTTAATTGGACTGATCAAGGATAGATGGTCTAATTAATAGGGTTTAGCTCGGAGGTACCTCACAAAGGCATTTGGACAATTGTGTACAATTTTCTCTGAAGTGTTAAACAACGACGCCATGCCCTGAGGGGCAAAATGATCCATGTTCTTCGTCTTCCACACCATAATATTTGTCTTGATCCATTGGATGACTCTGCCACGGGCCAAACAATGAAACCACGGGTTTATAAAAGTGACTAACACCTTTTCTGGAATTTATAAAAGTGGAAAAAATATGGTTACACCCTCTGACTATAACACGAGTTTGATTTTTAACCTGCGATCACAAAACTAAAAAGACCATCCAATCCAACTATCAATATCAGGCAATTTTTTTGTTAAAAAAAATATATCAGGCAAATTTAGCCCTTTGGGTGGTCTCAAAGGTGGTTCCTATGTTTAAAAATATATTTCTCAATTAATTGTTACAAGTTTGAGTTGTGGATGTTTCACATTTTGGAGAACTCGTGAGCATCTCCAAGAGCTCTTGTATTCAGTTTTGTATAGCTAAAAAATAGAAAAAGGAAGAAAAACCCCATCCAACAGCTTAGATAAACGCTTGGTCATCTATCCAGGCTAGCTATCCGGCCCCCTCGGCTCGGCTTCTTTGCCTAGCCCCCATGGCTAGGCATCCTCGTTCGCGCGCGCCCGCGGCCCTGCTCTTCCTGTTTCATGCGCATGCCTGCTCTTCTCGGTCCAAATCGCTGCCCAGGGAGCTTTGCCAAGGCGCCGCCGCCGCATCCTCGTCGCCGGTGAATCCTCCGTGCCGCCGCCACATCCTCGTCGCCGGCGAAGCCTCCACGCCACCGCCACATCCTCGTCGCCGGCGAAGATGCCACGCCGCTGCCGCGTCCTCGTTGCCGGCGAATCCTCCGCGGCGCCGCAGTCTCCATGTGTGTGCATGCATCCAAGCTGTGTGTGCAGGGATGAGAGCTTGCGTGAGGTACTGAGTACTGACAACGAGAGCAAGCTTTGTGTGCATGCGTTCAAGCTGCGTGTGCAGGCGATGAGAGCTTGCGTGAGTTACGGTGCTAGCGATTTGTGTTGGTTCCAGCGTCGTTGATCGTCCGCAGCGTCCAAGGTCTGGCGGCAATGAAGACCCCCGGCCCCGGCCAGAATACGACAGAATGTGACGTGGCTACCGGTTTTGAATATGGCTACCATGTTTTTACCTAGTCTCTTGGATTCTTTCATTAAATTAGGGTGCTTTTATTTTTACAAAGGGGTATAAACTCTATATTTGACTAGCCTAAATACAAGAGCTCTCGGAGATGCTTAAGTAGCAATGCCGCAAAATGGCAACTGTTACTAACTCATGCGATTGTAAGATGTATTATCAGGAAGACTGGAGATTTACAGAAACCTCAACTATAAGCAAAGTCTACATAACCTTATAAACTATCTTTTGGTTCATTTTACCCCCTAAACTATTCACTTGGTGTATTCTATCCCTAATACAATTTGTCTTTTTTATTTCTCCATGCACAAATTGAATTTTCATTTCAAATTTTGTATGATTGCAGTGAACATCACAATGTATGTCAGGAAAATATGTTATGAATTTTTCGTCATTAGTTTTTGTATAATGTCGTGTCCTAAGGATTAATTAATATTAAAAAGCTTACCCCATCAAAATAATGAAAAAAATCATTTTATATTTTTCTATCAAGTATAATGTCTACTATCGTCTCCCAAAATTTGAACGTAATACGACACTTGCACATGAAAAAATAAAAAGGACAAATTGCATTAAGGGGTAAAATAATCCAAATGACATAGTTTAGGGGGTAAAATAAACCAAAAATTAGGTTATGGGGTTATGTGAACTTTGCTTATAATTGAGGGAAGTAATTTGGACTTTTTCCTTACAGAAATTAATAACACGAGAAAAAAAGATTTAACGTGAATTTTATTTAGAAGACGTGGAAAGGACCCCAAAAAAGAGAAGAGGGTGACATACTGGCATATGGATCTAGAGGGACCAACGGATCGATTTTCCTTGGAAAGTCAGACAACGGTAACTTATTAATTCGCGGAATCTCTCTAAAATTCAATTCGTCTCTTTTTCCGCGTGGCTTCCTAAGCCGTCTCCTCAATCTTTCCTTTCTTCCCTAACCTTCTCGCGATCTTGCCGGCCCTAAACCCACCACCGCCTCGCACCAGATCGATCGCAGATCGCACCATGCCTCTCCCGCCAGAGACGCCTCCGCCTGGCGACGACGCGTTCGCCCCCACTGACGAGAGCCTCCTCGCCTTCCTCCGCCAGAAGCTCGCCGACGAACCCCTCCCCGCCGCCGTCGTCGCGCATTTCCACGACGCGGACATCTACACCGCCGACCGCGCCACGCTAACGGCGGGCTACCGTCCGGCCCCGGAGAAGAAGGGGGGGGGTGGCTCGTGCTAGTTCTTCTTCACCCGCGTGAGGCCCAAGCGCGCCAGCGACAGCCGCAAGTCCCTCCTGGTCGGCGGCGGCTGGGGACGTGGCACTCGGAGCGCGCTCCCCGTCGCGTCCTCGATGGCGAGGGAAATTGCGTCGGCCAAGGTCAGTATTTCTCCTACAAGCGCAAGGTCGGGAAGAACTGCAGTGAGAGGTCTGATTGGTACATGGTTGAGTTCAGCGAGGATCATGGAGCCGATCACGAGCGCGTCCACGATGCGCGTCCAGGCAATCGTCGTGCAAGAAGAGGAAGGCTACGGATGATCACCGTGCCGATCTGGCATCTGCATCTGCTCTCGTGAAGGCAAAGAGGCGGCTCTTCACCCCCCCCCCCCTGCTCCAGTTCCGGCTGCCACACCGCCGGATGAGGCGGATGAGCTGAGAGTTGCATACTTCTACAATTTGGCGGCGCGAAGTTTTGGATTTGAAGAGATGTCTCTGGAAGAACTCCGCTCTGAACGTCGGCGTGAGAGGATGAAAAAGAGCTGTGCTACATCAGAATCAGAATATCCTTTTGGAACCGAACCAGCAGATCCGTCGCAGGACAAGGTCAGTCCATCTCCATGTGAGTCTTTTGACACCTTCTGGACGCCCGAACTAGCAGCTTTACACTCGGAGGTCGACACAAGCAGCGGCATCTTGATGGCTGGCAATCCCCCTCCTGAGTCAGCACACGCCATGTCCCCTGCTTCCTGGATATCAAACTCTGATTTCAGCACTGAACAAGATCCATGCGACTCTACTCACAGCTACTGGATGCCCGAGACACAGGTGTCAGACTCAAGCTTCTTGATGACCGCTGGCGATGATGCCCCTCTTGCGCCTGCTCATGGCTTGTCCTCTTCTTCTTGGATTTCAGGCTGCTTTTAGCGCCGAACAAGATCCATGCGAGGGTATTCACTGCTCTTGGATGCCCGAGATAGAGGCGCCACAGGTCGACACAGACAGCTTCTTGATGGCCGGCGATGCCCCTCCTGCTCCTTCTCACAGTGCACCAGGTTCGTCCTCTGCCTCTTGGTCAAGCAATAACAGCACGTCGTCCTGCTCCAGCGACAGCGAGCTCAGTTGGTTTCTTGGAGCACCAACTTGCGATGACGAGTTGAGCCGTGCTGTTGCCAGATTCACGAACAACTGCACCATGCCTTCTTCTCATGTTCTTGCACAAGTGACTGCGACGCCGTCTTGGTTGTGCATCCCTGACATTGGGAGTTGCTGATCAGTGGCCAATTGTGACTAGATTCTCTTGTTGTTGTTCGATGGATGGTAATAAACTTATGACAAGATCTCGCCTGGGACCTCTGATGTTCTTCGATCTGTTGTAGTCAGGAGAAGGATATAGCATGTCCAATTGCTGCAGTGACTGATGCCTTGATATGCTGTGTTTTTCTGGGATATCAAGCCTTCATGTAAATCGATTGATCTTGATTATTTGATTGTAGCCAAACATCTATTATTTTTGGTGTTTTGTTTGGATCAAGTAAATGTAACCTCAATGTGGAAATGCCAGATACTCATCAAAGAATTCTTTACAAGTCAAATTGTGCCATATTCATTTATGCTTTGTGAACTACCGAGGCTCTGTTTGGAACGAAGGAATAGAAAACACAGGAATGGGAAAAAACGTAGGAATGAGATGGTAGTGTAGTAGGAAAACAGAGGATAGGAAAAACACAGGAATTTCACCAGAAGGGTGTTTGGAACTGTGAGGAACCTCCAACCTAAACCCCATTAATTAGATCATCATCCATTGATCAATCTAATTAAAAAGACTTAACCCCGGTCGTTCTTAAGATGTGTCCCAAACAATGCCCAGGACGACACACCTCACTAGCACAAGTTAAACATATTCATTACACATAGCATTGCATACATAGAGTTCACCATACATAAAAGCATTCAAGTCTTACAAACCAAGTTCAAGTTTCATGTCTAAACATAAGGTTTTGCAGCGGAAGGTTTAAACATCGCTCTCATAGATATTACAACAAAATAAATGAGTTCACTCTCATGCCACAAGTGACTCATTAAGCATAGATAAACATTGGGCAGGTACTCCATGTCCGCACCTCCGTCAGCGGGGTAGAAGTACCCAAAGTCGGGCTCCGAAGGCACCTCACCTGTAATCAACTTAACGGCAGCACTGTTAGTACATTGCGTACTAGCAGCACTTATCCCAAAAATATACATTTGGTGGATGCAAGGGATTGTCAAGTTTTAATACCCAACTATGAAATAGCAAGCGGGTTTGTATAAGTGAGTAAGCAAAAGACATAGCTTCTATCCCTATATCATACACCAAAACATTTGCATAAGTAAAGTGATCATGTATCATCAACCATGAGCTTAATCTTCCATCAGCTCTCTCCGAAACTCTACGTTAAAGTCAAAATACATGAGCGTGTTCATATCCGAGAACGCGGCTATTGCAATAGATTTAGAACCCGGCAGGAGTGTACAACTTTTCCCGCACGAGGCGCAAGACCAACGACCATACCCTCGGCCTAGGATAAGTGTTAATTCATACCCTCAACCGTTCACATACCCCACCCGGCGATAAGAGGGTGGCCGGAGATGAATAGGGGTAACAGACACATGCCATCTACCCCTCATCACAACCCGTGTCAAACCGTCCCATAGCAAGGTCCGGCTTATGGTACTTGGCGTGCCCATCCCATACTAAGCATGTGGTTTATACGGTATGTACTCAAGTGTTAAAGCAATGATGCATCGGTCCTTAATCAATTCAAGCAAGCCTAACCAATTGAGATCCATCTCAATGGTCCTACATTATTTGCTTAAATCTCGACTCATATTCATGGTTGTTCATCTTTAAAATATTCCAACTATCCAAATATGAGATTAGACAAATTCCTATAGTCTCGCAAGAAGTGATGCCCTTGTCACCTCTCGACTTCTACCGGCTAAGCATGAATAAGCAATTAAGTTCGCATAAACCAACAAACATACTCAGCTAGAAGTTGACCTAGAGCTATAGCACATGTCTAATAGGTTCTACTCTAGTCATTACATATGAATTAATAGAGGGTAGCTTATGCACAAACAATAAGCATCTGACACTCATAAATAGTTTAGAAAAAGGTACCTGCCTTGTTGCTCAAAGGTCGCCTCCTCAACCACGGGATCCGGCCCGTACTCAACCTCTCCTTGTCCCGGCGTCTCGATCTCTACACGAATGCAATGATACTTGATAAATAAATATGACATAAAGAATTTGCAAAATGAGAAGCAAAGGATGTGACTAAATATGCGTTTAGAATGCCTTAGAATCATGTATAAACATACTTTACGCTGGAAACATAGATATATAAGTCAATTGTGTGACTTTCGGATCTTTCGACTCAAAATATCGGTTCATCCGGTTTTACACAGAGAATAACTGGATCTTCCGGGCAAAAAATCGGATCATCCGGTGCTACACAGAGAAGAACCGGATCTTACGGGCATGTACTGGAACTCAAAATCGGATCTTCCAGCTCTTTCCCGGATCTTCCTAATAGCCCAGCGACCGGAAAAGAAAAGTTCGTCGGTGGCGGCTCCGACCTCCGTTTTGGGTGCCGTTTGTTTCTATGGGTTCGTGAGAGTATCAAGCTTCTATTCCAAGTGATGGATTTGACATGCATTGAGGTTTATAAGCTCGAACTCATCAATGGTGGTTTTCTTCCAAGAAACTCCAAAACTCTAAACCTAGAGCAATGGGCAGTGGATCGAGAGGGGGAATGGCTCACCAGTGATGTGCACAACTCCAACAAGGGTCGCAGGTTGGTGTAGGGCGAGGAGGAGTGAGGCTTGCTTGTTCTTGACCTTGAGCTTGAAGAGGGGAGCAATGGGGAGGAAGGAGGAGCTTGGGGAAGCTTCTTGCTTGGGGAAGATGACGACGTGGTGGTGGTGCAGCTCGCCGGCGTCGAGCGCCGGTGACCCTCCGGCGAAGCTCAGGTGAGGTGGAGTGGTGGAGGAGTGGAGGAACCTTGGGGTCTAATCCCAACTAGAGAGAGGAAGAAGAGAGAGAGGGAGGGGAGCATAAATGAGAGAGGGAGAGGGAGGGCTGGTGTTCAGCTCTTCTTTGGACAGGTGGGCTGATAGGTGGGTCCCGCGGGGACACATGGCGGCTGTGCAACTGTTGATGTGTCAAATTAGATGCCAAAGATGATGATTATGAATGCTTCATGTTATGCTTAAAATTTTTGGGTTGTTACAAATCTACCCCCCTTAGAAGAATCTCGTCCCGAGTTTCAAGCATGGTTAGTGAAGAGCTAAAAGATGGATAGCAGATTTTTGAAACTCACATATTGCTGAGGAGATTAGGATATAGTTGTCGAAGTTGGTCTTCTAGCTCCCAAGTTGCTTCTCACTCGGAATGGCGACTCCATTGCACTTTGACAAATTTGGTGGTCTTGTTCTTTGTTTTCCTCTCAGCTTGATCAAGAATTCTAATGGGATGCTCTTGATAAGAGAGATTGGGTTGAATTTCTAATTCTTCAACATTGATGGCCTCCGTGGGCACTCTCAAGCATTTCTTCAATTGAGAGACATGGAACACATTGTGGATGGAAGATAGAGATGATGGAAGATCCAAATGGTGTGCTACCTTGCCCCTCTTTGCCAAAATCTGGAATGGGCCAACATAGCGAGGAGCCAACTTGCCCTTTTCCTGAAATCTTTGGGTGCCCTTGAAAGGTGTGACTTTTAGGTAAACATGGTCACCCACTTCGAATGACAATTCTCTTCTCCGACGATCGGCATAGTGTTTTTGGTGAGATTGGGCAGTCTTTAATCTTTCTTGAATGATTTTAACCTTAGCTTCGGCCTCCATGACAATATCCGGACGAAAGTGGAAACGTTCTCCGGGCTCAGACCATTTGAGGGGAGTTCTACAATTCCTCCCATATAGTGCCTCATATGGTGACATGCCAATACTTGCTTGATAACCATTGTTGTAGGAAAATTCAGCAAATGGCAAACAAGTGTCCCAGCTTTTCTCATAGATGATTGCACAAGCTCTCAACATATCTTCAAGAATTTGATTTACCCGCTCGGTTTGTCCACCGGTTTGAGGATGATAAGCCATGCTAAAAGTGAGTTCGGTGCCCATTGCTTGGTGAAGGCTTTCCCAAAAACGAGCAGTAAATTGAGAGCCTCTATCTGACACAATGGTCTTGGGGATTCCATGGAGACATACAATTTTTGTGAGATAGAGTTCAGCATATTTATCCATGGAATAATTAGCTTTGACTGGAAGGAAGTGTGCAGATTGTGAGACGGTCCACAATGACCCAAATAGAGTTATATCCATGGAGGGTGCGAGGCAAACCAGTGATGAAGTCCATAAAGATGTCTTCCCACTTCCAACATAGAATAGGGAGAGGTTGGAGAGTTCTAGCCGGCTTGAGATGTTTGGCCTTCACCCTCCGGCAAACATCACACTCGCCCACATAACGAGCAATTTCTCTTTCCATGCGAGACCACCAAAATTTCTTTTTCAAGTCTTGATACATTTTATTGCCGCCCGGGTGGATGGAGAATTGGGACTCATGAGCTTCATCAAGAATTTTCTTTCTAAGCTCAAAATTCTTAGGCACCACTAGCCTCTTTCCAAACCAAAGGATTCCTTGTTTGTCCAATCGGAAGCATCTTCCCTTCTTTTTCGGTAATATTTCTTTTATGTTATCAATGTACTTGTCTCCCCCTTGGGCTAGCTTAATTTCTTCTATGAGGTCAGATGTGATCACTAGAGTAGCAAGTGACCCATGCTCCAACATAGTGAAATTGAGCTTTCGAAGATCTCTACAAAGAGTGTCAACTCCGGAACGGACAAGCAAACAATGGCATTGTGCCTTCCTACTCAAGGCATCAGCAACTATATTCGCCTTGCCGGGGTGACAGTGAATCTCCAATTTATAATCTTTAATTAATTCCAACCATCTTCTTTGCGTCATGTTGAGCTCAGATTGGGTGAAGATATATTTGAGACTTTGATGATCAGTGAAGATATTGCATGGTTTGCCAAACACATAATGACGCCAAATTTTTAGAGCATGCACCACTGCGGCAAGCTTAAGATCATGAATGGGATAATTCTCTTCATGGCGCTTTAATTGACGTAAAGCATAGGCAATGACTCGACCTTCTTGCATGAGAACGCAGTCAAGACCAATTCTTGAAGCATCACAATATATGTCAAAGCTCTTGGTGATATCCGGTTGAGAAAGAACGGGAGCGGTCGTGAGCTTGGTCTTCAGAGTTTGGAAAGCTTTTCACAAGCCTGGGTCCACTTGAAAGGAACATCTTTCTTGAGTAACTCGGTCATAGGCTTGGCAATTTTAGAGAAATTTTCTAAGAACCTGCGATAATATCCGGCAAGTCCAAGAAAACCTCTCACTTGCTTCAAAGTTTTAGGCTGCTCCCAATTTAACACATCTTGCACCTTGCTTGGATCAACCTCAACTCCATTTTCAGATATTATGTGCCCAAGGAAAGCAACCTTTTTAAGACAAAATTCACATTTGCTAAACTTGGCATAGATACGATGATCACGGAGCCTTTGAAGAACAATGTGGATATGCTCAGCATGCTCTTCCTCGGTCTTTGAAAATATGAGAATATCATCAATGAAGATAATCACAAAGACATCAAGTTCTTCAAAGAATATTGAGTTCATCAAGTAATGAAATGAGCCGGGGCATTGGTTAGCCCAAAAGACATCACCTTGTACTCATAAAGTCCATATCTAGTGGATAAAGCCGTTTTGGGAATATCTTCCTTGTGGATCTTGATTTTATGATAACCCAAACGGAGATCAATGTTGAAAAAGAATTTTGCACCCACTATTTGATCAAAAAGGATATCAATCCTAGGAAGGGGATTTTGTTCTTCAGCGTCACTTCATTCAAAGGACGATAATCTACCATCATTCTCAAACTATGATCCTTCTTCTTCACAAATAAAGCCGGACATCCCCAAGGAGAGGAGCTCGGTTGAATAAATCCCTTGTCAAGTAATTCTTGGAGTTGTTTCTTCAATTTAACCAATTCATCCGATGGCATTCGATATGGTCTTTTAAAAATCGAGGCCGTCCCAGGGAGTAAGTCAATGACAAACTCGATGTCCCGGTCGGGAGGCATCCCCGGTAATTCTTCGGGAAAGACATCCAGAAATTCACACACTACCGGAATTGCCTCTAACCCCGGCATGACAATAGCATTGAGTGCATAAATTTTTGGACCATCCCTTTTGTGTAGAAAAAGAGCCACCCATGCTCCGGTGGGGTGAATGAGCTCAACGGAGCAGGGATTGCATCTAATAACCCCATGATTTTTTATCAACCAATTCATCCCAATTATAACATCCAAATCATCCAATTTTCAATGACTAGGAAATTTACGGGAAAGGTGAGTCCCATAATTTCAAGATGAGCTAACTTGACCACTTCATTAGTAACTAGAATTGCCCCGGGTGCATCAATGTGAAATTTAGTGGATACTTGTTCAATAGAAAACTTGTGCTTTATGGCATATCTTCTACTCATGAATGAATGTGATGCACCGGAATCAAATAATGCTCAGGTATTAATGGAGCTGATGGAAACCATACCAACAAGCACTTGTTCATCCTCATGGGCTTCCTCGGCCGAAATGTGGTTCAATTTTACCTTCCTTGGAGCTTGATAATTTTTATTCCCTTGCTGGTTTGGTTGAGGTGGGTTGCCTTGATTGGGAGCATTAGCAACTCCACCTTTCTTTGGAGAGGGGCAGTCCCGGCTGATGTGTCCCTGCCCCCCCCCACACACACAATTGTAGCATGGTCCACAGGACACAAAACTACCACCACCACCACCCGGCTGCCCCGCAGAATGCTGAGCTTGATATTGGGGTGCCGGAGGGCGATGAGCCATCCACATAGGCTGGGGAGCGATGTGGTTTGTACGGTATGTGCTCAAGAGTCAAAGCGATGACGCATCGGTCCTTAATCAATTCAAGCAAGCCTAACCAATTGAGATCCATCTCAATGGTCCTACATTACTGGCTCAAATCTCGACTCATATTCATGGTTGTTCATCTTTAAAATATTCCAACTATCCAAATATGAGATTAGACAAATTCCTATGGTCTCGCAAGAAGTGATGCCCTTGTCACCTCTCGACTTCTACCGGCTAAGCATGAATAAGCAATTAAGTTCGTATAAACCAACAAACATACTCAGCTATAAGTTGACCTAGAGCTATAGCACATGTCTAATAGGTTCTACTCTAGTCATTACATATGAATTAATAGAGGGTGGCTTATGCACAAACAATAAGCATTTGACACTCATAAATAGTTTAGAAAAAGGTGCCTGCCTTGTTTCTCAAAGGTCGCCTCCTCAACCACGGGATCCGGCCCGTACTCAACCTCTCCTTGTCCCGGCGTCTCGATCTCTACACGAATGCAATGATACTTGATAAATAAATATGCATGAAGAATTTGCAAAATGAGATGCAAGGGATGTGACTAAATATGCGTTTAGAATGCCTTAGAATCATGTATAAACATACTTTAAGTTGGAAACATAGGTATATAAGTCAACTGTGTGACTTTCGGATCTTCCGACTCAAAATATCAGGTCATCCGGTTTTACACAGAGAAGAACCGGATCTTCCGGGGAAAAAATCGGATCATCCGGTGCTACACAGAGAAGAATCAGATCTTCCGGGCATAAAATCGGATCTTCCAGGCATGTACTGGAACTCAAAATCGGATGTTCCGGCTCTTTCCCGAATCTTCCTAACAGCCCGGTGACCGGGAAAGAAAAGTTCGCCCGCGGCGGCTCCGACCTCCGTTTTGAGTGCTGTTTGTTTCTATGGGTTCGTGAGAGTGTCAAGCTTCTTTCCAAGTGATGGATTTGACATGCATTGAGGTTTATAAGCTCGAACTCATCAATGGTGGTTTTCTTCCAAGAAACTCCAAAACTCTAAACCTAGAGCAATGGGGAGTGGATCGAGAGGGGGAATGGCTCACCAGTGATGTGCACAACTCCAACAAGGATCGTAGGTTGGTGTAGGGCGAGGAGGAGTGAGGCTTGATTGTTCTTGACCTTGAGCTTGAAGAGGGGAGCAATGGGGAGGAAGGAGGAGCTTGGGGAAGCTTCTTGCTTGGGGAAGATGATGACGTGGTGGTGGTGCAGCTCGCCGGCGTCGAGCTCCGGCGACCCTCCGGCGAAGCTCCAATGAGGTGGAGTGGTGGAGGAGTGGAGGAACCTTGGGGTCTAATCCCAACTAGAGAGAGGAAGAAGAGAAAGAGAGGGAGGGGAGTATAAATGAGAGAGGGAGAGGGAGGGCTGGTGTTCAGCTCTCCTTTGGACAGGTGGGCTGACAGGTGGGTCCTGCGGGGACACGTGGCGGCTGTGCAACTGTTGATGTGCCAAAGTAGACTACAGGATCTTCCAACTCGGAGCCGGATGATCCGAAAAATTAACATTTTATTGGTAAAAATATTTTTTTATACCAACTAGAGGCCTCTTAAAAATAAGAAACAATTTTATAGATGCCAAAGATTATGCTTATGAATGCTTCATGTTATACTTAAAATTTTTGGGTCGTTACAGGAACGGAGGAATATGTATCACAGGAATTAGAAAACATCCAGGTGATAAAAATGAAATAGGGCAAATAAATTAGTTAACAGCGCCTAATGCACACTGTTCCTCTTTCTACTCGAATCGCATCTTCATCCCTTGCCAACGCCAAGGCCCTTACAACTAAACGCAACGACTGTCTAATGGAGAGTGCTCAATCTAGTCGCAACATCACCTTCAAGGTTGGAGCCGCGGCAGTAGCAAGGTACCAGGTACGAAGGTGCTCCAGCGGCAAGGTGGGCTCGAAACTGCCAAAATGAAGGAGAGCTGGAGCTGCAGTACACGACAGCCGCACTTGCTCAGCGGTGCAACAAGCTCAAGCTGTACCGGGCTACCGGCGGTGTGAGATACTATCGAGGTCGTCACAGAGTAGTTAGCCTCTTCATCCCACGCAGGAAGATTTTTCCAAGAGCTTGAGGTGGATGTTTTCTTTCCTCCATTCTGTATAGGAATGCCAGACTTGTCCGGAGGAACTGTGAGATTGATTCCTCCGTTCCAAACACCAAGTGACGTTATCAAAACACAGGAACTCCATTCCTTTGAAATTCCTTTAGAAATCCTCCGTTCCAAACGAAGCCTGAATGAAATAGTAAAAAGTGGACTTGCGTTACCGTTCCGTTCTCCCGATTTGCATCTCATCCGTCTTCCGCATCTGCACGTATATGCGAGTCCACCATTCTCGTGCATCGATGCCTCTGCTTGTGATCGAGCAGATCGTGCTGCTTGTGACCGGGCCTGTGGAATCCTTCAGGTTCCATCCCAATTCCAAAGCACACTGGGAATGCACAGTGGGGCGCGTTGGCTGCGGTTGCCAACAAGTTGATCAACGCCTATGTGAGTGTGAGGTTCGATGAGTTACCAGCATCTACCACAATGCTTTCAAATCAAAATACGAAAAACCGTAAGAAAAGTAGAAAACAGAGCTATCGGCTGGGCTGCCCAAGGAAAGCATTGTGGTTCGAAATCGTGGCCGTCTGCCCTCCTGCACGGAACGGAGGCAGTCTACGAGGGTTGACCCGATAACATTTGTTGGCGGCAACAAGTGCCGCGCTGCGCGCATACAAAACAGGGATGTAGGGTTTGGATCATCTCTAGCAATTTCCATTTCTCTAATCCAAATACCATATCCTTAAATAAAATGGAGAGTTTATTCTCTCTGTTCCAAATTATTAGCCATCATGTCTTTTTACCAGATCATTGAAGATCCTATGAATTTAGACAAGTGTCGTGTTTAGATCAAAAAGTTCTTTTGGACTTTACTATTTATCCCTCTCAGAAAACACGCTTTTCAGAAAAGTTCCCCTCCAATTCCCTTCAACTTTCCTATTCATTTCTTTTACAGAACACGCTTCCTAGAAAAAAGTTCTTTTTTACCCCACCAAACTAAACACGCTAAAGTATGTCTAGGTTCTTATAAGACGCCATGAACTTAGACACTCAAAATGGTACCTAGGATAATACTAATGAGTGAGATTGTTGTTGGAGATAACATTTATTATATTGTTCATATAAGACGCCATGAACTTAGACATTCAAAAATATCTCTCCCAATAATATATGAAAGTGATATTAGAACATCCCAATAACATTTATTATATTGTTGGAGATGCTCCTAGGCCCTCACATAGGCAACCAAAATCAGATCACCAAGGTGCCACCAAGATAAATGGAAGCAGTTGAACACAACAGATAGAGAAATCAATAATTCAATGCTACTTCTCTAAAGTGAGGGTTCTATGTACAACCATGTCCAACAGGCACATCCTAATTATCATTACCTAGACAAGCAAACAAACCAACATAAGAATCATAGCCAGGTCTACATCAGAAACCAGTGCAAATTACACTCTTCCGCAGAGAACACTAAGACCAAGTTCAAAGAAGCTGATGCCGGAGCTGTTGGTTCTCCCGTCTTAATTGCTGCACTTCCTTTGTCAGGCCTTCCACCTTCTCCAAGACCAAGTTCAGCACGCCCGACATTTCCATCTGTCGGTTTCAGCAAGATCCATTATATGAAAAAAAAAAAGGAATTAAGCCAAAAAGGTACAGAAAAGATTGAGCACAAATAGCCTACAATCATATTGACATGCTAGGTATTGGCTCAGAACCTCGGACAAAGTATTGAAGGAGGCAAATTTAGCAAACGTGCATGCTCATCTAGTAACAATTATGATTGTTCAAAAGGTATCCAAGCGCAAAAGAATAGCGAGCTGCCCATCAAAAGTGCCATAGTTTATTACAGTAGGTACCTTATATATGCCTAGGGGCAAAACGGTAGGTACAGGTAGATAAAGGGATAAGTGCTCAATTAGTCTATTGTATTTTCTTCCACTTTTTTCCCAAGGTGTGGAAATTAAAAAAAAAAAAGTACCTTGGATAGGGAAATTAAAGCAGTACACTACCGAGTACAAATATAAAAAGAACCAAATGCAATTATGGACACAGACATGCATAAAACCATGAAAATAAACATTTTAATGTATGCATGACAGCAGCAACGAAATATAGTTTCCACATTCATAATTTTCATGTAATTTTTAGCAATAAACCAGGACAGATCATCAGTAAAACTGCAGCACATTTTCATCATAAAGAAAGAAACATTTCTGACAACATGTTATGCAAAGTGGTATTCTACAAAACTACTGTAGCATCAAGAGGCATTTTCTGATAGACAAGGTAGGATATCGCTGTACTCTAGAATCTATCTGGTTATGTGGCGTAGCCTTATAAGCTCACATCACCAGGAACGTCATCATTTATGGCAACTAATACATTGTTTCAAAGGAAAGAATGTGGTATGCATGGCAAAGGAAAGCACAAGTGGTGGACAGACATAAAATCAGGGAACTGTGGCTACTATTATTTTATTTCTGTTGATATTTCCTAATGAAAAGATGTGGCTCATTTAATCCTTCATAATGAGGCTTCTTCTGATTGCTATCAATGCTCATGGGCATGAGCTAGAACTAGAGGTAGAAGAGAACAAGAGCTTGAATGCTGCGTCAAAAATACCAGCTGAACCATTCTTCACACTTCTATGCAATGAAGAAAGTACAAAAGTGCTGTTTGCCATACTGGCTACAGTGAACACCATACCATCCAATAACTACAAGTACTGCTTATATCACCTACTAGTTCAACTAGCAGCATGGCTGCACTATCTACTGCCTGGTATTCAACAGTTCAAGACATGAACCCCTCCTAAAGATAATGTCCAAGTAAAAGAACAGCACAAGATTTTACACCAACACTAACAGATCTGGTCTAGGTGAAAGCCCACCCCACCAACGGGAGAAAAAAATCCTCATTATACAGAGCTTGCATTGGAGCAGGCTATATATGTGTGTCATTAAAGAACAAAAGGAAGCAAGCCACTAAGCTGGGACTCAAATTTGAATCTATCAAGTGGAAACCTGAAGAAGAAAGCAACTCCACTACATAGATCTACTAATTTACCTCCTGCATGTGAAACTGTCTTAGAAGTTCAATGTGGAGATTCCTCACATCCTCATGGATGGACTTCTGAACAGATCCAAGAGACTCTTCAAGCATGCGCTGCACATACTGAAGTGAGAAGGAAGAAGCTCCCTGTGGATCGGTTGAAGAACCTGTGTTTGCTGATTGAGGTGGCACTACTCCCTAATAAAATACAATATAGCCAATTCATTGCTAAAATCATGCTGCTAAAACATTTTATAGTCATATTATTACATGAGTAAATAAGAAATTCTTACATTACTTGCCAGAGGACTTGCAGATGTAGAGGCAGTTGCAGCCTCTTGTCTTGACAAGAGACTACTGAGCAACTCATCCTTTGTTTCTGCTCCCGTCTTCTTTGATTTTGTTGAGCCAAACGCTGAAGCTAATCCGTCACTAAAAACAGAGGATGAGCTCATTCTATCAGTATATGTTGTGGGTTTCCACATAGAACTGGATTGTGCTGCTCCTGGTTGATCAGGGTTCAAGGATGACACAGCCTTTGAACCATAGGATGAGGGAAGTGAACTCTGAAGGTTGGGAGCAGATGCATCCAGGGTAGAATTTGCATTGCTCAAGAGGCCCTTATTTTGTAGATTCATTAAAATGTTGCTTGTTAGAGAACCCTTTAGTAATTGGCTGGAGGCTGAAGATGAATCTTGTAAGGCTGTAAATGCCAAGCCACCTGTCGAAAAGGCTGAAGCCCCAAAGCGTGAGATCTGTTGACGTTGAATTAGCCTATCTGGTAATGCATTTCCAGTTGCTGTCTCTGGTGAAGATATAGACAGCTCACTCTTCCATGATGGCATGGATGTAGTAGTCATAGATGAGATGCTGTCCTGTACAAAGGAAACATTTATAACATACAAAAGGAAAGGGTGGGTTAGATGAGCTATGCTTCCGCAATGAGACATATGCCCCTCAATAATAACATAAGTTTTCCATGAAGGACCTGTCTTGAAGTTGCAGTAGACCTCCAATCCGAGATTGGATGAGGCTCATCATTGCTTTCCATATACGGAAACTTCCTAGTTGTCAACAATTTCTTGTCTCCTGGTTTATCATCTTTCTTTGTATCATTGCTTCCATGTTCATCCCACAAGCTGCCACTTGATGGTGTGAAAGGCTGGACATCAACAAGTGGAGAAAAGACATCCATATCATCCTTCAGATTATAGTTACTACGAGGAGCCTGTAGCTTTGATAATGGTCCTCCAGATAATGGGCGAGTTCTATATGGAGTTTCATCCAGGGTAGAAGTGCTTGCTGTCAAAGAAGAGCGAAGACCTGAAGTCACTACTCCAGAAGAAAAACTTGTGGGTGTTGCGGAAGGCAAGGGATCTGGCATGAGAACAGACTCTTCACTAATTCCCCCCAGAAGAGCAACTTCAGAAGAACTGTTCTCATTAACAATAACAGGCTTCGACCGTTGCCAACATAAACCAGTCACAGCCTGAAATTCCATATTCAAACAGGTTAAAAGAAAACAAGACACAGTAGAGTGTATACGTAGGAATTTTCTGAAGCAGGTATATGTCAAAGCCCTATCACTTAACAGATTGGCATGACAACGATTCAGCAAATGTTGTATTTAAACAGAAGCTGCATATGTGCAGGCAGGCATACCATATCAGGCTCCATAACATAACTACTAGCGTACACTATTCAATAAAATTAAATCTAAGTTACATTATATATTTCAAATACCACAGAATAGTTTAAAAACAAATTTGAGGAAACACTAAGTAGTAGGAAGGAAGACTGAATTGCCCAATATTAAGTAGTATATTAGAATTGCCAAAACTACCCTCAACTAAAAACAATTATATGACATTGTTGTATTGGGAAGCATACAAAACTACAAAAGTAATACCAAAAGGTGAAAAGCGTTCGTATCATAACGAGGAAACAAAACACTTCTATAGGTCAGCCAAAGCCCAATACAGAAGTTCCAATTATACTTGAACTACATTTGCAAAAACATTTGCTCAATTAATATAAAATAACAGTATTCATTGCCATATAACTTGTATACAAGTAGAAGTGCTAGACCATTGTGTACAAATCTAATATACAAACTACCACTGGAAACAACATTCTCTACTAGCACAAAATCTAATAACACATAATATAAAATAACAGTATTAGTCGCCATATAACTTGTATACAAGTATAAGTGCTAAACCATTGTGTAGAAATCTAATATACAAAATAACACTGGAAACAACATTATCTATAAGTTAACAATAATTTGAGCATGCCAAAGAATGAAAAACTAGTTGTCGTTTAGAGGTTCCTCACCTCAGAACTATTGTAAGCACGAAGAATGGTCAATGGCTGAGGTTTTCCTCGAACATCATAGAATACCACACGCCCACTATTTGTACCTGCTGCTAATATAGTACCATCATCATTATATGCCAATGAGGAGAATGGGGCCTCGTGAGGAATAGTGTGTGTTGGTCTTCTTGACCCTGAATCTAGTGTGTATAACTTCTTGTCCAGGCCAACTGTAGTAATTATCTACTAGCACAAAACATAAACATCAATTCTGGGCAAAGCATTACTCATTCAGAAATGAAACACCAGTTGTATTTATAACTACAAAACCTTATCACTGGATGGCGAGATACAAACACCACTTGTGGGTGCAGAATGTTGTTTCAGCCATGACATCTGCAGAATAGGGACTAATAAATTTCAGAATATTCCAACAAGTACCAGGCCGAATTAAGCCGATAAGCAGAATAAGTCACCAGATATAGCAAATGTCATGGTATCACTTGTTTTACATTTCCTCGAACAAACAACATAAACCAGGGCATATATAAATAGATTAAAATGTTAAGTGAGTTAAGTTTTCTAACAAACTACCGGAGACAACATAATGAAGAATGAATCTGATAAATTGTCTAATACCATTCAACACCTTAAAGAACATTCATTACTGCTGCATAAAGGAAAATTCAAGATGAGTGCTGCATATGCATTATTTCATGGTACCTAAATCACATCTTCAAAAAATAAATGAAACAAGAAAATCCGATTAATCCTCTGAAAAATTAATAATCCTGTGATGGAAAACAAAATATAGCAACCAATGTTCTAAGATGCACCCTGTTGCATCCACCTAAGAAATAGTCATGATCCTGCCTCTGAATTTGGTGACAGCAAAAAGCTAGTTGGTCAGCAGACCTAAGAAGTTAAAGGTGGCGCTCAGCAAAGACAAAGGCAGAAGGCAGGTTTAGCACAGAAGGTAGGTGAGCGAGAGGCCGAAGAGTGACCAGCAATTGGAACTAGGAATGTGGTTTGGGCAGTTGGTCTTAGGGTTGTTCAACATTAGGAAACCAATCACTCATCTCCTCAACCCACTAGACAAATACAGCCTCAGAACAAGTCGCTGTGGCCAAACTATAGCTCCATCCCTGTTTGTATTACTTCAACCTGCATGCCCAGCTAGCTGCCAAAGGTGTTCTAAACAAAGAGCTTACATAGCTTCCATATTGGCATCACAAAAGGCCATACTGCACAGCAATAGTATGATGATTTGCACAAGTAAATGATTATATGATATGCATCGATAAAACTACTGTCTAGTTTTAAGAAAATATCATCAAATAACTTTTCTCCATACAATAAGCTATCTTCAAGATTGCACTTATTTATTTTAATGCTAAACTATGTAACACTAAAACGATTGAAGAATATAGAACAATTAGCACCATATGAATTTTGGTGTACCTTCGGAGATTTTGCAGTTGTATCCCAAAGATGCACAGAACCATCATCTCCTGCTGTCACCAATAAATGCCTACTGTTTCGTGAATAATCAAGCACTCTCAGGACCTGACCTTGCATAAATAATATAGAAAAAACTAAGAATTCAGAAAGGTTAAATACAAAATTCTGATACTCCTAGGGCCTATTATTAAGGGCTGAAGAGATGGGCATTTTACAGCAAAACACAAAAAAAGCAAACAATTACCTGTCCATTTGGATCACTAAGTTCAGCAGCACGTGCTCCAGAAGCAAGATTATGAAGAATGAGATCCCCCTTCATGCTGATCGATGCCAAATGTTCATCTTTGCAGTTATACATTACACCAGTGATTGTGTCAGTGTGACCGCTGAGCCATTTGATACATCTCTTCCGCTGCAAATCCCATATTCTAACAATATGGCCACTTCCACCAGAGCAAAGATATCGAGAACCTTTGTTGCTAAAACTGATAGAATAAATGCACTCCTAACAAGAAAATATTGATTGTCAGGCTCAGCCACATGCTCGTGTTTAGTAAATAAAGGTTTGAAATATCATCAGATAATTATTCAGTAATGTCCACTTAGCCCCCTAAATAAAAGCTTTAATTGAATTACTCCCCTGAACAATTTCAATTGCTCCAATCTACCACTAACGGGATTTTTTTTCCTCCATATACCAACTGAACTTCAGGTTCAGATTTTGTAGGGTGATATATGACATCATAAATTATGTTAGAAAAATATAATAAGAATTTTTCGTGGTTCTTTTCACACGATAGGATCATTTTATACTAAATTACCCAGACATACAAAATTGCATGACGAAAAATTCGTGTAAGTATGTAATATCACCTCACAAAATCTGAACTTACAACTCAAATTTTACACGGAGAAACAAAAAAAGCCAAATCTCAATAGGGGATAAGTAGATTGGACCAATTCAGTATTCAAAGATCTCGAGGAAGTAAATTGAGCCAGAATCTTGTTCAGGGGTAAAACAAGCAAAGCGGATAGTTCTAGTAAAACTTTCCTTAATTTTAACTTGATAACTACTTTTTTAAAGTAAAGACATGGGTCCAGAGCAGGCAATTAGCCTAAATTTTGCCTGTGATTACTGCATTAAATTAAATAAAGGAAATAAGGATAAGAAATCAATAATCTATATAGCAGCCTCTATGAAATTTCCAGGCAGGCATTAATGATAGATAAACAAATAACAGTTTTGAAATATGCTATTAGATTCCCAGTGAGATATATTACATCCAAACAAGCAGCACCTACATGGCTGTAAGGAGTGATTTGTGAGAACAAAGTCAACTAATGTGCTGATACCTCTATGTCATCACCACGATCAATATTGGATGTTGGTAGCTGTCCTACATTTTGACCTTTTTTATGCCACAATGAGATCTTTTTATCATCCCCAGCACTTGCTACAATTAGATCTGCAAGTTAAATGCAAATGGCTGTCAGTGCTCATGCTCCTAGTTGCAGCTTAACAATACAGTTCAATTGGGAACCATTTTTCCTAATATAGAACTTGACCTCTTATCAAAAGACATTCAGTTATGAAAACACAATGGTAGACCAAATATAAGAAAACACATGTTTGGCTAAAAGAACAGGATTATTTTTTAGTCTTCCTATTCCAAGCATTGAAAAAAATGTGCTATAAAGCTTTCTTGCACCAACTGCAGGAAAGAAATGGATATCCTGTCATTCACCATAACAGGTCATTGGTTGTGGTTGCAGTACAGACAAGCTCTATAACATTATGGAAAGAGCAGAAGCTGATGTTTTGGCAAGATTGATCAAGGATATATTGCAACTAATTCCAAGCATTAGCTCTTTCAGGAAAAAAAATCAAGCATTAGCTATCCAAAACTAACATCTGTGGTAGGCTAATTTTGCTAGGGTACAAAGAATACTACTTGTAGTGTTTGGTTCTGTATGGTGAAGCTCCAAATTCAGCTTAAGGCCAACAGAAATTGAAGATCGTTGGATATTACTGAGCAATATTTTAATTCAAAGACAGCAGTATTAAGTAACCACAAGCACAACCCAACCAAAAGCATGTGCAGAGCAATTCAAAATAAACTGCCCATGGAGAAAGCGCGACCACAATAAAAGTCAGCTTGCTAGGTGAATCTCCAATAGAAGTTTCTCTGAAGAACAAAATTAACAAAGATAGCAGACACAATTCTATCCAGAAAGTAAAGAAGCCAGAGCCATTGTGTGTGTTCTCGTAGCTCGAAAATAAATTGCGCCACAATACAACCAGAATGTAGCAACAATAGCAGCCGCCCCCATTCCACAATTGCACCACAATACAGGGTAACAGAGGGGACAGGAGAGTCTTGCCACAATTAAACCAGAATGTAGCAAGCGACTCCCGACGAAGAACCCCAAGGGCTGGACTGAATCAGCCAGCTCGTAGCGGTACGGAGATCGCAGCGTCGGCGGATCCTCGCGCAATGGAGGAAAGCTACCAACCAAACTCAGGAGATCCGACTACCCGAGAGGAGAGAGGCGATAGAGGGGGGACGCTCACTGGTGTGGTTCCACTTGGCGGCGTTGACGGGGTTTCCCGGCGAGGGGGTGTAGGCGAGGACGCAGGGGTCGCCGGACTCCACCGTGACGTCGAAGAGCTTCACCGTGTCGCCGCCGCACGTCGCCAGAAGCGGCGCCGCTGGATCCACGAACCCCATCGGGACACGGCCGGCGATGGCTCGCGGGCTTAGGGTTCCGGAGGGAGGGAGGGGAGGGGAGGCGCGCGGCCGCGTGGAGCGAAAGGACGAACGCGGAGGGGGCTCGGCCGGCCGGTGCGGGAGAATTCATCACATTCCTCCCGCTTACAGAACCCGCTTCCTAACACGACCTACAGTACTTTTCTGGACCTACAGTACTTTTCTCCCAATCTAAACTCACCTTTAGGGCAAAGCTAATAGAGACGCCGGTTGTTGGCGTCTCGTGCCTATGTGTGGTTGTGGGACCCATGACCTATTAATGGGCTGCTCTACCTTGGCAAAAACAATAGCCAATAGAAGCATCACAACCACGCTGGTGGTCACAAATGGTACATACGCCCGTTCGGCGCTAACGAGTCGCAAGTCGCCCCTTCATTCATTCTACTATACTTGCTCTTAGACAGATGTACTCTCTCCGTCCCATTAAAACTAGGAAAAAGTCTATTTTTGGCCATCGAACTATCGTATGGGTTTGGTTTTGACCATCGAACTTCAAAACCAGGAATCTTTGACCACTCAACTCTTAAAACCGTTCATATTTGACCATCCAGTAGTTTTGGTGGGTGGTTTTGCTTGCTAGGATGCCATGTGGCGGTAGGACCCACCTGTCAAGTGCCCTTTCCTTTTTATCTCTCCTCTCTTTCCTCACTTTCTCTCTCTTCGTCTCATGGCCGACGATGTCGCCGTCGTCCGCCTCACCTCATGCCTCAGCATTCGAGCCCTACTCCACCAACCATCACTACGACCGCCGAAGCGAGGCGGGGTTGCCGACGGAGGCAGGAGACCTCGTGGGGGTAGAGAGCGAGGGTGAGCAGAGAGATCACTGGAGAGAGGGCCCTGCAGGTCGCCTAGCCGGAGATGGAGGCCTTGCCGGCCCGCGGAGACGACGAGTAGAGGAGGAGCGCGCCGCCTCCCTCATACTGCCGCACCACCACCAACCGGTATAGGAGCAGAGCACACCGGCGGCCGACAGCTCCAAATCGAGGCCCCAAATAGAATCGAATCGAATCAAATCGAAACCCCAGAGCCGCCTCCGCTTCCCGTCGCCTAGCCACCAGCCTTGCGGAGCAGGGAGGAGCGACAAAGCTCCTCGCCTGACATCGGCGCTCGCTGCCACCTCTCGTGGAGGAGAGAGAGAGCTCTAGGTAGCAACAGCCATGGCGGCGCGTGGCGAGGAAGGAGAGGCACGATCCACCGGTGCTGCTGCCGCTCGTAGGTCCCGCCGCCACCGGCGCCGCCGCTGACAGCAAGGCGCGAGAGGAGACAGGGGAAGAAGAGATGAGAAAAGAGGAGAGAGAGGGAGGGGGAACAAAAAGGGAGGAAGGAGAACAGTATGACAGGTGGGTCCAACGTGATGATATGGCTTCTAGGTCCACTGTGGCAGTCAAAACCAGCCAAAGCGGGAGCAAAACAGGTGTGATGGCCATTTCTATCCGGTTTGCATAGTTTAATAGCCAAAGATTTCTGGTTTAAAAGTTCGATGGTCAAAACCAAACCCGCACGATAGTTCGATGGCCACAAATAGACTTTATCCTTAAAACTACACTTCTAGCATTTGAAGCGAAAATTTAGTAGTGAGAGAAAATTATACTGCTATCCCTCTGCCATGTTTCTAATCTGGAGCGTTCTAGAGAAAAATCTCACGATTGAGTGTTGCTCATTCGATGGGTTCTGCTCGTAGGATTTTTTTTTAAGTGAGACCACGTGTTCTCCTCTAGTTGGTGCAACACCAGGCTCCAACGGGCGTAGGCCCTGGACTGGCAGCATGTACCGTGCAGTATATGTTAAGCTATGCAGTAAATTTGGGACAAATTTCAAATGCTCCAAGTGCAGTAAATACGGGACGGAGGAAGTACTCGTATTGTTTTGTAACTGCACAGCAAGCAATATATATGCTTCGATCGAAGCGTAAACATCTGCGCAAGTGAAACACGTTGGGGGCATCTTGCCTCGTCATTCCTGTGTACGAACACAACACTCCTGCCCAGGAGTCATATTACTCCGTACCGTCCAACACATTCTTCGCTGATCAAGTTGTTGGGCAGGGGCAACCCCAGGCCGTGTGGTCGTGTGGAGCAACCTCACGGCAACCGCTGGTGTGCAGTGTACATTCATTATTGATTGCTCGATCACGAGAATAGTGGACTCTTTTTTTTTTTCTTCTTATGGTGGACTCGTACGTGCAGATGCTAATGCAAATCGGGAAATCGGAACGGTAAGACTAGTCCACATTTTACTATTTCATTCAGTAGTTCACACACAGCTTAAAAATAAATATGGCACAACTTGACTTGTAATGAGTTCTTTGATGAGAATCTGACATTTCCACGTTGAGGTTCCATTACTTGATCCAAACAAAACACCAAAAATAATAGATGTTTCAATACAATCAAATAGTCAAGATCAATCGATTTACATGAAGGCTTGATATCCTAGCAAAAAAACAGCATATCAAGGCATTAGTCACAGCAGCAATTGAACATGCTATATCCTCCTGACTAAACAACCGGTCGAAGAACATCAGATGTCCCAGGTGAGGTCTTGTCGTAAGTCTGTCATCAGACATCAAACGGCAACAAGAGAATGTACTTATAACTGTCCATCGATCAAAGTAATGTAGTCATAACGCTATAACAGTCCACCGATCAGCCAAGTCATAACTGCCCACCGATCAGCAAGTCCAAATGTCAGGGCCACACCACAAAGACGGCGCCACAGGCACTTGTGGAGGAACAAGAGAAGAGGGCATGCTGCACTTGTTTGTGAATCTGGCAACGGCTCAACTCGTCATCGCAAGTTGGAGCTCCAAGAAACCAACCGAGCTCGCTGGAGCAGGACGACGTGGTGTTATTGCTTGACCATCAAGAAGCTGTCTCGCACATCCAGAAGCTGTGAATACACTCGCATGGATCTTGTTCGGCGCTAAAAGCAGAGTCTGATATCCAAGAAGAAGAGGACAAGCCATGAGCAGGCGCAAGAGGGGCATCATCACCAGCGGTCATCAAGAAGCTTGAGTCTGACGCCTGTGTCTTGGGCATCCAGGAGCTGTGAGTAGGGTCGCATGGATCTTGTTCAGTGGTGAAAACAGTGTTTGATATCCAGGAAGCAGGGGACAAGGCGTGTGCTCGCACAGGAGGGGCATTGACAGCCATCAAGAAGCTGCTGCTTGTGTGGACCACTCGACCTGCGAGTGTAAAGCCGCTACTTTGGGCGTCCAGAAGGTGTCAAAAGACTCACATGGAGATACCACCACCGTGCCAGTACAAATGCATGGAGCAACTTCCATCTTTGCTAAATTGCGTGTAAATGAACATGTCTAGAATCTTCAAGCATACCACAAAATTCAATTGACAGCCTAATGTACCTCAAAAAAGTGTGAAAACAAGCATAATTGATGTCAAATGGTGCATTGGTTATACAAATACAGTTTATAGCATTTATTTACCTTTTAATACATTAAAGCTTTGTCTAGATCTCCTGCCTCCATAAAAGGGCAAGCAAGGTTTGACCATGCAATTGCAAAGTGAGGATCTATACGCAATGCCTTGATGTAGCAACTATATGCCTGTAATTACAATCAACATGTCAAAACACAAAAGGTATCAGTCCGAACCAGCGCAGAAATAATAACAAAATTGTTCAAATATTAATGTCCAGGCGTTTAGCGTCGTTTCATATAAATGTAAAAGATGTTGAACTTAAAATAAGGTAGATTTCACCTAGTGCAGCTAAATTGACTAAACCATCACAACGCAACAGATTTAAGACCATTTTTTTTAAAAAAAGAAGTTAATCAGTTCAACAGAAAGCTGTATAGAAGAAGAAAAAATTAAGGTCATTTATCAAAGAATCGCATATATGATGCCCCTTTACGAAATAAAAAAAAAGACTTGGCAAACTCCAATAACCAAGCCTGAAGTCTTGTAATACAACAGAAAGCAGGCCATTCAATGAACTAGAAACTGTGGATTATGATATATGCCACTGCAATTGGGATGCAGATGTTGGACACAAGTAGGCTGAGTTCATAAATCTATCATTTTGTGATAATTTGTTGAAACTTATGGCTTTCTGATATTACTTCAGATGTAATTACTAATTCGCCAGTCAACAAGATGTAGAACCTATATGCAAGCATGCCAAATGACAAGCATAATACAGAAGAACATGTCAATGAATCAAAACAATTGGGTAACTTATAGCAAAGCAGATTTGAGCAATTAGGAAACTTTGCAAGGTACAAAAGCCAAAAAGATTTGAGTTGGTCGCCTCTTGAATGAAACCTTGAGCTTTCATCAGATTTCCAAGATGGCATCAGTTCACAAACAGGTAGAAAAGTAACAACAACTTCACGCGAACACATGTACATACCAACCTAGAGTTTATGGCAAGTGCCTGTCTGCAGCATTGAGCTGCCTCATTCAATCTCCCCTTCCATGAATAGGCGCTAGCAAGATTTGACCATGCATCACAGAAGTTTGGTCGCAGCTAAAAGATCCATAGAAAGACGACAAATGAGGGGTGTTATTTATACAACAGTAAAAAAGGAAAAGTCTACTGGACTGGCAAGAAATTACAAACATAAACCCACACACAGCAAATAAAACAAGCCCTGTGAAGGTAGCAAGACCACTAGAGCAAAGATACATGTACCAGAAAATATGCCTTCAAAAAGTTGCGGACAACGTTAAAAATCTGCTAGGAACGCTTTCTAAAATACCTTGTATAACCAAAGCATTGGTATGTTCATGTATGCACAAGACGCTAGTATCTTAGCTGTCTAGATAGCAAACTGCGTTCTTTTTTTAATAAGAATACATGCTTCTTTATTAGAGATATGAGCATAGCACAAAGTAGCCAACTAACAGTTCATACAATCGTTCACATTTACATCTTTTGAGCCTCAGCCCAACCAGTTGTCCATAGGAAAGCATAAGTACACAGAGAACACTTGCAGAGGCAGTTACGGAGTAAGCTGCCAATCCAGAGCACACAACCCAGAGCAGCATAAATAACTTCCACAGATAAGTCAGTAAAATGATTTATTATGTCACAAGTATGAGGCATCAGTAAGAGACAAAAATAGCAATAACCACACTGCTACACAACAGCATGTAAGGCACGGGGGCATGAGGAGAACGACAGGACTGGGTGGGAGGGGGTTCTTCCCCACGCACAATATCGTTATCCATCACTGGGACAGAAACCTAGTTGTCTACAACCCTCGAGACAGCCAAACCATCTAGATCAATGTCCACCTCTAAATTGGGAAGTTTGCCACCATCTTCATGGTGTGGCGTCTAGCAACTGCCTAGTCATCGTTGATGAACATATAAGCATACACCATCCAGAAGAAATAAAATACTTGAAACAGGGAAAACTACTGAAAAAAAAAGAGAAGTAACATAACAAACAATAAAGATAAGACTACACGCAAACCTGAATAGCAGTAAGATAATAACGAATCGCAAGACCAATATCGCCTTTCTCCTAGAAAAAAAACCATTGCTCCCAGAATTAGAAAGTACCCCCCCCCCCCCCCAAAAAAAAAAAGAAAAAGAAAAAAGATGCACATCAGATAAATGATAATCTGCCAAATTCTCGCTAAACTACCTTCCAAGCATTCGTCATATTGCCATAGCATTCAGCAAAGTGTGGATCTATGGCTAGAGCCTCCTCATTTTTTGCAATGCACATGTCATAATTACGGATCTGCAACAGAAAATAAATAGAAGCACGTCAGAAAATTTAGGGTAGAAAAAACTAACATCCATGCTATTTAAAAACATGAAATAAATCATTCTATTGTAAGGATAGATAAGATGCAAATCCGCAGATTAGAACGGTAAGACAAGTCCACATTTTACTATTTCATTCAGTAGTTCACACACAACTTGAAAATTAAAATCACACAATTTGACTTGTAATGATTTCTTTGATGAGAATCTGCATTTCCACATTGAAACAAAACACCAAAAATAATAGATGTTTCGATACAATGAAATAATCAAGATCAATCCATTTACATGAGGGCTTGATATCCTAGCAAAAAACACAGCATATCAAGGCATCAGCCACAGTAGCAATTGAACATGTTATATCCTTCTCGTGACTAAAACAACAGGTCGAAGAACATCAAAGGTCCCAGGCGAGATCTTGTCATAAGTCTGTCACCATCCATCGAACAATAACAAGAGAATGTAGACACAATTGGCCCCTGATCAGAAAGTCCAAATATCAGGGCCACACCACAAAGACAGCGCCGCAGGCACTTGTGGAAGAATACGAGAAGAGGGCATGCTGCACTTGTTTGTGAATTTGGCAACAGCACGGCTCAACTCGTCGTCGCAAGTTAGGCGCTCCAAGAAACCAACCGAGCTCGCTGGAGCAGGATGACTTGGTGTTATTGCTTGACCAAGAGGCAGAGGACGAACCCGGTGCACATTGAGCAGGAGCAGGAGGGGCATCGCCGGCCATCAAGAAGACATCTGTTTCGACCTGTGACACCTCTGTCTCGGCCATCCAGGAGCTGTGAATACACTCGCATGGATCTTGTTCGGAGCTGAAAGCAGAGTCAGATATCCAAGAAGCAGAGGAGAAGCCAAGAGCAGGCGCAAGAGGGGCATCATCACAAGCAGTCGTCAAGAAGCTTGAGTCTGACATCTGTGTCTCGGGCATCCAGGAGCTGTGAGTAGATTCACATGGATCTTATTTGGTGCTGAAAGCAGAACCTGATATCCAGAAGCTGTGAGTAGAGTCGCACGGATCTTGTTCAACGCTGAAAGTAGAGTCTGATATCCAAGAAGCGGAGCACATGGTGTGTGCAGGCGCAGGAGGGTCATCGCCGGCAGCCATCACGAAGCTGCTTGTGTCGACCTGCGAGTGTATAGCCGCTACTTTGGGTGTCCAGAAGGTGTCAACAGACTCGGATGGAGATGCAGTGACCTTGTCTGCTGGTTCGGTTCCCAAAAGAGATTCTGATTCTGATGCAATATAGCTCTTGTTCATTCTGTCAGGCCAATCGTCAGAGCGGAGTTCTTCCAAAGACATCTCTTCAAATCCAAAAATCTGCGCCGCTACGTTGTACCGGTTTACAACTCTCACCTCATCCGCCTCATCCGGCCACGTGGCTGCCGGAATTGGAGCAGGGGGGTCGAAAAGCCGCCGCTTTGCCTTCACGGGAGCAGCAGATGCAGATGCCAGATCGGCGTGGTGATCATCCGTAGCCTTCCTCTTCTTGCACGAGGATTGCCTGGACGCGCATCCCCTGGCGCTGCGCGACGA
This sequence comes from Digitaria exilis, assembly GCA_015342445.1. Taxonomy (NCBI): domain Eukaryota; kingdom Viridiplantae; phylum Streptophyta; class Magnoliopsida; order Poales; family Poaceae; genus Digitaria; species Digitaria exilis. Next base: position 298,253 of record JACEFO010002864.1, read on the forward strand.
CGAACAGGCGTGCGCCTTGTAGATCTTGCAAAGAACAAGCTGGGGCTCTCCGCCGTGGACGCGCTCGTGATCGGCTCCATGATCCTCGCTGAACTCAACCATATACCAGTCAGACCTCTCACTGCAGTTCTTGCCGATCTTGCGCTTGTAGGAGAAATACTGACCTTGGCCGACGCAATTTCCCTCGCCGTCGAGGACGCGACGGGGAGCGCGCTCCGAGTGCCACGTGCCCACGCCGCTGCCGACTAGGCGGGACTTGCGGCTGTCGCTGGCGCTCTTGGGCCTGACGCGGGTGAAGAAGAACCAGCACGAACCGGCCTCCCCCTTCTTCTCCAGGGCCAGACGGTAGCCCGCCGTCAGCGTGGCGGGGTCGGCGGCGTAGATGTCCGCGTCGTGGAAATGCGCGACGGCGGCGGCGGGGAGGGGCTTGCCGACGAGCTTCTAGCGGAGGAAGGCGAGGAGGGTGTCGTCGGCGGGGGCGAACGCGTCATCGCCGGGAGGCGGCGTCTCTGGCCGGAGAGGCATGGTGGATGGTGCGATGCGATCTGAAGCGGGGCGGTGGTGGATGGTTTAGGTTTAGGGCCGGCAAGATCGCGGGAAGGTTTAGGGTGTTTAAATTGGTTTTTCTCCCTCTCACGCCTCTCATAATAAACACATGAACAAAGTAGACAAGACACAACGTAGGTGGAGCTTCTCTTTATTCCTCATATTCGATGATTTACAATGACAATCTCTTTCATATATATACTCCAACCTATGACTATAGTTCCGGTAAGAGCCCACAAGCAACCGGACATGGACTAGAACTTCTAGTCCTTCTTTCCTTCTGTTGACGCCTTTTCGGGTCAACATACGATAAGCGCTAGATCATGCGGTAGCCGGAATCTCCTCGTCGGAACTTCTGTACAGGGAGTCAGACCGTCCGTACAGGGGCGCCGAGAAAGCCTACAATCGTCGCCTCGGGAGGGACCCGTCGAAGGCGGCGAACCTAGGGTTGTTCTAAGGTCGGCAAGGCCACCTAGAACGTCCTAAAACGCTATGGAGACGAAGAAGAAAGAAGAAGGGGTTGGAAAAACTAGGGTTTGAGATAAAAAGTAAAGGTGGATATGTTTATACGATTGGGTAGAGGTTCTCAATCGGCCACGTCCCTTCATAATATAGGGTGAGGAGGTCTTACCCTATGGGGAGTCAATTCCATAATGAAATCTCATCAAAATACAACTCTAATTTGGATTAGAACTGCTACAGACGGTCTGACCCCCTATACAAGCGGTCTAACCGGCTGGGTCCGGGGTTGATCCTTGACAGAGCCGTAACTCACTCATCCGAAGTCCAAATGAAGCGATCCATATATGCATTTTGATCTTCTTGACGAGCCCTACGCAATGGTGAAGTCAAAATCATAGTTTGAGCACTTTCATATAGGCAGTCTAGATCGGCTGTACAGGTGGCCAGACCGCCTGGTGTATTGCCAGACCGGCTACAGGGTACAACCGGTCAGACCACTTGTTACAGGCGGTTAGACCGGCTATTGAGCCAGATCGACATTCTTGCCATTTTCTGTCATCAACATATGCCCCCTGTTTCTTGGTAAAGCTTGCATATCAAGAAACATTAATTCAGTCTAAGGGCGACCCTTTATTGTCGGTCATTTTGTTCTAAGAGCAATATCAACATATTGGCCAAATCCTTTCAACACTTTGCCAAACACTTGGAGAATACCTTCAAAGGCTCTCAGCAACTGAAATTCATGCAATCATCAACTTGAAAGGATGTTACCTTTGCCTTCTTATTACATGCTCGAGCTATCCTCTTTCTTGACCTGCTCCAAAACCTCCAAACGCTTGCCGGTCACTTAACGGACAAACGGCTACTTGACCATAGACAAACTCATACGGAATAACTTTGGCAGAACCATGTCTAGAAACATGCCTTATTGCTAAACTCAACTTCACCATTAGCTTGAGCATAATATGGAGATGAATTAAGCAATTTAATACCATTGGATTCAACGAACTCACGTACCTCCTTAGATATGAATGATGTCCATTGGCAAACGAACCCCAAATCCATGTATAATATGCTCGATAATAAACTCAATCACCTCTTTAGTAGTAACGAAAACAATCGGCAATTATGCTAAGCAAATAAGAGTAAACCCGCTTAAGGAGCCACTTCATCATGTAAGCCGATTGATGCGCACCACAAATTCCTTCATGAACCTCTGTCATAGCCAACCTAGCTTGATCAGGATCTAAACACTTCAAAAGCAAACCATCCGCGGTCCGACGATATAGTTCACTATCAACCAAAGCAAACTTGAAAGCCCATCGTCGGACTTTTTGATCCGTCGACCTACTAGTATCTTGCAAATATTTCACCAGAGACTTCCTCCAAACACCAACATCGGCCTCAACAGATTGAGAAGCATCCACAGCCAAATCGGTTTTGTCAGAACCACAGGCGGTCAGACCGCTTGTCATGGTGGTTAGACTGGCCAGGCCGGTTAGACCGGTTGCACCAGGCGGTTGGACCACCTGTCCTAGAGCAAGCATGTTGGCTTTGCAAAACATCGGCTTCTTTTCTCGAAAATTTCTTTTCTGAATATTATAGCCTGATGCTTGCTGTGCCAACACATTAGCTCTAAGATTCTCTTCTCTTGGTACATGATAAATCACAAATTCATCAAAGCAAATTATAATGTCTAAACATTTATCAAGATAAATATTTAGAAATTCATCTAAACATTGACATGCTTTGGATACTTGCTGTACCAATAGAAAAGAATCACCACAAGCTTCTATATGTTTTACTACCAAGTAATGTAAGATCTCCAAACCGAATAATAAAACTCATACTTGGTCTGGATAATTATGCATCTATGATCCAATCGGTTAAGAGCTTCAGAAACAATATCGTTTGGTGATATAATAATAACACTAACACCTCAATCACCTTTGCAAACCGATCCATTAAAATGCAATTTTCTTGGAGTAAAAGTAATATAGCTGACATTTAAATTAAGTTGCTCATTAATCAATGTTAAATAATAAAATCGGCAATGATATGTCTTTTATAGATTTCAAGGAATCAAAGACTAAATCATACTCAATTAAAGCATAAGCCCATTTACCGATTCTACCACTCAATATTAAGCTACACAACATATATTTAATTATGTCGGCTTAACAAACAACTTATGCAAGCATTTCATAGTAAATAATACCTCAACTTGGTATAAGCATGATGTATATAACTAAAAGCATACCTCATTTCGGCGTCCAATAACCTTTTACTTGCATATGCAATAATAGAATCCTTCCCTTCGGTCTTTTGAATCAAAACAGCTCCAATAACGCTTTCTTCAGCCGTAATATATATAGTTCAAAGAAACCCTTCTTCTAGGTGCCCGAAGAACCGGAGACGAAGACAAATAAGATTTTACCTCAAAAGCTCGTTACTGTTTTGCCCCCCGAGTATATTCAACATCATCCTTCGACCGAAGTAAGGAGTAAAAACACCTACATAGCTTCCTCAGGATCGAAATCAGGATGATCAGGATCTTCCTCCATAAGCATATAATCACCCAAGTACGAAACATTAGAATCCATATCCATGTGCTCCGGAGATGAACTGTAATTAACAAATTGTTCATCGTCCTCAGCAGTGGGAACCGATGTCAACTCGTCATCACAAACCATGGGAGCAGAAGAAGCATCATCAGGAAATATCTCTGCCTCAACCAGTCTGACCGGCTGTGCAGGCGGTCTGACCGCCTGCTCGGTTGACTTTGTAACATTGGCGGTCTGGACCGCCTGTACAACCGGTTCGACCGCCTATACTGCTGGCTTTGGCTAATCATCTCTTTTGACTCTCCACTCCTTCTTCTGAGGAAGCATAGGTCTATGCTTGTTGAAAATCTCTTGCTTTTCTAGCTCTTGGTTTTTTTCTCTCCTGAAGACGCAGCCTTTGAAGTTTCCTTCTCTACGTTCGAGTCAAACCTGGAGGACACCATTTAGGAAGAAAGTTAGACTCATTGCGGCTAACCTCATGACCATTAGCAGTGGGAGTCCCTGAAATAGACTTCTCAACCAGATTGTCCAAAACAATCGGTCTTTTGCCTCCATCAAGTGTAGTAGCCTTTACTGATTCCACATTCTTCTCTTGAACTTTCTCCTCCCTCTTCTTAGGCTGATACACCTGTTTTAGAGCAGGTGTCTTCCTCTTCTGGGACGGCCGGTCCGCCCTGGGCCTGATGCCTTTGACCAGATTGACGAACAGCCAAACGGTCATGAACGGGTAGTGCAACCGTATCCAGAATATGTCTTCTTGGTTCCATCCATCCAGAATACAAAGAATGTTGTGACATCGACTGATGCGGCACCCACATCACACCATTGTCATCCATATCGGACTTAACTCCCAAGACACATGATGACGCTGCACTGGCTTGAAAGATCCACCTTTAGGTGATCTCACTTCTTTTTTTAATGGCCGATCGCTTGTAACGGCCTTTTGTTTGGAGTATTTGTTGAGAAGCATATCAAATGTGACCTTTGGCTTTATACCAGATCCTCTGTCATTAGCCAAATTCACTTTGGAAGCTCCAACCTCTGAACGCTTTGTTTTCAGCGTCTTTGGACGACCATGGTGTAGGTCAGTCTGACCGCCTGCTACAGCCGGTCTGACTGCCTGGCCGGTCTGACCGCCTGCTGCAGCCGGTCTGACCGCCTGCTGCAGCCGGTCTGACCGCCTGCTGCAGCCGGTCTGACCGCCTGCTGCAGCCGGTCTGACCGCCTGTAGTAGAGCAGTCCCAGACGGCTGCGATCCAGGTGAAACGACCGACCTTTGCCCCCCATGTCTAGAGGCTCTCAATGTGACTTTGAACGTCTCTTTTCCATCAGAAGATTTCTCTCATGTCACTTCACGGATCAACTCCTTCCCTATCAAAGTGGGTATTTCATCTCCCACTACCACATTCTTCCCTTTGGTAGATTCGACTTAATGCGGCCGAATCAAAACCTTAGGTTGCTGCAAATCCATGGTACTGACTGGGAAAGAAGCTTTATTTGTCTGCATATCATGAAATCTCAAACGGCCTTCATTTATAGCTGATTGAATTTGACGACGGAAAACATTGCAATCATCGATAGCATGCGAATAAGAATTATGAAATTTACAATATGCATGCCTTTTCAATTCTTCCAATGAAGGTATAGCATGAGAAATCTTAATGTATCCATGTTTATGCAATTCATCAAAAATACGATCACATTTAGATACATGAAATATAAATTTCAATTCTTCTTGCCGACTCTTATGAGCCGGCCTAAGAGATGAACAAAGAATAAGCTTCAACTTTAGAAGGCTATGTAAATTTAGTAACATTAACCTTATTATCATTATCGGTCGAAACAACAGATTTACAATCAATAGCATGCATACTAGACCGACATGATTTAAGACCCTCCTTTTCTTTATTCATTCGGTTTTGAGCCACTTCTGCTCTAATGTGAACTTGAGCAACCGAATGATCATCACAATTATCCATTTTCTCTCTAATAGAGGATTTTAATCCTCTAAAGCATAATCGAGCAAGATCAACATCGAAATTGATAAATTGAAGCAATGATTTTTAATCTCTTTAAATCTTCTAAAATATTGAGAGACGGTTTCATCGAGACCTTGTTTAACCAATGCTACTGCAACGTTGTTTCGTACGTAGCATTGGCCGCATCCAGCATACCAGCATGGCTATCAGCAGCCGAATTTGGCATAACGGCTAACGGTGTAAGCCACTTCTAAACAACTGTCACAGTACTAGAAAGATTGGTCTGACCGACCACTGAGGGAATATGACCGGCCGTACAGGCGGTCTGACCGGCTGAGACGGTCTGACCGGATGTACTGGAGGTCTGACCGCCTACAAGCGTCGATCCAATTGCAATGACCGTGTTCGGTCTGGGCAACTGATCAGTGGCGTAGTCTGCCATCAAAGGAATTAGGCAACATACCACAGAACGTATTACCAATATTAGATCATGGTATGATAGGCACATCACTATTATGAAGCCATTTCCCCTTTTTAAGTATCTCTAGTCGATCTAAACGTGCAGAGAGTTCATCAAGACTAGGCATATTATTAACAACAATCGGGCTAACCGTATCAATAGGGGAAGAAGGTTGTGAAGATAAACTTACAGTGTCGATTACCTCAATCTTATCACCGCTCATCTTGAAGGATGGAATCACAAACTCTTGAACGCGTGTGATCATGTCATGATCTTTCTTGAAGCCCTTCAAGAACTCGTTCTAGAGATGTGCTAAAACCATCAAATACTTCTGACGTCCTTCCTCATCGAGATCTTCTATGTTAGAAGGGATATCATCTTGATCAATCTTGGATCCCATTGGGCTAGGGTCGTATAGATCGGTATGAAAACTAGATTTTTCTTCCCCAGCGGAGTCGCCCAAATATGTTGACGCCCTTTCGGGTCAACACACGATAAGCGCTAGATCGCGCGGTAGCCGGAATCTCTCGTCAGAACTTCTGGACAGGGAGTCAGACTGCCCGTACAGAGGGTCAGACTGCCTGTCACAGGGGTCAGACTGCCCGTCACATGGTCAGACCGTCTGTAGGTAGAGGCGCCGCGAAAGTCTATGATCGCCGCCTCGGGAGGGACCCCGTCAAAGGCGGTGAATCTACGGTTGTTCTAAGGTCGGCAAGGCCATCTAGAACGTGCTAAAACCACCATAGAGGCGAAGAAGAAAGAAGAAGGGGGTTGGAAAAGCTAGAGTTGAGATAAAAAGTAAAGGTAGAATATGTTTGTATGATTGGGTAGAGGTCCCCAATCAGCCACGTCCCTTCATAATATAGGGTGGGGAGGTCTTGCCCCGTGGGGAGTCAAATCCATAATGAATCCCAATCAAAATACAACTCTAATTCAGATTAGAACTGCTACAGGCGGTCTGATCGCCCTATACAGGCGGTCTAACCGGCTCGGCCCGAGGTTGATCCTGGATATAGCCGTAACTCACTCATTCGGAGTCCAATGAGGCGATCGATATATGGCATTTTGATCTTCTTGACGAGCCCTATGCAATGGTGAAGTCAAAATTATATTTTGAGCACTTTATATAGGCGGTCTAGACAGCGTAAGTACAGGGCAGTCAAGACCGCCTGGCGTATTTGCCAGACCGGCTACAGGGTACAACGGTCAGACCGCGTTGTTACAGGCAGTTAGACTGGCGTTGAGCCAAAGATCGACATTCTTGCCTATTTTCTGTTATCAACATATAATGAAGTCCCATCAAAATACAATCGATTCCGATTTACTGAACTACTACAGGCGGTCTGACCCCTGATCCCCCTGACAGGCAGTCTAACCGCTGGGCCCGGGGTTGATCCTTGACAGAGCCATAACTCCCTTCATCCGGAATCCAATCAGGCGATCCACATATGCATTTTGACCTTCTCGATGAGCCCACGTAATGGTGAAGTCAAAATTTATATTTGAGCACTTTTAATACAGGCGGTTTAGACCGGCTTGTACAGGCAGTCAAGATCGCCGAGCGTATTGTCAGACCGGAAACAGGGTCAGTCAATCAGTACGCTGTTACAGGCGGTTAGACCGGGTGTTAAGGCCAGATCGGCATTCTTGCCATTTTCCTGTCATCAACATACGTTCTATACAAGTCCGGGCAACTGGAACTAGACTAGGACTTTCTAGTCCTTTCCTTCTATTCAATCCGATGCATACAACACTCCCCCTTGGCGAATTACCATTAATGTATATGGCCTCATTAAACCTCCATCCGAAAACACCAGTGGGAAACGGTTATTGGAGAAAAGAGTACATATCAACCGCAATTGTATTGCACATGTTGCCCTCGTCAAAAAACTGGTGTGTGAAACCTTCAAATAAAACTCACAAAGGGAAAAGAGTGACAACACAAACCTTCTTGGTTTTTATATAATTAACATTCATCATTCTTCATGAACAATGATCAATATTCAACAAGACTATGCATAAACTTCATGTCTTGCAATAAAAGATATATGTTGATCTTTAATATCAAGTGTTGATAACCTTCAAGTGGTAAATAATCATAAAGTTGATTCATTTTAGATAATTACTATAATGAAATATGTGCTCTCCTTCATAACGACATTCTTTGAACTTCACGGTGCATGAATTGATTTTAAACACTTCCTTATAAATGTGTACGAATATTTGGTATTCATTACAAAAATATTTAGTCCTTCAAGACTTTAATATAGTTCTTCTAAATTATGATA